>VWPW01025329.1:211803-261142 GCA_013389825.1 Crypturellus undulatus
CGGCGGCAGCAGCTCCCCGCGCCGGGCCGGGCCGCAAGCCGCCGTGCCTGCCGCCCTGCCGAGGGGCTGGGCTGAACGGCTGGAGGGGGCTCCAACACGGACAGACTTTTCAGCGGGAACGCTGGAGTTACCCCTTCTGCCTTTTTTTTTTTTTTTTTTTTTTTTTCTGCTACAAAAGCGTGTATTTGAAGAGTTGGAGCATGCTCGTGTACAAGCGTAATGGTTACTAATCATTGTCATTGATACCTGTGCTAAGTGTTCACCCTCAAGAGAGGAAACCAGCAGCTGCAGCAGCATCGGTCCATGTGTGTTTCTGCTGGGTTCTGATCGGCTCCTGGTTTCTGGCTGCTTCGCTGTGTTTACCACACTTTCCCCGTCTCGCCTGAAGCTGGACACCATTTCCTTGCTCGCCGCACGTCCTCCGCTGCTCTCGCCGGTACCTCCTTCCTCCTGGGCAGGTCCCGGGAGAGGGAGCCGCGGGGTGCGATGGCCGACGAGGCCTCCGTGCCCGTCCGTGGTGTCTCTCTCGCCGCTGTGTCCGCACCCGTGTGCCGGAGCGGCCTGCGCTGCCCGCGGAGCGAGGGCGGCCGAGCTGGAGCAGGACCTGGCTCAGGAGGGGGCAGCAGCCGGGATGGAGCCCCCCTCGCCCGAGGGCTCCTGCCTGGACCTGCCTGTAGGTATTACCGACCCTTCCGTCCATCACCATCCTGCCCGTCCGCCTGCCGCTCACGGGTCTGGCAAAGAGGTGGAATTTGCCAAACGTACCCTGATAACCAAGGCAATCATTTACTCATTGCCCACAGCAGCTCATTCAAAGTTTTGTGCTTCCTCCAGTTACATCCTTCTCGTATGTTAATTTTTTTTTTTTTTGGATCGCAGTGGGAACAAAGTACTCTTTAGATAGATCAACTTTTCTGTCTCAATGTCATACTAACTCTTTTTTTAGAAAACGTGCTCCTCTTATTATTTCTCCATCTTTTTTTTTCTCTATTGTACAATCATGACTTCATTTTGTTTTTCCCATTCTTTAAGAACTTTTCACATTATTTTTCTGAAATGCTTTTCAATAACATAAAGTATGATGTTGATGCTGAGAGCCTGTCCTGATCTTCAAAGTAAGTTTCTAATGAGATTTAAGGGAACGTGGAGTTTGCATTCTGGTTTTAAGGTTTTCAGCGTGTTCAAACACAAACTGGCATTCACTAATTTACTTTTGCAGATTATCTCTGAGGCCACCAATGCTAGTTTTTTTGCTTTTAAGAGAAAAATAGAAGGTTTAGTCCTGTCTGCTGTCCCTGTCTAGTTTCTGGCTGTTGCGCCTGCTACATAGATGCATCGTGGAAGGCTGACATGGGCTATGGCTGGTGTGTTTTAACGACACCGCTGAAGTTTCAGTTAGCACGTGTCAAGTTCCAGCTGTTTTTACAGCGAAAGCATTCCGAATGTGCAGACCTAAAGAATAAGAATAAAGAATAACCGTGAACTCTTGAGCTTCTAGGTGATCGACTGGCAGTGATGTGTGAGGACCGGCCCGTTTCAGGCATCTGTAATGTGTCCACTGCCATCACTGTGTATCTAGACATCCATTCTACAAACAAGTTTTTTAACCATAATCTTGCCANTTTTTACAGTGAAAGCATTCCAAATGCGCAGACCTAAAGAATAACCGTGAACTCTTGAGCTTCTAGGTGATCGACTGGCAGTGATGTGTGAGGACCGGCCCGTTTCAGGCATCTGTAATGTGTCCACTGCCATCACTGTGTATCTAGACATCCATTCTACAAACAAGTTTTTTAACCATAATCTTGCCAGTCTTTCATAGGAATTGCTTTCATTTGCTGTCAAATTATGAAGAAAGTATTGTTCTGAATGTAACAGTTACTTGGAACTAAAAGTATTAATTTTAATAAATACTGTTTTTCAGCATTATAGTTCCTTAAATATAAAGCTATATAAAAACAGCAAGTCTGAAGAGCAAGATGTGATTTATGTGTAAAAGACTTACTCTTTGAATTTCATGACATGTACTTACAAAACCACAGGTCTTTCCTATGAGCTATTGTAACAAATAATATGAGCTTTCTGAATATTCAAGACTTCTAATGTTAAAACGTGCCTCATACCATGTATTTTTAGTGTGGCATGATTGTTTCTTGTCTTTAATTTCTCTAAGGATTCTCATTCTTTTACTCATCTTTTACTCGCCTCTCTGACTGCCTCTGAGAACAAGACTCTAACGTGTCTCTTGTGAAGGTTAAGAGCAAGTTCAGGGCCGGTTATTCTGATGGAACGGCTATTTTTTTTTTTTTACTGTTACTTAGCAGAACACAGTTGATGACAATAAATGCTATTCCCACAATATACTGAAGAGTCTTCTGTGCTCTGGCAGTTAGTTTTACAATTGACATCACTTTGTTTTGTAGTGTACAAAAAGCAGTATGAGGTGATCATTCCAGTAGTTCGCCTGCATTTTGCATCAAGCTATTTGGGTTAGTTTGCACGAAACCTAGAAAGTTACCTGTAAGTCACAGTCAGAAAATGAGACAGACCAGTGCGTTGCCAGTGTCTTGAATTTGTTAAGTGAATTTGTCCAGAGACTTCTGAGCGGCATCCACAGTCCGTGCAGTTCCCTCCTCCTTAACATCTTTGCCAGTGTAACTTTGTACGTGTATCCCTTTAAATTCTGCTCTGGTGATAGACTTGACTGTGGTCAAGAAACGCTAGCAGACCCCCGAGAAAGAAACTGAAGAAAAATAGGGTTTGGGTGTAGTGTTGACATCTGTTTCATTCTTAAATCTTTAGAATAAGGTATAATCTGTCCTCTGCGCTGAAGGTGTCTGATCAAGTTGTGCAGTGAGAAAACTCTTCCTAATAATTCCTATTAGTAACTGAAGGAGGCTTTGAAATATTAATCTCCTTTCAACTTTCTCAGAAGTTCACGCTAAAGTGTTTAGCTAAGAAGCTTTTGAATATAAAGGTTTGGGTATAGCTGTGGCTAAACAGAAAAAAAATGATTCTTGTGCATTAATTTTATTCTGTCATGAAAGATAGACCCTGCTCTTAGGTGACCCATATTTATCCTAAAGTGTATAATGTATACTTTAGAATTTTCCATCCTACTAACAGTATGCTTAGGAGGTCTTGCACAGGAAGTCCCACTTACTCTTATGCATCTCTTGGTGTTTTGAGCTGGCAGATGCGGGCGCTTGATTTTCTTTGCTTTGATTGTGCTGTATTCTAGGTCTTAGAGTAATTTGCTGAGGAAACTAAAGTTAATTGAAGTTCTTTCTTGTGTTGTGACACATTATATTAATTGGTGTTTTAAGGAGTAAAATAGTTATTAATTGCTGCAGGACTTGCTTCGTAGTGCTTCTGCTGGAGAGCAGAGGACCGCAGCACTGTGACTGTGGGGTGGTGGCAGTGTTGATGCATTGGAGCATCAAAATGGGACAGGCCTGTTTGGACCCGAAGGAGAAAGGAGGAGGGTGCCTTTCCAGTGACTCTGCTCTAACTGATGATTGGGTTGTGTTTCTCTTGATCACCTATGGTTTTAAGGCCTTGGTTGTCATTCAGCGTACTCGTGTCCTGCTCGCCGGGCATATATGTTATGTCACTGGGGTTTAAAGAAGCGCTCGCTTACATCGATGCAAGCAGACGTGGGAGATATACTGAAGCACTGAAGGACAGTGCTCCATAGCAATCTGTGAAGGCAAAATCCGGGTTAGAAACATTGAGTGGTCTGAATGGCTGTTGTGCACATCCCACTGCGGGCCGGGCAGCAGAACCAGGTTGTCTGAAACACTCGGTTTCAGCGGCTTTTCCCTATTTCTGCAGCAGCTGTTCTGATTGGGGGAAGGCTGCATGTGGCTTGGCAGGTTTTGGTGTCTGCTCAGAGTGTTGCTGTGTGTAACTGGAGTGCTCCGGGCTCCGGGGCTGTGGGCAGGGACTCGGGATTCTTTGTCTATTCTTGGACTCTTGTCCCAGATGTTTTCCTTTACAATAAAACAATAGTACTGCAGAGTCTGGAGTGAAAAAAACCCACGAAGAGGTGAACTTCTGCAAGTTAGGTGAAAGTCTCATTCAACAACACTTCCCAATCTAGCATGCTTTAGAGGGAACTGTGAAATATAAAATGTTATGGAGCTGTTTTCAGAGAAAAGGAAGATCAGGTTTTGGGTTGAGCTCATTTTATAAACCTGTATTTACAGTAAGTAACTGTCACTCTACTTCAGAATTCTTCTGCAATGCCAGATTTTTCTGCTTAGTTTTTTCCATTTATTTCTGCTCTCCTGATGCTTTACTTGAATATCTTGAGCTATTTAAATAATTTAAAACATAAAATATTGCATACTATATAATTTGAAAGTTTCATTAGGTTTTGTTTTTATTTTTTAAAGGAGTCTTAATTATAGACTTGCCACCAAAGTGACCATCTATATAAGGCATATTTATTTGAACTGCACTTGTGTAACATTACATAAGATAGATTACATATGAAATAACAAGCTCTGATGTGTAAGATTCATAATTTTTTTAAATCCAGCATTCTGTTTGTGCTTTTGTGCCACATTGTTTTCCATTTTGCTCCTTTACTGTGCTGTTTGTCATTGTCCTCTTTTTTCAAAGCAGAATTTGGATTTTTCTTGTTATCATTTCTCATTCTTATTAAGGGAATTCATTGGGAATCTACTCCTTTCAGTATTCTGGATGGCCATGTGCTGTTCGGACAGTGAGATATTTCTATGCATGTGAGCACTTACTAATTTTTGCTTATAAATGTTCAGTCTCTGTAAAAGGCTAACTTTAGCAAACTTGATCTTGGGAGATAAACACTCTTGTAATGTAGCTTTCTTAGTGTGTTCAACTTAGTTGCTTTAGGGGATTGGGAATTCATCTGTTATTGAAAATAAAACAGATGTAGGAAACTCTGTTTTTGCCACTCATCTTGACTAGTCAGAAAGGCCGAGTCTTGAGCACTTCAGGAGGAGGAGGAGGCTCTTTCCCTGAAGAAGGGGGTAATTGCTTAGTCCAGTTGGAGGCAGATGCTGTGCAAGCATCTGTCTGGTGGGACCTCGGTAGTAGGATCAGCTTTCTGGTGCCTGAGCCTGCTTTGCAGAAATGATGCTGAGAGGTTCATGCCATCTTCGTCTTTGTTAGCACTACAGGAGTTTCTGCCTTAAATTATCTCCGATGGATCCTCCTTTTGACTTGAGCAGTTTTTTTTTTTTTTTTTCTGTGGCAGTAAGGAACTTCGGCTTTTCCTGCAGGATTTCTCATTTTGTAAAGAGTGAAGGAAAGAGCTTCAAGTCTTGGGTGATCTTCATCATGCTGTTAGGCAGCCTAAATACGCGCATTGCCATCGCCTTGTGCTGTAATAGTAGGACAGCAAAGCAGTTGTGAACATAAAGTGAGGGTGTTTTTGTAATGGGTAGTTCTTATTTGTTGGCACAGTACCTTGCACAGTTGTAATAACCCCTCTCGCTTTGTGGTTTGGGTGCCAGAGCGGCTCGGCTTTGCTCTGTGGTTCTTTCTTTTATGTAAAGACATTTTATTGTCCTAAGTAGTTCTCCCGACAGCAGGGAATTAAATAATAGTATATAGTAGAAGTTATCATCATAGTTTCCTTTAAAAGAATTCCAGATTTTTTTTTTTCCTTTTTAAATGAGGCTGTTTAGCTCCTTAGGTTATTAAGGAACCAAGTTACTTGAGCTGTGAGGATCTCTCCCCTTTGCTGGATGCTTGCAGAGCCGCTATTCTGAGAAGGTTGTTAATGGCTTTGTGCTTCAGTTTGTCCTTGCATAATAAACAAATGGACACAGAATGCAGCTTTTGTGCAGCTTGGGTATTCTCTCTGCCTGACTTGTGTGCTTTGAGATCTTGCTTGATGAGGTCTGCCCTTGCAGAGACCTGTTTGTGCAGAGTAGCTTGAGTAACTCTCGCTTGTTCGGGTGGCTCCCAAGCGAGAAGCTTCTGTGGCTGCAGCAGCCTCTGTCCTTGCAGTTGGACAGGGGTAACAAGAAAGATGCCATCTGCTGCCAGCGGTGCCGAGGTAAAGGTGGGTTCTTCCAAGTGTGATGCTTCCAAGGAGACTTAGTTGTCTTTCCAGTTGGACTGTTTTGGTTGTGACGCTTGCCGTTAAGGAGTCTGCTTCCTGAAGCACTGCTCTTCTAAACAGGGAACATTTTAAGCATTATTTCATGAGACATTTTGGTGCTCGGACATCTAGAAGCTGCAGTTGTTTGCTCTGGATGTGATGAAGGTAGAAAGTACGTGGATGTTTTCACTATCCCTGACATAAACCAGTAGTCAGGAAATACGTAAAACAGAGAGAAGGCACCTTGAAAAATACACTTGAGAAACCAAAATACTTTGAAAGGTTGTGCCAATAAGCTTCTCGCTGCTTAGCAAGTCAACTGTTTTTTTTTTTTTCATGTGAACAAAACAAGCAGTGTTCAAGCTAGAGGTCACCTTGGCTGATTCTCTTGTGTACTGTTGTGATAAGTTCAGCTTGGTCTAGGTCATAATAATAAGTTTTAGAAGCAAAATTCCTTCTTTCACCATCTGTGCTAAACATTTTCATAAAGGAGGCTGTTCCTTAGGAATATATTCAGGCTTTGTGCTGAAAAATTCATGTATTTTGCTCTGATTATGTTTGTGACTAACTGATGAATATTTTTTAAGACTGTTTCCTGCTTCATTTGCTTTTGTTGATTGAAATTGGCTGTATTTAACACATCATAATAAATTTCATGTTGGACAATGCAGCCAGTTAGTTAAGAGAATTATAATTGCAGTTTATTATTTAAATTAATTCTTTTGTATAACTTTGGAATTTGAAGCTGTTTTTCTTTGTCCAAATGATAACAGCTATCTGTCTTATTCTGAACAAACTAGATGAAAATATTTTTCCTACTTCTTAAGTAGTTCAAATTGCCTCAGTGGAGCCCTTTTACTTTAAACCCCAGGAAAATTTCTGTGATTACTATGAAGAAATGTTATTTAATGCTTGGTATGCTTATAAATTAAAGTTAAATGGTATGGCCACTTGCGAGGACGATGCAATTGCAAAATAGGTTTCCTCACCAGACATGAGGAAAAGAATGTATTTTCTGGTCCTAAAATTGCAGTGCAGACAAAATATATAGTTTAGAGACTAGGAGGAGAACCTTGCCTCAAGAACGAATACGGATGATTTCTAAAGAGAGGATATTAATAATTTGGATTGCTTTCTTCTGCTCTTCTGATGGACTGACTTGTTTTTCTGATCAGTTATGCATATAGTACAAATACTGTGCATATTAGTTGCACCAGAAACTTGAGTTGTGCTACCTGACATACGCAATTATTTAAGCTGAATTGCATTGCAGAAATTTATTTTTATCATGAAAATCGCTAGGTTTGTCTGAATTGTGGTAGGAAGCAGAGAAGCTAAGAACATAGCAGGGGTTTCAAAAAAGTTTTGGTAAATCTTTATGGATAAAAACATCTCTTGCTGCTATAGCTGACCGTTTGTTTGAAGGCAGTTTCCAAGGATTTTGGATCAGGGTGAGGACTGTCATCACTGAAAGGCTAAAGGGTGTATACTAAAGGATATAAAATGCTCTGTGCTCCTTACATAGATTGAGGACTCCTGAAACACTGCATTGGATTTTCATCCCTGCAGTGGCTCTGAAGTACTGGTTCTTATTGTATAAAATCAAATTTCTTGCTTTTCTGATAATTTCCAGGAACAAACACTAGTGCAAACATGGGACTGCTGAAATAAGAATAGCATTAAGTTTGTTAGTTGCTCTGACCTTAATGATGTGAGAAATTATATGAGAGTTGTTAGATCTGCCTGCTGCAAAGAATCTCGCACAACAGTATTACATTTGTTAACTTAATGAGCTTTGAGAGCAGGCAATTTTTTTTTTTATTTTTATTTTTTTGGATTGGAGAAGCGCAACCTTCAGAAGCTACAGAGGAAAACAGCAGCTGGAGATTAAAGGGTGTGTGAGAACCCCGATACTTCCTTGCAGACCCTTAGATAATGGCACTCTGGCTGCATATGAAGGTTATGGTTACGTGCATACTTATTAAGATAGGAATTAACTTACTGCTTGGCATAAAGTCGTATGTTCAGCTCAGTTACTGGAGTGGTTCAAAATAGGGCAGTTTTCCTATAAGCACTTGAAAATATATGGAATTGCTGGTTCTAAACTTGATAAAAGTAGCAGAGGAATATGCAGTGCATTTGAAGATGTACTGCATATGGAACGAATTTTCAAGGATACAGAAATTTGTTTTTTATTGTGCTGTTTCTAATAAAATTAAAAGTCAAGCAGCACGTTAACTTACGTAGGCAGGAATACTAGAGCAATTACATAGATAAAAGGAATGAACTTTTTAGATAGTTTTACTGTAGACTGGAGAAGAAACTGCATTTGCTGATACAAGGCAGATTTGGGAAAATAATTTAATTATGAAAACCTGGACTGTCCTGGAGAAGGACACAAGGTAAAATACTGGTACATTTCTTTTTTTTTTTTTAACACTTAAAGAAGTCTATAGACCACTTTGATGCCTGAGACAGGATGTCTGTCAGTTTCCAGCTTGCTTCCCTTTGCACCTAAAAATATTCCTCAGCTCACTCTGGTTATGTATTTAAGCTGTGCAACTGTGGTGTTGTGGTAACAATATGTAATTTTCTTAACATTTTTTTTTTTTTTTGTCTGGAGGGCTAACAATGGGAAGTACCTTGTGTGTTTCCATATGTGCCTATTACCTGTAGCTAAACAAAATAGCTGCAAAATTCGCAACTGTCTTTTAATCCAAGTTATACAAAGGTGTTCTAGTGTTGATGTTTCTCAGGGTCTTTGGGAAGAAATATGGTACATGTGACAAAAGCAGTTACTAAGGCAGATGATTGGCTGAGTAAAATGAAGACTACCAAGGTAAAGGTAGAGAGGAGTCAGAATCAGAGCAACTTGAAGTTCTCTGCACATAAGCAGCTTTGTTTTTGTTTTTATTTTTGGTTTTTTTTTTGATCTCAGTCCTTTGTGTAACTGTTAAGAATATTCCAGCACACGGTATCTTTCACATGTGAAAATAGGATATTGTACCCCTTAACCCTCATTTGTATGCTTTAATCTTTCCATTTCTCTACCCGTTTCGAATCAGGGTAAGAAAAAGTTAGAGGAGGTTAATTCTCTCACCTTTCTTTTACTTCCTTTGCACATTTGTAATCTTTGTCTGATGCTCCTTTGTTTGTGGCCTTGACATTGCTACTGAACTGATATAAACTTGGTTTATTGTTCCTCAGGGAATGAACAAGGTTTCTAGGGCTTTTATTTTATTTTTTATTATTATTATTATTGTAAAACTCTTAAAACTCCCTCTTATTGAAGCCTAAGGACAGCTGTTTGCTCATCTGTTCATGTGGAGTATAAACTGCTTGATTTCAATGGTCATTGTGTTACTGATTGTGTTCTAGCAGCCCCAAGCATGTTGACTGCATGTAGTTAATGTTATAGTATGGAAAGTGATTTATGTATTATGCCTTAATATTGTGTTAGCCTAATCTGTCCAAGTTGTGGAACATGAGCACTCACTCCTTGCAGGGCCCTGGGAGCAAGCGCCGTCTCTCCAGACCAAACCACCGTGTGCGTGAGGAAGGCTCCTGCCGCGCTGTGCGGCCGCGCGGCGGGTGAAGCTGTGTGCGTCTGTGACGCCTTTCTGCACTTACAGGGTTGCTCTGCTCACTTGTTGTTAGGGAGTTTCAGCACTGCATGATGACTGCTACTTTTTGAGTTAAAAATGCACAAGGCAACTGGTGGAACTGGGGCCTGCAGCTCCCTTTAATTCTTTAGAGCTTCTAGAGTTAGAAGACCCAAAACCGTGTAATTCAAAACTGTATTTCCTTGTCTGTATAGTCTGACTTGGACAATCCTAGGAGCAAGGAGGGCTGCGCTGTTGATGGCACAGGCTTTGTGCCCCGCTGGTTGGTGCGGGTGTACTCTGTTCCATGGACCTCTCCGTTCACAAAGAATTTGCCACGTGCGCTTGGCTTTATGCCGATGTTTGTGAGCCAGTGCACCAGTGCAATGCTTCATTTCAAAGAGAATTTATATCTGTCTCTGCACGCACTTGTTTTCTGACCTTTGTGTTAAACTGTGAATATACCATTACCAGGATCGCATTCAGTCTTGTGGCGTTTTCATAAAAACTTCATTATCCTTAAAATGTTTAGGATGTTATAGGATCAAGTACTTTGCTAAGGGGAAGAAAACGTGTGACCATATGCAGTGTAGCATATTAAAAACATTATGGCTTGTTGTATGTCTGCAGAAAGCATACATTTTCTGGAACATCCTGCACATGGGAAATAAGATGTTCTATAAGATGTTCTGTTTTTATTGTTTTCCTTCTACAAAAAAAACAATAAATAGTTAAAAAATCTTGGGTCCTAGTTAAGAATTCCTCCTGCAGTAATGCTGATGGCTTTAATTTCTACTATGCAGTGTCTAGTATTTTGACAATTTTTGTAGTATTTTTGAGCTTCAATTCTTAACACTAGCATCTGTTTTTTTTCCCCCCACAGATTTCTTTCTTTGGATCAAAATCTTGTGAAAAAACAAGTCCCGACAGCTCCATGTTGAGCAAAGCTGAATTTGTTGAGAAAGTCCGACAGAGCAACCAGGCTTGCCACGATGGCGATTTCCATACAGCAATCACGTTGTACAACGAGGCGCTGGGAGTCGACCCGCAGAACTGCATTCTCTACAGTAACCGTTCTGCAGCCTACATGAAAATTCATCAGTACGACAAGGCGCTGGATGATGCGATCAGAGCACGACTTCTAAACCCCAAGTGGCCAAAGGTAGGAATGTGTATTTCTCTTCTGTGGGAGCAGTAATTCCTTCAAGATTATTCTTTACATTACTAACATATAATGTTGATGGATGTAAATATTTCTGCGCTAATGGCTCTTTCTGCTAAAAACTCTAAGTAGCTACTTGATTTGCATTTCCTGCTGAGTATTGAACTGTTTTCTATATTAAAACAAACAAACAAAAAAACTTTCGTTCTTTTACCCTCTTGAATTGCAGCACTTCATTTTGGGTTTCTCTTTCAGATTTTATTTTCACAATTAATCTTTACACATTTTTTTTTCTTTCCACTTTTATACCAAAGTTTAATCTTTCAGCCTTTGTTAATGAAAGCAGGAGGTTTCATAAGCTCTGCTGTTTCTCCTGAGCGCCTCTTCAGTTTATAGCCTGTATCACATCAGCAAGGAACTCCTGCTTCTGCACGATGATTATTTGCAAGCCTTTAAGTTTCTTCCATTAGTGACCTCTGTGTTCTGTGATTGAATGGCATGACGGTTTCTCCATGTATTTTTATCAAAGACTGTGTTAAAAAGAAAGTTACATTACTGGAACTGCGGATTTCGTGGTATGTTGTGCAAATGCAGGGAATCAAAGAATATAAATGCAGGGGTGCTTTTTCTTAGCTTTGTATCCCGTTTATAAGAAATCTGACAGTGATTTGCTATAGAATTCACTTAGAAGAAAAGTTATGAAAAGACTAGATAAAAGAGTACTTTCAGAATGATAGTCACAGACAGAAGTATAGCAATACTTTGGAAATGGATCACTGGACTTGTTTTGTCAATCAAAATGCCAAATAAGATGGGCTAGGAGATTTAGTAACTTAAAGGATAGCTGTTAACTATCCTTTAGTTAACTGAAGACATTGTTATCGGTCTATTAAATTTTAAAATAGAATATGCACTGATGCAGCATTAAGGTGGAATAATTTACATTTTATTTGGGTAATTTAAATTATAAGACTCCTGTTTCAAAGGCACTACATTATTGAGTTAAAAACTTGGAAGTATCTGTTTTGATTCCAGTACTGCTATTAAGCATCCTCCTGACTTTGAGCAAACTTTGTTCCTTTGTTTGTTTGTTTGTTTGTTTGTTTTAATAAAAGAGATGAGGAGTCTATTTTATAAAGTGTATTGAGCCTTGCTGATGAAGAAGCAGTGGAAGACAGAGATGATGTTATTATGAGGATGGCATAGCATCTGTTCTTCCTTTGTTGGATCAATGTGTAAAGGAACTGTTGCTCCATGATACAAAGTGCTCCATGGAAATATACTGTAAGAAATACAATGGTTGAAGTAGGTTTTGCAGGCTTCTTTTTCTGTATAAAGTTCATTCTCAATCTTTGTTTCTATCATTCATATAGTTCCATAGGGGTCTTGTCAGTTTGTCAAATTATCAAAGCTTGACACAGTCTCCTCTCTCGTTCCCATACTACCATGCTCCCATCTGGAACTTTTCTTTCTTAATTTTAATGATTCAATGGTTTGTCATTATTCTAGATTTGCTCCTACACCATATACTTTTTCATTATAAGTGAATACCAATAAAAAAGTTTTTTTTTTTTTTTATTTTGAGTGTATATGGCTGATCATATCTGTATGTATATTTTGGCTGTATGTGTATTTTGACTGTATATGGCTGATCAAGTGATGTTATGCTTTTATTTAAAAAAAAATACTAATGGACATGAGAAACCAAGCTACAATTTAGCTGCATTAGGACATGCCTATCTAACCTTAAATGTTACACTTAAAAGAGAATTTGTAGATGAATCAGAGCAGCTGTCTTGCAACACAAATAGTGTATGTCTATAAATGATATTCAGGAAAAGCTTTTTTTTTTTTTTTTTTTTTTCAAAAACTTCAGAGTTTTAAAATTGCTAGAAATTGTCCAGTGCTAAAGCACATCTTCCTATTACCTCTTTAACCTGGAGTGAAATGCTCATCGTTTATAATAGCAGTGGTTGTGAGGAGTTTCTGTCGGTCCCAGCTTGTGGTGCTCTCGGTCCTCTGTCCCAGACACCGGTGTGCTGGTTGCAGCTCTTCTCCCTTCTCTTCCAGCCCCGAGCGGCCGCGTCTCTTGGTCCTTCCCATGCGGTCAGCGCAGGGAGATCCCTTGCCGTGGAGCTTGGCCATCTGTGGCACGGTCGCCAGCGGCCAGCCGGGCACCCGGACCTGGCGCTCCGGGGTGGGAGCGCTGGGGAGCTCCCTGCACCTGGGAGCCCCAGCTCGCCGCCAGCCGAAGGCTTCGAGGCCAAGCGTGTAGCAAACGCAGGAATAATGCATATGGATATCAGAGTAGTTAGAACTGGAAGGTTTAAGGTTGGTATGTTTTGAAAGGGATATAGAATTGTATACATGAGAGAAGAAGCTGTTTTCTAGCTGTCAGGGACCAGAGTGAGATTTAAGATGAATCGGCAGATCATCCCAAGGTACTGTATTGATGTATTGGTGGTGTCTTAGTCATGTCCTCTGTGAAAATAGTTTTATTTCAAGTCTGATCTGCAATTACAATTTAGTCTATTTTTTTTTCTGTTCTTTTTGTTTGTTTTGTTTTGTTTTGTTTTAAATGTTCCTTTAAGCTTTAGAAAGCAGAAACAGTTTTTCAATTGTGTTTGATTCCGAGGTGTAGTAGTGACATAGACATAAAACAAATTCCTTCCAGGGTGCTCCCATTAATTGGTTTGATGCTCAACAAAGTGATTGCTGAAGAGGAAATCATTTTTTGGGGTCAGGGCTGCGTGCACTGTCTGCCGTCATCTAAAGAACCCTGCCAGAAGCCTCGTAAAAATGCCTTGGCACAGCGTGTGTCTTGGCTGTTGAGCAGGAGCTACCGCAGTAATTGAGATAATGAAAACCCACCACTGAATGAATTATTTTTTTTGTATTTTGTGCACTGTTTTCATCTGGACTTGTGATTTTTTCACTCTCTTCTGCATATTACTCTCCTTTTGCTTTGAATTGTTGTTTCCGTAGAAATCGCCTAAAATTACCTGGGTTTGATTTAAGAGAAAAGGGAAAATTTTGCCAGGCTCCGTTTGTCATTAATTTGGATGCCGGACAAGGAAGGTGACTACTGCTATCTGTGCATCTGCAAGTTTGAGGCCGGTAGCTGCCTCCGCGAGCCGTCTCGTACGTCCGTGTGGCCGAGAGGCAGCGCTTGCTCAAGCTCGTCGGCCGGGCGCTGCGCGGAGGAGCCCTTGCTCGCGTTACGGCTTCTGGGCCTGGATTTGGTGCTTTCTGTCCCGTGTCCTCCAGCGTGGGTTTGTTCCCTTCTCTTCACATGCTCTTTCCTGTCCTGAGTAAGTGTCCACTCTCCAAATAATTTTACTTACTACAAAATGTGCCTTTTTTTTCTCATTGGACACTTAAGTAGTGCTTTAACACTTTCATATATCTGTGCCTAAGGAGATTGAATAAGAGGTATGAGAGTTATTTCAGGCAGAAATAACTCTCCGTATAGTCTTGGGCTAGAACCGGACTTTGGTATATCTTATTTCTGATTTTTGGAGATTTTCTTTTTTTTACTCTGAATGATGTCAGAAAGTTTACTTTTTTATTTCTGTACATGTAGTGATAATTTTCTTTTCAGTAGAATGCTTTGCAAGAGCTTGTTGTTATTGTACAGATAAGACAGCGAGATCTGTACAGTGATAGAAAAGCTGAGTGAATAATGCTAGGCTTACAGTTACAAATTAAATTCTGTTTCCACTTCTGCTATTTCAGCCTTGTGACTAAATTGACAGTCTTGATTAAAAAGATTAGAATGGATGGGACCAAGATACTCAAGTCTGTTGCTGGTATTTCCCTAGTTAATAATATTTCAGGTTAATTCTGTTTCCATAAAATATCAACAAGAGTAAAGAAAAGGACCAGTGTTTAGAAGCTCAATTGAACTTCAGTGTAAAAGTACAAGGCTATTAATGTCGAAGGCTAAGCCTATTAGCCAAGCTCTACTAATTTCTGAAACTGTTAACCGAAACAGACTGTCATTCTGGCTGCTTTCAACACGCCAGCTATTAGCAACTGTTCTAGCATTATTAACATAGGTCAGTGCATAAGATAAACACCAATTATCTGTAATTATTTTACCACTATAAGATGGCTATTTATCTGTGTGTGGCTGATGAATTCTGCCTCTCTGTGAAATGAGCTATATTTAACACATTTCTCTGGTTTATGGGGCCTGAAACCTGCAGTGCAGCGGAAGCACGTAGGGGCTTCCAGGGCTTGGAACGCTCAGGTTGCTCCTCTTCCTTGAGGAAGAGAGCGCAGGGGAACCTTTGTTCCTGTCTTGTTTTGGTGAAGGTTGAAAATACAAGTGAGTTTTCTAATTGCCTCCTGTGACTGATAGTTTCCTCAACTAAGAGTTTATTTTTTTAAAAATGTTTATTTGATTGATTTTGATTTTTATGATGAAATTAATTATAGTTTTAGGTGGAAGAGGGAAAGTTGCACGTGATATCAGAAGATATGAAGCAGTGCTTACTATCTTTTTACTGGTCAATCAACCATCTAGGTTGATTGTTGGTTGGTTACAGTGTTTGACTGCCGGAGTGGTGTTTTCTGCAGGTTGCAACTGAGATTGCAGAATGGCAATCTTGAATACTTATGTTACATATTTCAACATCAGGAGCTGCTTTGTAATTACCTTAAATGTCCTTTGATTTTTATTGACAAAAATGGGAAACTTTGAGTTTGCTTTCAATATGTAAGGAATTATATTCATTATCCAGAAGAGGGAGCTTAGCAGATGGAACTTTTGTTTAAAAGACAAAAGTTTCTTTGTAGTTGCAAAGTGCAAAAATGAATAGGTTGCAGATCTAGATTTTCTGACAACTAAGCTAGTTGATGTAGATTTCCCGCAAGTCAAATCAGATATGGCTCTTTTTCTTCTTTTGGATCCTGACAGGTTGTTGTTGTTTGTTTTCCTGTGGATCTAACTGTAGAAAAATTTTATTCAATTTCTCTTCTCATTTGTGCAGCCTGCGTATCCCAGGCATTGTAGAGGATGGGATGTATGTATTTTTACTTTGGTATCTGAATAATCTCAATTGTTGCTGATGTTTGTTATATAGGGCTCCTTCCTTTCAAACCTTGCTGAAATGTAATTCCGTGGCCTGATTGCAAAACTCTTTAAGTGCCATCAGTGCTTCTGTCACTGTTCTTTTATAATAGATTGAGTAGTGAAATTGTGTAGGAAGAGTGAGAGCTCATCCAGGGAAAGAAATACAGAGTGCATAACCATCTGAGGAGAGCAGGTGCAGGAGGTACTGGCTGTTCCACGTGCGAGCAGGGTCTGCTTTCTGAGCAAGACCAGCTAAACCTTAAGGAATAGCGAAAAGAGTATTAACATACCTTCCCTTGATCGTTAGTTCTGCTTAGCTCTCTGCTCTTACATAAAGTGCGTATGTAGATCTCACTGCATCGCACTTTGGCGAGGTGATCTGCCAAGGCGTTGCGCGCTCGGTCCGTATCGTTATCCATCTCTCGGAGGCAGGCGTGCAGCCTACCTTCCCCTCGCAGCTCTGGCCCTTCCTGCATGCGGCGTCTTCTCTGCTTGCTGTGCTCATGTTGCAGTTTTCGCTACCTTGCAAAAACCCCAACCCATGCGCACACATGTGGACATACTTGCATGCCTGTTGTCTATCTATTCTTTTGTGTTTTCCTGTCTGATTTTTTACAGAATTGGCTAGCATTTTGGAGATGACTCACACTTGACTCTTTGGCACAGGAAATACCTGTAGCTCTTGTATTTCTTGTCAGACAAACTAAGCTGAAGTGAATGGGTAGCCTGGTTAAATATGGCTTGTAGACCTTGGCCTCTGATAATGTTTTGTTGTAGTGAAATCTTCAGAAATATAACAGGCTGAATGCATCTATAAAAAAAATATATGAAGCATGGCTTGAGGCATCCAGCATGCCCCTCGGACAGTATACATGCTGTTTAGAAGAGTGAATTTTGCACGTTGAAGAAATTTGGAGCACATATGGGAGCACATACCACTTAAATAATTTAGAGCATATACCACTTAAAATAATTTTTATGCAATATTTGAAGACCTTAAATGATGAGGTTTTCCAAGGGGACAAAATTTCATATGATAAAAAGACATCATCAAAGATCTGTGTTCTAGCTTGCGCATGGACATAATGTTTTGGAAATCCACTTTTTAATTAAGTAGAACTCCGTGAGCCTGGGTCTACACTTGACAAATGCCTCAGATCCAGCAGCTGTTTGAGTATATTTCTGTAGCCCTTAATGGACTGAAATGGACTTATCAGTGGTGTACAATGACAGGACAAGAGGCAATGGGCACAAACCGGGACATAGAGAATTTCTCTTGGGCAGGGCGTCCCCAGAGCTCCCTGCACCCAGCGGGGCGCCGACTCCGGGACTGTGTCAATATAACTTGCGAATTACTCCCAAATATATGTACACGGCCTGTCCGTTGGATTCGGTCTGCTAGACTCAGCTGCATAAAGATGCTTAAAAAATGTGGCCTATCTTTTTAAGGGGGATGCAGTTCTGTAGAGTGTGTTCAGTTGCATTTCTCAGATATTTTTACTTGAATCCTTATATTATAAATAGATATATTGAACACTAAACTTTTTGTTTGGTAGAGTGACATTTTGATGTTTATGACTTTATATTAATATAAAATCCTGTGAAGGAATTTTTCATTAAACTGCCCCCAAATCCTTCTTGTTTTGCTGCTGTTTCTAATAACCCTTGTGGGAGGCTGGTTCCAATCTTCATGTTCTCTGACATTTTATGAAGCATTTTCTGAGCTTCTTTGGGGGATGGGGAATGACAACGTCTTAGAGAAAAAAAATTTTAGCTTTGCAGAACCACAGAATTGCTGAGGTTAGAATGGCCCTTGGAGATGATCTGGTCAATGCGGCTGCTGAGAGCAGAGTCAGCAAGAGCAGAGTGCGCAGGACCACGTCCAGACAGGTTTTGCTCATCTCCAAGGATGGAGACCAGACACCTTCTCCGAGAACTGCAGTGTTTCATCATCCTTTAAATAAAAAAGTTGTTCTCACATATAAGTGGAATTTCTTTGGTTTCAGTTTGTGTCCATTTCCTCTTGTCCTTCCTCTGGGCATCGCTGAGAAGAGTCTGGTTCTGTTGTCTTTGCCCCCGACACCCCGCCAGGTAGGTACGTGCACTGTGAAGGTCCCCATAGCTCCTCCCCAGGTGCAGTGGCCCAGCTCAGTCTCTCCTTAGATGACAGATACTCATTCTTTTAATCCAGGAATGAGGAAGTACCTGGGCAGGTTGAAATGTGACTCATTTAAAATGGATATAAATAAATGTTGTTCTTGAATAATTCTTACTTGGTTTGGGGGAATTAATGTTGTGATATATCACTGAGACCAGTAATTCAGCTTTATTTTGAAAGAATTGGAAACTTGCAGATAATTAGAGTATCAGAGTTAAAAAGGTTAGTGTTGAGACTGGAGGAGATGCATGGGAAATAAATTTCCATTTTGGCGTCTTATCCTCTCCTTTGTGTAAGCTTTGACACAGTTTTGGTCTTTTACTCTTTGGTGCTAAAATCTAGTTTTATCGTCTTGGTAGGGATGAATGGCTGGATTATTTTTCATTCTGTCGGCCGCGTGCGTGGTGGGAAGCCGAGCGTGCGTCCTGGCTGGAGTCCGGAGCGCGGGCGTCCGCCCGCCGCGCGGATGCCGGACGCCCTCTCCTGTCCGTGGGGCCGCATGAACCGCTGTGCTCGGCTGCACCCTCGCGGGCTTAGGCCTGCATCCCGTGTATGCTTAAGCTGTGGATTTACTGCAAGTTTAAATGCTCTGAATGTTTCTGTGACAATAAATGCAGAGATTTCACATTTCTGTACTTTAGCAGTGTTTATTTTACACCATCTGAATCACAGAGAGATGTCTGGGACAGTTTTGACCCTAGTGTTTGAGATATTTAACTTTTTGCTTGCTTTCTTTGTTGGCAACATTAAATCAAACTAAGCTTGTTTGTCTAGTATGCGCTGTAGAAGACACTGAATGTACACAGGCTAGAGTATATGTGTATCAAAAGATTCATTCTGTAAATTAGATACTTAGTTAAAAAACATAAACAGATGAAATAAAAATACACAGAGGCTAACAGTAAACGTTTCTGTAGCTGTGTCTAAGTCTTGCAGAATCTTCTTGCAAGGGATTTTTCTGCTTTTGACCATTTAGGGAAGGAGACGTGCAAAGCCTCCTTGTAAAAGGAAAGCAACAGCCTTGGAGGCATATATGGGGGTTGATTAAGATAACTTGGTACTACGTGTCAGGAGACAGTACAATATAGTGGTGAGACGGCTTTGTTTTATACTATTCAGAAAGCCTAATTGAGAAAAAGGTGAGTTTATTTTAAATATATGTGTTGGCATTTTCATCATTCCAGTTTTAAGATTTCTGGAAAGAAATGAAGAACGTGGTCAGAACATGGGGGTTGATTTCTGTTCCTGTCCTGGATTTTATCACTTTTCTATTAACCTAGGTCAGAGCATGAGCTCTACCACCATGCTCGCATGACAGCCTCCCTACTTAGCCTTTTTAGTGGGGGAAGCTTAAATCCTTTCAGCAATGTCATATGCTTAATAAGGAATAATTTGGAATAAATCTGATTTTTGTCTGGCTTATTTTCCCTAAGTAATGTTAGCTACACTGTGAGAACCTTGCGTTTGTTCCCAAATGGGGGAAATGTGATGCTTTGTTGAGGGTGACTGCATTCTAAATATCTCAGCTTTTCTTCCTTTTATTTTTTTTTCCTGCCTCTGGCCATTGACCAGTATGTGGAAGGGTCCCAAAGATGGAGCACAAGCTGGTGCCACTCATGGTCTGCTGAGCTACTTTCAAAATTGCAACTGCTTTCTGTAAAGTATACCCTTTTGTTTAATTATATAGCTTGTCGTGGTCATGCTCTGCCTCTCGTTATTTAGGCATGATTAACTTTCACAGCTCTGAAGTATTTGACAAACTGAGAGAGCTCTGAAGTGCAGTGCCATTGCTGCTGAGCAGTGTGGTGTGTGCAGCCAGGGCCTTGGCTCGAGCTTCCCAGCCCATCCTCAGATATTGCAAGGAGAAAAATCGCTGCTCTTGGATGATAATCCTCATGCACAAATCTGCACGTGGACTAGATGTCTAGCAGAATTCTGTTAAGAAGCAGGTAACCTCTGTGTCGTCTACAATTTGGTCTAGGGGAAAGGGAGGTACCTGAGGGAGAACAATTAACTTTTTGTTTTTGTTTGTTTGTTTGCGATGATTTATGGGGGTCTTACTCTCCCTGTAGAACAGCTGTTCATTAACAGGAAATGAAATGACTGTGTGAGACTCTGCCTTTGGTTAAAAAGTCATTTACAACCTGAGCCTAATGTGGAAGAAGGAAGTAGAGAAATATTTTCAGCTCTTGGCTACCTTGATTTAATATTGTTTCGTGCAAGTTTTTATTTAATTTTTAGTTTTTGTGCAAGTACAAGGATGATGACAGAATAATTTAGTCACCCCATGACTATTTCAGGCCCTAGATTGTGGTGTTTGAGTACCAGTGTTCCCTGAGGGCACCGAAGTTTCCCTCTGAGAGGGAGTCAAGTTAGCCAAGAGATTTGAAAACTGGAATGCATCAGTGGTCTGTGAATCTATGCAAATATCCAAGCTGTGGACCAGATCAAAATATTACTTCTTAAAGTAGTCATATTCCTTCATGCCAAACTTTGAGTTGTAACACTTTTTAGAAGAAAGGTTAACAAGTCAGGAGAGTGTCACTGGTGTGAAATGATTGCACTATCTATACATATCCCATATTCTCTCATAAAATGCTTAATCTAAAAGTAACTACAGTAAGTGACTCCCACTTCTCATCGCACACAATTTTCTCTTACTGATCTTTGCCCATCTCTGCTTCATTTTAAAACGTGGCTCTGTAAATGTACATGGAGAAGAATGTCTAAAAGCAACACAGAAAGAAGGGGGATTTTGAGCCATGAGGCCTCTGGATATTTGAAATACAGGAGGGTTTTAGCTGTTGTCATGTAACTGTAGGAGAATGCAGCAAAATAGCTTGCACTGGTATTTTGCTAATTGATTCCAGCTGTTAACCACGTGATCAGGCCTTTTAAAAAGAGAAGTGACATTTGCTCTGCCTTTCATACTGTCTACTTACATATCTTTAAAAATGTACCCTTGTGCTGTAGCAATCCATACCAACCCAAAAGTTTCTCAATGAATTGCAAGCAGAATGTTTGCTTGAGTTGCATGTAAGACTTTGGAGCAAAGAATGTGGCTTGCCCACATAAGTTTTTTCATGAATAGCGCTTTTGTTTTTAATTTGATGAGCAAGGAACTTTCCAGTCCTGTCCTCTTCTTTACAATCTGTCTTTAATTTGCAGAAAGATGTGTTCCAGTTTTTCAGGCATTAAACTGTTTAATTTTTTTTTTTTTTTTTTGCTTTGCTAGAACTTGTGTTAAGTTATGCTGAGATTTGTGTGTTTGTTTCTGTCTTTCCATCTCGCAGAATAATTGAAATGGAAGAGATCTCTGGAAATCACCTAATCCATACCCCCTGCCCAAGCGAGGTCAACTAGGGCAGGTTGTTTAGGACTTTGTCCTTTGGTTTTGCAGTATCTCTAGGGAGGAGACACCGTAACCACTCTGGGCAACCTGTTTCAGTGTTTGAACACAGTCCCTATAGAGGTTTTTTCTTGTGCTTAAATGGAATTTCCTGTATTTTAGTTTGTGCCCGTTGCCTCTTCTCTGTTGAATACCACCAAGAAGAGCCTGGCTTCATCTTTCCTCCCTCCCATTAGGAGTTTGTGCACATATTGATAAGATAATCTTCGTGGAGCCCTCTCTTCCCAGACCTGTCAGTTGTGGCGCGCTCAGCCTCTCCGTGTGAGAGATGCTGCAGTCCCTTAACCAGGGGAACTCGCTCCAGGGTGTCCACGTGTCTCCTGCACTGGGTAGCCCAGTATGGGCCAGAATGGGGCACAATGCTCCAGATGTAGTTTGTTCTTCTCTTCTCATTGTATATAGACGTATGTGTTAGACATTTTGTTCACTTTGTTGTTTTTAGTGGCTTCTTTCTGAATAACTTTTTTTTTTTCCTGGTGGGAAGAGGTCATTGCCATTGCAGTGGCAGGAGAATGCTCTGTATTTTTGGTCCACTTCTTTAGGTGAAGAAACACTCTTGGTGGTGGTGGTTGGGATGGAGATCCAAATCAAGAGCATGTTGTTCACTGTGATTAAGGGGCTGCGGTTGTTTCAGCTTTCTGCACCCCGACTCTCAACTGCTGTTTTCTGGCAACACCCCTGAATGTAATGGTAAGGTTTTGTGTCCTTTTGAGTAGGATGCGTACATAACTTTTTTTCCCCCCCTGTATTTCATGTAACACATTTTTACAGCCCATGCAGTGGGTGGAGTATTGCTGTTCTCATTTTACTGATTGGGAATGGCGAGAGGAGTGTGCTGGTTCAGTGATGCTTGTGTTAGCTCCCCGCCGTGCAGCTGCCTCCTCGGAACGTGGCCTCAACGTCTTCCTCTGTCAGGTGTTTCTCTCTTTTTAAATAAAGGGTATCTTGTAGTGTTTTGGCAGCTTTACAGGGTTACCTTTTCCTCACACTTAGTCCATTGGAGAAGTATTCTGTTACCATCTCTGCACAGAAGTGATCATTGTGATGCTGGTGGGGGAAAGCTGCAGTGCAGAGAGTCTGTCTAGATCTTCCTTTTTCTGACTCACTAAAGTTATGGAGTAGCAGTGGTACACTGCAGTGCTGGGAAAAAACAGCCGCCTTTGCTATAATTTTGCTACCTCTTCCAAAATCCTTTCCGGTGTGTCATGTAACCATTTCCTTTCTGTGAGAGAAACATACAGAAAAACTGCTCCTTTCTGAAAAACAAAGTTACTGCCTTAAAGTTTGAAAAGTTTAAAGAGATACTTGAGTCTCAGAATGCAAAAAATCAACACAAAATATCCCAGCACTTATTGTGGGCTTTCATTTTCCTTCCTACAGTTTCTGATGTTTGCTTGTATTAGAGAAGCTTTTATGTATTTATTTTTAATGGGCTTGTGTTGTAATTTTTGTACTTATTCTGAGTTCTGTAAGGTACATTTTTTTTCTGGAATACGATAGCCTCTTCTCAGATTTCTTCCCAATGCAAATTCAGCATTAGAACTATTGATGTTTAATTATAGAACATCCCTTTTTATTCTTCACAGATCTAAATAGCCAACACGCAAATGCATTTTTTTTTCATCGTGATGGCCCACAAGAAGGAGAAATAATTCTAGATGTCAGAAATCAAGCGTAATCCGCATGGGTGGCAGTTAAGAAACGGCATCTTTTCATCTGCTCGTTGAGGGTCAGGTGGAGAGCGGCTGGGCAGAATCCTGAGAGCTTTGGGCTGCCTTCGCCTGCAGACACAGCACGGGACTTTGTGCCTCCAGCTGCAGACTGACGCGTCCAGCGTGTGCTCTTGCCTCCTTTCCCCCCTCCCCAGGGAGTTCCTAGGTGACTTTTCTCGTCAGCTCCTAGTACTGCCATCGTTTCTTTATTTCAGCTTGCCTATTCTGAAAAATCACATATTTATTACCTCTCTATTTCTTTCATAGTGCAAAGTGATTTTTGTCATCTTTGGGGTTAACTTCCGTATTACCTTCATATAAGGCTCTCATAGCTTATAGTTGAGGAATAGTGAAAAATTATAATAAACAAGGCACACAAGAGAGGGCGCTCTGTGCTCAAATATTTTGAAAAGTAGTGACTATAGGATTTGCTTTCAGTTGTCTTATGGTTTATCACTTGTTAGGAATATCTAAAATATGTATTTCATTTAATTCCAAAGTGCATACTGTTCATAGTGGCCTTCACTTTTCTTTCCTTTTAAACTGTGCCAGTGTTAAGCTGAGCTCTTCATGACCGGAAACTGCCGGGAAGGAGCAGCCTGTGCCTTACACGTGCTTTCCAGAATGACTTGCTTTAAAATTTATATAATATGTATATATGAGTTGATTTTCATGTTTTTATTGTTTGGCCTGTTTTGTTTTTAATATAATGCCTCTAACTCCCTTATTTCCCATCTGTCGTTCCTTTTTGCCACATTTACGTTATTTGCTGCTTTAATTAACCAAATCGGGAAGAAGCCCCTCGGAGTTGTTGTTCTATGGCAGGTAGTCCTCCTGTCACCGCTTGTGCAGCATCCTCGGTGGATCCTGATCCCGGGGGCCTCTGCGTGGTCCTGGCTCTTGGGACCTCCTCATGGGCAAAGCGTGGTGGGGATGCGGGGACCCTTGTGTCGCGGGCAGGGGTGCCCTTGGCCTCCTGCCCTTCTTGTCTGCGCCGGGTGCAGCACGCGTTGCGCCTGGGCACGCTCCGCGGGGCGCCCACAGTTTGTTCAGGGAAGGGCATCCCCGCCGCCCGCCCGCCCGTGGCCCGCGGCGGGCGGGGAGAGGGAAGGCAGCGAATGCGGCGTGGGAGAAGTCGCAGCCTCGATGTTCTTGCCGAGGCAGAGCGTGAGCACCAAGGGAAGCAAGAGGGAAATTTGCATCAAATCTCATTACTTCTTTGAATCCGTTATTCTCTCAGAGCGGGTGTTCTCTGGCTCCGAGAGTGTTAAGATCTCGGCCCCTGGTATAACCTTTTGGGTGAAGCAGGTGACAGGTTTTGGATGTGTGTGAAAGTTCTGCAGTGTTTAACTGCAAGAAAAAGACTGTAGGAATAAGCTGGTTCTTGTTGTTCTTCCATCAAATATGTAGAGTCAAAAGTTCAATTCACAAAAGAATTTAAGTTTTGTATGTGGGTATAGAAAAAAAAAATGGAACTTCTAATTCAAGCAAAAGAGTTTTGAAATCTTAATTGAACTTAGCTTTTTGTAATCCTCTTTTTATGTAAGACCAGATCAGATCTGTCTGCAACTTAAGAGATGATTGAATTGTCTAGTCGAGACTTTTATTTATTTTTCTTATTAACTGGGTATTATTAACTTATTAATTTGAGTGTATTATCACCAAACTCTGTATCTAATGGATTTTCAAAGCCTTACATGGGGTATTGGATGGGGGGCTCGGGGGGCAGCTCAATGTGCTCGATAGGCCTGTGACTGAGAACTATTCCTCTTTGTTTTTCATGCAGTAGAACTAATGCAATGCAGTCATTTGTTAGTCTTCTGTTCACTTCTCCTAGTGGAAAGACAATTCTCTGTTTGGGCAAATGTTAAATTTATGGTTTTGTGATGCATTTTTAATGGATTTCTTTAAAAATGTATACCAAGTCCTAGTTATTCTGGATGCTAACAGCGAGAGTATGTATTTCGATGAAACCTTTGTTAATAGGAGCCGATCTCACATGTGAAGCTAGAATAAACCTTCCTGAAACACAGCATCAAATGTATTCTATGGGCACCATTTTTCATTCTTCAGAACGAAAAAGAAAATTTAATTTTGTAATGTAGTCTTTGTCTTAGTCATGGGGGTTATCTCCTTGCGAGCTCTTTTACTTGGTAAGTGAATCACAAAGACCAGTGTAAGAGCTTATGGAGGGGAATACATGCACATTTCCATTCATATTACATCCGTGCTGCTCTTAATACCTCTGATACAAATCCCTGAGTGGTTATGGCCATTTCTCTTTTATGGAGAATTGTTGTGTGGTGTCTGCTGTATGTCCCGATGTGCTGAGTGCTGTCCTCACTTTCCTGCCGTTGTGCAGCTTATGCTGCTGTGTGATGTTTACCTGGAGCTATACTGTGTTTGTAGTATCTACCTAGTTTACTTGTACAAAAGAGTAGACGACAATCAAGAGTTTTCTCTTCCAGCACCTCTAGAGCTGGTGGCTGCTTACGGCTATTCCGACAGGACAGGAGGCTGTTACGTGGTCACAGCAAGGCTGGGCAAATCTGGTAATAGTTTATTTATTATGGAGGAGTCCAGCTCGATGTATAATTGTGCTGTAGCACTGGCGGCATTGCTGTCAGTGCTTTCCAGGGTCTTGTGTCACTCTAGTGTCTAGGAGGCTTGTGTCACTCTAGTATAAAACTTAACACCTGCTGTCACAAATACTTAATTCAGACCAGATTTGCATATTCTGTTCTTCCTCGTGGGGCACAGAAGTAATATTGGTGATACTCATGCTATTGCTTCGAGAGGAACTTTGCCAAGATCTGTCTCTTTCCATGAGTCTTATCTTGAGAGTTAAAAGATTGTAAATCTGTGGGTTGTTTTTGTTTGTTTTGTTTTGTCTCATTTTGAGGAGACAGGTGTAATCATTTTGATACTCCCATTTGACTTTATGAAGGGGTGCGGGGGAAGAGGAAATGTGGAATTTAGTGATTCTTATAAATGCAGCCTTCAGTCTCCCTCAATTGTCATGCAAGGATCTACTTTTTTGAAAACCAGCTCATTTTACACGTAATGTTCTTGATTATCTTTTGTTTTTCATTGCTCAGGCATCTCGCTTTTGTCTTTGATAATTCTCCTGCAGTGAGCTGTGCTGCTACCGGGCTATTATATGGTTCTTTTGCAGCGTATTTTTATGACAGTCTCCCTGAATCCTTTCCCATGCATTTAGAGATGTCTCATTAAATCTTTGCAGGTTACATGGACTAGTACGTGGAGAGGCCAGAGGTGCCGCATGCTCACATTTATTTTGTGTTTGTATGTTTCGTTACGTTACCTTTGTACCAGTCTGTTCAGAGAATTACATTTGATCGTGAGTAGTGTGA
Source organism: Crypturellus undulatus (assembly GCA_013389825.1). Lineage (NCBI taxonomy): Eukaryota > Metazoa > Chordata > Aves > Tinamiformes > Tinamidae > Crypturellus > Crypturellus undulatus. Next base: position 238,392 of record VWPW01025329.1, read on the forward strand.
ATATGAAATGCATGCAGTTGTGTTCCAGGGAGTAAATTTTTCATGATTTTAGCACGTGGATACTAAATAAAAAATGTCAGCTGCTAGGATTTGGTTCCACTGTGAGTGTGTGCCTAGAAAAATGGATTCTGTGACTGGAAAAGGATGGCAATAGCAATGAACCTAGACGAGCAGGAAATACATGCACTTTACTGCGGGGGGAAATGTTTGGTGCTACAGTGTGCAGTCATTATGGCTTTGGAAAGCTGAAGCAAAATAGGGAATGCAACAGAACAGGAATGTGAAGGAGAGCCGTGTGTGCAGTAAACAGCTTTTATAAAGAACCTAAATTAACGTTTCAAAGAATAAAAAAGACATCAGTTGCCCGTTTGATCTGACTACTCCCACATTCATTCTGCTTTGTCTCACACTTGGGCTTTGCTGAAGAGTGATGCTGGTTCTCAAGTCTGTCTGCAGAGGAGCAGCGTTTTTTTTTGCTGGTGGTTAATGATCCAAAACAGCAATGCAGTTCTGGCTCAGAAACATCCTTTGTCCCTTACACTCTCACTCAGTTTCTCCTCCTAATCCTGTCTCTCTCTCTTTTTTTTTTTTTCCTTCTTTTCTCCCCACACAAAATTACACTTAAACTAAACAGAAACAAACAATCAAAAAAAAATCCAAAAGCACAACACTTAATTATCCACAATATAATTAACTTTCAGAGTATTCAGGACTGTTAAGTGTTAATTAAGTGTCACTGTGCTTATTGTGGTGTTCTTAGTGCTTAATAAAATTGGGAAGTTAAAAATTTGTTTACCAGTTGTCCTCTGTATTTGATGATTTAAAAATTTATTATAGTTTCATATGAATTCATAAACAAATTCATTCAGCGGGGCGCTGGCTCTGTAAACTCCCATGTAGCAGTCTACAAACCCTACCTTCTGTTCACCTAGTATGATAGTCTTTACGATAAGGTAAATCCAGCGAGCTAGCTGGTCTGTTAAAATTGCATGCCTCTTAAGAGCTTTTTAAAATTTGACTTAATTTCTTGAATTTTATCAAAGAAGAAGATGTTTGTGTTTTACTTCTGGTGTGTCTAGCAGTATGTTCATATGGCTACAAGTTCCCAAAGTCCTAACACTATGACATTCTGTGGTTAGGTGAATGCCCCATTTCTTCAATATCTAATTCAAACTCTGGCCTCTTCAGCGGAATGGAGAAGAGTTTAAATTGGGAACCAGTGTACTTGTTAGTCCATATAGTTCTTCTAAGAAAAACATCAAAAAAGAACAGTGCACACTTCAAATATTACACAGCTTTCAAGTTGAGTCTAAGACTATATCTGAGGAAACTCGCTCACGGATGGAGTTCTTTGAGCTGTATGGAATCTTCATCTTCTGTCTTTTAATTAGATAGCAATGATAAAGATGGAAATGTGCATACCATATGTGACCAAGGGGTACCAAAAGTTTATCACAAATAACATGCAGGAACCAAGCACAAGAAGATATTGTTAGTCTTGGAATGCTTCCCAATGGGTAAATATGCAAAATTGTGAACAATATCCAACAGTTTTTTTATTTCATTTGCATACAAATACAGGATATGAGTATTTCTCTAGTAAAATAGAGAAAGCTCCATTTGCACTTGAGAATTTGAGCATGTATCCAGAACAAATGGCTCTTTAAAACAATCTCTTCCCTGTCACTCCCACCAACAAAAGTTATTTTTCCCCACCAAAAATTAACCAGCTGCTTGGTAGATGTGTTACAAATGTTAGAATCAGGATGGAGCTGGTGTGGATTGCAGCTTTTTGGCAGATGCCAAGAAACATAAGTAGGGTTTAGTAGTACTTTCAGTATAATAATGGTATAGACAGGCCTAGATCAGAAATACGTAACCATGTGAGAACTATTTACATTCCAACAATGCCTATGCTGCACGCATAGCAACTTTACTAGCCAGCAAGGAGGCCTCCACCACATGTTGCAGGCTTTTTAAATACTGAAAGCCATTGGAAGGCTATTACGAAGTTTATGTCCTTCATACCAACACAAGGCTTGATCCTCTGAACACCAGAGTCTATATGCCACACTTATTTTAATATATAATGCCCAAACTAAATATATAGTGTAGGCATTTTGCTTCTGCATAAAGTGCATTTTTTTTGTGATAGGCTAATGTGATTAAGATAGGAGATTCTGTAGTCTAATGTTTTTCATATCAGTGGTTGATCGGGAAGGGGCCTATGATCTATACATTCAATACACAATTCAGTAGCTGAATAATTTTGTGCCTAACACTTCACGATTAAACCCTAGTTAAAGGCCTCTTAAAACTAGAGAAACAGCTTTCAAGATAATTGCAATAAACCTTTGGGCAAGTGTAGGTTAATCTGTGCTCTACTTCCCAAATATGTTGCAAGTGTTTTTGCTGTCATTCTTGTAGTTGTTTTAATTGACAAGTATCTTTCTGTTTGTCTCTGACAAATTTAGGAAGCATATTTTCAGCTCTAGGTTTCTGTCTTTGTTATACGTGTGAGTGAATTGGTGGAGCCAGCTGACACGTATCAAAGGACTCATTGGGATAATTTGGGGGGATGTTTGCTTGGATGTGATTATAAACTCTGCTGGAAGAGAAGCATCCTGTGAAGACTCTGTTTTTTACGTAACCGAACTGCAGCTACTGCTGAGCATCCGTTTGTATTCTCAGAGTTGGCAGCATTCTGAAAGATAGATATGCTAAATAAAGGTGACCTCGCTTTTTTAAATGAACCAGGAAAAATGTTAATGGAGAATAGGATGCATTAAGATTTGGTGTGGGTTAAGTCGGTATTTGCATCATCCACAGCTGCTGCCATGAGAGCCGGTGCTGTGAGTGGTCCGGGCGTACGGGGAATGCCTCTGTGGGTGCCGCGCAGGAGGGTGGGCAGACCAGTTAACCCATGGCCTTGCGCCTCCCCTCTGGTTTGCTGCAGCCCTTCCAATGGGGGAATTAGCCGTGATGGGCTACGGCTCCATCTAGGCTTGCTGTAGTGCATCCTAATTAGGAACGTTAGTGCTCCATCTCTCGGATCACAAAATAGCTTCGCTTTAAACTCTTCATAAAGTCCCTGTTGAGAGTAACTTGACCAAAAAACAGATGCAGAGATGAAATTCAGGAGGACAAATTTTGTTCCTCTGGTAATGACATGCTGCTTGGGTTGCTGTATGCATCCCAGTAGTAGCGTCCCTTGGGTTGCTGCTACGGGTGAGGAGTATATTCAGTCTACCCCAAGACTCCAAAGTCCCCCAAGTGTCATTAACACAAACTAACTCTCTAATTGTAAATCAAACAATGCAAGGTTGCCCTTGAGGATCTTCTCAGCCTTTCAGTCCCTGTCAAATGTAGTATTTCTGAGGGCTTTTACACAAACTACAGGTGTGATTCTCTTTGTATAATGTTTGTGTTTGTTCCCCCTCTAAAAGTAAAATAGAAAAATTTATAACCACTGGAGTATCATATCTGAAAATCAATATTAAGTGTTCTGAAATTTACTGATTAGAGAGGTTGTATAAATTTCCAACTTGGATTGGATAAAGCACAACTAATCTGAAAACACCTGACAATAACTATGTTCTCAAACCTGTTCTCCTGTTTTAGCCAAAATTCTCCACTTTGAGGTGCTAGCATTAACTGCAGCTCTGTAATTGACCTTTTAAGTGAAGCTTGAAGCACCTGTCAATAACCACAATTAATTAGTAGAATTTGTTGCTGTCAAATGCAGTAGTTTAAGCTTGGAAGCCCTTTAGTCAGCGTAGGAAATAGGAAAATTTTGGTTTTGCCTGTGGAAGCCTAGTGATTGAAATAATTGAAGTACCCTCATTTCTCTGTCCCAGGGCATTAGACTGATCTCTGGAAACACTTCACTGGTCGGCAAAAGAGATTTCAACAGAATCATTATACCTAGAAATGTTAGTAGTATCTTGGGAAAAATGGATTTATGGGCTGCTGTTGCTTTGAGCCAACGTGCTTGTTAATTTGTGGTGCATCCAGCTCCTCGCTTTTGTCGTATTTCTGTGGTGCCCTTTGAGTGACCCCGAGTGATGATCTAGTTGGCTCTGTTGCACATTAAACCTTTTGTGCATGAAAGGAAAAGTGAATTCTTCATCTTGAAACCTAGATGTACTGCAGTTTTTCTCCACCTTATGAATTCCTTCAGGGTTGACAATTCAGGCCACTCGAATGGGCTGAGTCCCGGACACTTCATCAGGAGCGGGGAACTTGTCCTGGGAGATGTTAACCACCTTATTGCAGCTCCTCGTTGCTTTCTTACCTGCTGCCGTATCTGCATACCTGTTTTCTTTTAACTTACCTTTTTGGAATCAATAAGCCCAGATCATTCATACTTGGAAGAGGATACCAGTTCCTTCATTCATAATCAATCTTAATGCGTGAGATACCACTGGTGAGAAACCAGTGATCCTCATCCATACTGGCTGTGTTGCTACCTCTGCAACTCAACGTCCCACGACGAATAGCAAATCTCCACTACCTCCTTCCACTTATCTGAGAGGAAAACAAGAAAATCCGAGTGGCTTCCTGTGCTAGAGTATTGAGAACTGCACAGCATTCTGCACTTATGGCACTTACGAGTTTTTCATTCAAAAGGCATTTTTCAGCTGGTGCTTGTCCTTTGGTCTTAAACTGGCCTTAGATATGCTCAGGTGAGTGAGTATGGGAGAAAGGTTAAAAGAGACTGACCAGCAGGAGGTGGGCTATATGCTGGTTATAAATATGTATTTGCGATTGAATCTTTTATCCTGAGGATTAAAACCTTCGCCAGAGATACTGGAGATGCATTTTTCAAATTGCTTCTTTGAATTTCTGTTCCCAATTTTTTAGGAGAGTTCTTTAAACATTCAATTATTATCAGCCCTCTTCCTGTGTTTTCTTTATCCTCTCACCTTCCTGGATATGGGGAGAAAAAAATACCCTTATTCGATCTGCACTGAAAAAGAAAATTCTATGAAAAACTAATTTCATGAGCCAGTGTTTTCAGTCTATCAGCTTCAACAGAAAATGCTTTTGATGGGGTCTATCATCCTTCTGTTACACACATAGAGAGAGCAAAATCTCGAAACTGAGCAGTGCACTGGACCACATTCAAGATGTTAGTATTAAAAAGCTACTCTGTAATAGTGATTGAATTTAGTATCGCTGTAGCTAGAATAAGCAAAAATCAATCACTGGTGAACTTTTAAAAAGGAAACAGCATCAAAATGAGAAGGCTTGTGGACAGAGAATTTAAAGAGCAGCTAAAAGGGTAAAATGCTGGATAGATACTGCTTAATAAAACTGTTTTACAGCCTACAAGTAAACTACTAGTAAACACGTATTGTTATCAAGAAAGACTGTCAAAGATGTAGAGATGGTTTAGAAACAATCAAACAAAAGCTGAAAGAAGCAGATCATTAGAAATAAAGTCATCCTTCTGAAAGGTGCAAACACGTTTAAATGAAGAAAACAGAAATAGCATTAGCTTTGAAAAGATAATGTAGAGCAAAAAAAAAAAAAAAAAAGACAAAATAGGGCTTTTTAAGGAGTAAAATGCTAAAGGTAAATAATTGAGTTTATTACAGGAATCAGTGATTACATGAATAAATTTGAAGTTCTTGTTCTTTACTAAAGGCACATACAAAATCTAAAGTGTCATGAGACAGTGGGGAGACGTTCTCATGCTTTAAGAACAGGTTAAAAAAATAAGAGGACAGCAATTTGTAGTAGATGGCGTGTAGGTCCTCAAATAACTACTAAAATTTGGAGTGTGATGTGTTTTTGTAGTCGGGTAAATACTAGGTAGAATAGTTACTGCTGATACTGAATCGTTCAGGATAGTAAAGCTGTTTATGAATAGCTTTAAAAGACTTGGAGCATAACTGAGGAAGAATATCATACATGTCGGTAAAATCAAGGTATATAGAGAACAAAAATAGGAAATAAAATTTTATAGTTTTTCAGAATACAAGAAGTGTAGGTCATCAAATGAAATTATCAAGCAGTAGAGTTAAAACCAATCTAATTATCATACCTCATGCATCTTGCTCTGGTGAGCTCTTGAAAATCCAGTTGGAGGACAAGGGCTATGAGGTTTTGAGAACAGATTAGCACAAGTGCAAAGTAGAAGAAAACTCCTTTGGTATTATCTGGACGTGATTACTGATGCCAGGGCTGAATCTCAGTGCTGTAATTAGCTTCAAGTTGTATGTGTGGAAAATACAGCTTAATTAATTTGTAGGAACTTGTTCTGTGCTTCCTTTGCTGCTCAAGCATCTTCAGAGACCAGGTACCCAGATGGTCTTTTGGCCAGACTTCTCCATCTGCATCACCGTGAGGTTTTTGGACCTTCATATCACAGGTGACTACGTAAGTCCTGGGCTGTTGGATCCTTCAGCTTTGGCATACATCTGTTTTTCTATAAAATGTTTTGAAAGAACATTTTCTATTAAATATTTTGTTTCATTTTTTCTTCTAATTTGCCATAGAATGTAAACAACACTTTATAAGTAGGCTAGAGAGCTTCCTTGCAGCTGAGCCATTGATAAATAATGAACATCACACAAGAGAAGCCGCCGAGCGCATCTCCAGCGAGAACAAAGAGCCTGTGCTCAACCCCTGCTGTAATCCCCTGCAATGAAAAACGGGGCTTTCTGGAGGAAATAGGGATCTTGCGGTTTTCAAGCAGATAGAGAGTTAAAAAAAACAACCAAACAAAAACCCCACTGAACATAAAGAAAAATGTCTGTTCTGTTCAGAGAATATGTAGCCTTGTGCAAAGAGAAAATGTTTACAGGCAGGATAAAATAGATGTAATTTAGGAATGCTTTGAGAAGTGTTTCAGAGCTGATGGGAAGTGGAATAGACGTGAGTAAGAGAGAAGAGAAGGCAGCAGATGAGGCATTAAATAAGGTTTTGCAAGAGAAAAAACCTTTTGGGTTGGAAGTTAGCCCCTGTCCCCATGGGGACTCGGGGGCTCGGTTTTGGTGGTCTGTACAGTAGAGGCTGAGCTTTGGCAAGCTGAAGAGCGCATGATGTCATTGGATGCATAACATATGCGCTGAGAGCTAGTAAATGCTGTTCACACTGCAGTGCGCAGCCAGATGTGTGCGCTGGAACACACTCTGAGAAATGGAAAAATCATCTTTATGAAGATATGGAGAAATGAAATAAGAATGTCCTGTACTGAGCCTGGTCAGATCCACAGCTTCTGCCAAGTCCAAATGCTCTCTGCAAGGTTTCTCACTCCTGAACATCGGGTTTCTGCTCTCAGGAGCAGTCTGTTTGGAAGGCCTTATTCAGCATTTTTCTGCGGTTCAGAGATGTGCTCTGAGGAGCTCTTTGTTTTCTCCAGAAAGGATGTTTAGAGCTTTTTAGTATGAAGAAATTGTAGCAGCTAAGGATCAAAGGAATCCGTTTCCTCCAGGTCCCACCTTTCTTTTTCTTTCCCTTGCAAGAAGTCACAAGATCATCATGGCAGAGGCTCCTGGTGCTGGCCACTGTCCTGTTGCTAAAGCACAGGTTTCTTTGCAGAGTAACTTTCTTCCAGGTCACAAGTAAAGGCGGCTTTACATTTTTCCGTGTTTCAGAGTTAAATTTATTTCTGTTTTATCCTACCTGTAAATATTTTCTTTTTGCATAGAGCCTCCAAATTCCTTCTGAATTTAGAGGCCGGCTGAGGCAGTGTGTGTTGAGCAGAGCGCGTGCTCTCCGCTCAGCATGCAGAGAGTTAAGTGGAGCTTTGCTTCCCCGCGTTCACATTGGCTCGGAGCGGGGCGGGCGGAGGGGAGCTGCGGGAGGCAGCAGGAGCAGCCTGCAGCAAGGCAGGAATTCCTTACCCAAAAGGGATGGAAGGATGGAGAGCACGTCAGGCTTGGGAGGATTTTGTGTTCTGTATGTTTTTGCTGGTTTTCAGTGTTTACTAGTGATTTTTCCTGCTGAAAAGATTATTGCTAACCAGTGCCATTCTAGTCTTGCTAGTTTCTTCACAGGAGTACAACCAAGTCTCCCGCACAGATGAATTGCCACTTTGGAGCCTGGAAGTGTGCCGTTTTCCAAGGGCTGTTTCAGATGTGCTCTGGTGGTTGCTGTGGGGGAACGCTGTGCTCGGGCTGTCTTGCCAGGCGCCCTGGGTCTGGCACACGTTCACAGAGCTGGTTCCTCTGCCGAGCTCCGAGCGTGACACTGCGCAGGGGGTCTGCGTCCAACGTGGGATTCTCAAGCAGTTCTGCCATCCAAACCGCAGTTACTGACCATCTAGGGGACCTAACCCCTGGTTTGCACAGGTGCTTCTTGAGCTTGAGTGCTAAAGAAGCAAATCATGTTCGATGCCATTTTAATACGGAAAAAGGAATATCAGAGTCTTGGAGGTAAAGGATAAATACCACCAAATTTCAGACTTCCAGACATTAACTTTTCACAACTGGTGTCAAAAAGGATTTTTCTCCCTCATGAAAGTTTACACAATTTGCTCTGTCCTTCATTCTGTGGAACAAAGATCTGCAAATGTGGTATATTATCAAACTGAGCTGATTTTGTCTATAATGTCAGAAGGATGGGTAAAAAAAAAAAAAGCAAAATGAATGATTTGTTTGATAGGCTCAGACACCAGACCTCATCTGGTGTGTGGTTCCCGTGGCGGCTCAGCTGCACACAGAGCTCCTCCCTGAAAGGCTGAAATAATTTAGGAGAAACCATGGTAAATCATTAGAGTTTCAGGACTTTGAAATTGTGCTTATTAGGCCTAAGCCTTTACATGGGTTAAGTAAAAGGAATTTTTGTTCGGAAGAACAGTAATTTTCCCTCAAGTGTTGAAATAAGATTTTGGGCAACCTTACCTACAATATGGTACTTGCACAGTGGCAGGTGGGGAGAGGGAGAGCAGAGGGGGTCGCCCCAGGGAGCTTCTGGAAGGCAGCCGTGTTGTCACGAAGGACAGTGAAGAAGTCTGGCCAAGCAGGGAAATGCCACCTGGCTCATTTCCCTCCCGCTTTCACCACTTGTGTGTAGAGCACACACAAAGGCATTATATGTAAAAGTAAAATTCTTACCTGTGTAAGTACATACATGTAGTCTAACTTAGATGTTAATAGATCACAAAGAACAGTTCTCATATTTTAGTTCATTCTTACACTTTCTTATTTTTGCTTAAATTAGCCAAGTAATTCTTTTCCATAGTTGTATTAAAATTTCTGACATATAGTCAATTCTTGCTCTGAAAGGCATTGCTTATCCATTTTAAAGATATTTGCTGCAGTCATCTCTTCATACGTAATTCCTTCATTATATTGTGAGTTTTCTTTGTGCTTTCTGTGTTGCTTCTGGAGTATCAGTAACTTGCTGATGAAGTGCTCAAAACTCAGCACTGTAGGAGAGTGCTTGGGGCAAAGCTGCCCCAAAATTGCATTAAATTACTCTTTTCATCATCCTATCAGTGCTTGGATATATGTAACACAAGACTAGCACAGTTTATCTTGCAGCCAGGCTGCATTCTTCTACAGGTTTGGTTTAGTTCTGGTTTAGTTTTCCTCGGTCTCGCAGTTCCCAGTCACCTTCCAGTTGGTTCTGTCATATTGAAGTTCTACTGGCTTATATCTGCAGAGGCTTTGATGGTAGGCTGTTAATTAACTGATGCACTTTTGGACAGAAAAGCAGAACTGATCAGGAAGGTAATTATTTTTTTTCCTTTTGCCTTCCTTTATATCCTTGTCCATTTACTGGCCCTGACTTCGTTCAGCAGCTGTTCAACTGCACAAAGCCTTCGTTTCTGTGCCTTAACGCTAGAGTCACATGAGTCTGAAACTGCACGTCGCTAAAGTAGTGATTTCTATTTGCCTGATTATGTGAGTGAAAGGAAATTATATAAGTAATTTTGCAATGAATATGGTTACTTAAAGCTGACTGCAAACAAATAGGGACACGCTTTCCTCCACTGATTTGGTATCCTGCTAAATTCATATTCATGCTGAAGTCAATTTAACAATGCCCAGTAGTATAAACTGGAAGGGTCTTTTTATGCCCAGACATGCTAAAGGTCAGACTCTGAATTTAGCAAATAGAAAAGATTATTGATCTGTTCAAGTCTCATGACGGAACTGTAGTTGTGATGGCATGATTTGAAAATTACATTTCCCATAATTGATCTGTGTTATGATGTGCTGTCTATTATCGTGGTGCAAACTCAGTGTGATTTATTTTAACATAAGGAGTGAGAGAAGAATGTCAGAGTGATGGGACGTTTGAGGGGATTGGTGATGCATTTATGTAGATTTAGGCTCCCAGGTCACTGGTTTGAAACGGTGAAAGCAGCGGAGGTTGGTAGCTGGTGGAGCCGCTGCGTTGCCCAGGGCCGCACGGGAGGGCCCACGCCGCCAGCCCGTGTTGAACTGCTCCAGCCGGCGGTCGCAGCGGAGGCCGTGCGTGAAGCGGCTGCGGAGCCCGAGTGCGGCACTGGCTCGGCCTCGGGAAGTCGCCCCTGGGCACGCGAGCAGCCGCGTGGGCACGTGAGCAGCCACCCCTGGGCANGTGGGCACGCGAGCAGCCACGTGGGCACGTGAGCAGCCACCCCTGGGCACGGGAGCAGCCACGTGGGCACGCGAGCAGCCACGTGGGCACGCGAGCAGCCACGTGGGCACGTGAGCAGCCACCCCTGGGCACGTGAGCAGCCGCCCCTGGGCATGTGAGCGGCCGCCCCTGGGCACGTGAGCAGCCGCCCCTCGGCACGTGGGCGGCCGCCTGGGCACGCGAGCAGCCGCGTGGGCACGTGAGCAGCCGCTCCTGGGCACGTGAGCAGCTGCGTGGGCATGTGAGCGGCTGCCCCTGGGCACGTGGGTGGCCGCCTGGGCACGTGAGCAGATGCCTCTGGGCACGCGAGCTGCCGCCCCCGGGCACGTGAGCAGCCGCCCCTGGGCACGTGAGCAGCCACCCCCGGGCACGCGAGCAGCCGCCCCCGGGCACGTGAGCAGCCGCCCCTGGGCACACGAGCAGTCGCGTGGGTGTGCTGGACATGTTGGCGCCTCCTGTTCCTCGTGCTCTTCTGTCTGCCCTGTGTACATGTGCAGAGCCTCTCTTCTCGGGTGTCTGCTGCTAAGCTCGATGCTCTGCATCTGCGGACACTTGTCATGGTATGAAAGTTCAGTTTCTTCCCCGGTCTCGTATGCTGTAGCAGAGAAGAGGGCTGCTGTATAGCTTTAGCGTGCTGCAGTTCAGAGAAAAGATGATACTGAATATGGATGAATTGTGTCACATCTCTTATTCATATATTCCCAGCTGAATACGTGAACAGACACAAACAAAATTCTTCTCCCACTTTCTGCATGGAGGTTCAGCAGCAGAACTGGCTGTCACTGTAAATCAGTAAGAGGAGATTCCTTCGGGGGCTGTAAGAGCTCTTCTGACTGCGGCAGGGTCTTGTTGAATACCTCAAGGCTCAGGAGCAGGATGGATGTTGTAATGTACTGACATTCCCACTATGGGAAGAGAACTTTTGAATAGATAAAACAGACCTTTTATAATACAATAGTTTTATTGTGCAGCCTTCTCAGATGAAACAAAAATGCTCTGAATTAGAGCGTTTAACCTTGTATTTCTTTAAAGCTTGACCGTATATTCTGTGCCCTGAAAAACAGGACAAGCTGAAATGGCAAACTCGGGCTTCCTTCCCCGTTTCCTCTTTCAAAGCCTGGAGAGCTCCAGGAGAGGTGCTTGCTAAAGTAGTTTGTGTTGGGCTTCCCTCCCGGCCCCCAGTCAGTGCTGCAGGTCTCTGACGGCCAGACTGACGACGGTGTCCTCAGGGAGAACCGCCACCCGTGAGGGGCACCCGGACACGCGGGCCGAGGCTGACGAGCAGCGAGGAGGGGTGTGAGAGCGGGGAAGGTGGTGGCGGTGGCACGCGTGCCGCGCTCGCGGGCGGGTGGCGCCTTTGGCAGCTCCTCTGCGCCGCGCTCTGCGGAGGGGAGGAAGCGCGAGGACGTGTGTGCACCCCTACGCCAAGGGGTCGGTGGTGTTCTGACTTGTGGAAATCCGTCCTTCCTGTTCCCCTTCTGGCTTTGCTGCTCATACCTGTGGTCAAAGAGTGATTGCAATGATTTTTGGTTTTAATATTAGCTATTTTATTGCTTGCTAGAGAATTAAGTTGCATGTATATTGCAGAGAGAATTTCATGCCTTTGAAAGAGGTGTGAGTGGTGTGTGTGTATTTTTTTCCTCACAGCGGGTGCAGGAGCAGCCCAGAGTCGTGTCCTGGGGATGATACTGCATTTCAGAGGTGGTTTCATTCCGTAGTGTACTAGCTTATTGCAAAAGCACAGGCAAAGTGCTTTTGTTGCAGTTTGTTTGTAGCCTACAGCTGCCAGGTGTAGGGTTTAACGCAGAAATAGCACCTTCTGATTGCAGCATGACAGATAAAAATGTCTAGAACCATAAAAATGTTAAGGAAATTTGATTATTAAAAACATTCAACAATGAATAACCTAATTGAGGGACGAGTGGAGGTCTAACTAGAAAATGAGTCCTGACACTGAAGTATTTTCTGAAGCTGCCTTAAAAGGGGTAAATTTCAGTTATATAAGTGGTGATAAGCCCCAAATATCGGAGCGGGTGGGGTGGGGGTGGTGTTTTGCCTCCTGAATTTCCCTCTGTGCTGGGATGATGCATCAACCCGGAGTTAGAAGTCTGGTGTCAGGAACCATACGGCAGTCTGACACCGACAACGGGACGATAACACGCGGTTAGGAGATGTGAATGTGCTTAGCAGCCAGCATATGCTGCCTGACAATTAGCATTTTGTTTTCCTCTCAAATGTGCATGTTTTTGTGCTGGTCCCACTGCAGAGAACATCATAAGCTTATCTAAAAAAAAAAAGGTTTAATTTATATAGTCTTCTCCACTAAATTAGTTAAGCACTGTTAAACACTGTTCCTGTTGTGAACAGAGACCCTGTGGTCAATGATAATGATGAATTTAGTTCTAGTTTATGAGAGATACCCAAATCACTTTGGGATAAGAACAAAACAGGCAGTGCTTCATCCTGGAAAATGCTTTGGGGTACTCTGTGTTCTGGGCAGAGGCCTGGGATGGATTAATAGATCCGTTTAATACTCTCTGAACACTCTGCTAAAATCAGGTCACTTCTGAGAAAAGTCTGCAGCTTCAGTGATTCCCGCATGGATTGTGTGGCCCTTGCACCAGGTCAGTGGAACGCAAGCCGCTGTGCACAAGCGCCTTGGCCGGAGGGGCTTCTCGCTGCAGCAGCTCCACCGCTGTCCTGAGTTGTGCAGCTGAACGGATCCTTAGCTGAGACGCTCCCGAGTACAGAGCCGTTCTTGGAACAACACATTCCCTGTAAACATGGGTTTTGTGCACCTCTGTAAGCCTGGGTCAAGCAGGGAAGCTTAAAAGTGAGCGTTTCGTTTGTTCTGCCTTAGTGAGAGTTTCTGAAAATGTTTAGTTTTGGCAAACATGGTTATTACCAGGGTAGTGGTCAGAGCACTGAATTTCTCTTCTCTCTTAGGCCCTTACAAAGAGGATGAGAAACCAAATAATTTTCACAAATATATTTAGATTTTGTAACACATTTTCACTAAAAATGAAACACACCTGCATCTTGAGAAGAGATGAGCACCTGCATCTCAGTGACCTTTTAATCTTCAGCTGCTCAGCATGGAAGAATAACTCATTTTCAGTGTTAATTACTCTGTGGAGAGCAATGGTGCGCTATTCAATAGCTCTTATATTCTCTGAAGGGGTTGTGCGTGACTCTGCTCCCTCCTCGCACTGCATCGCGTCCACCAGTGTCCTGCTGTGGGAGGCCCACACACTGCTTTGCAAAACATTATGGAAAGCATTGAGAACGTGTGCCCAGGACAGGTGCTTCTCGTCTGGCTTTTGAAGCAGAGCAATGACACGTGCAGCGCAGGGAAGCGCGTTTGGGGCAGCAGCTTGTTCCCTGAACTAACGTTTGGCTCGAGCGCGCCGTGGCTCCGTGCCGCGCGCTGTCTGTACACGATGCTCGCCCCAGCGCCCGCTGCCGCCTCACGAGGTGGTGCCGCAGGAGCCGGGCCTGCAACGTCGCTCCCTCGGCAGCTGCAGGAGAATCACAGTCCAGATACGGCACTAGCCGTACTCCATGTCCCGGCGGCTGCAGTCTGCCTTTCCATGCGGATGGGGCTGGAGCCGCGCGCTGCTGCGCCCTGCGTGTGGCTGCGTATCGCTGCTGGATGGTCCTCATGGTCCTCCTTGCCCGGCCCCTTCAGGGTTGAGCAGGAGTTGCGTCAGCAGCTGCGGCCAGCAGTGCCGCTGCTCGTCCCGCGTCTCGTCCCTCTGCACTTGGCCCCATGCTCGTGGATGAGCCGCAGCCTCCGGGGTTCCCACAAGACTGACTGTCCAGTGGCCGGAGGAAAGCGCTTTCTGTTTTCAGTTGTGTCTGTTTTTATTCTTAAATCTGTATTTTTAAGTAAGTGGCTGTGTTGTGGGCTGCTGATGGCTAAAACACATCCTGTGCCATGTGCAGGGGAGGCTCGACAGACACGGAGCAGCCGGGAGCGGCCCGGAGCCTGAGCATCGCGGGGTGCCAAGTGGAGCTTCCCACCTGCCTCCCGCGGGGAAGCTCTCCGAGACCTTGGGGGTGCTGGGAACACCAGAGCACCAGGCTCCCCACGCCGAGTCTGCGTCGGTGGCTCTGCCATGTTGTCACCAGCTCTCTGAGGTTCAGCATGTGCTTGTGACATGTCGTGCTGTTTTTCTCTCCTTTGCCCTCTTTCTCTCTTCCACCCTCCCCCACCACACACTCCTGTTCCTGCACCAAAGATCAGAGTTCAGTCAAAGCTGTCTGTCCTTGGAGGTCTTTGTGTAATTCCTGCGCGTGGGGACATGGAGCTCAGCTCCCCGCTCAGGACAGTCCTGCCTTTGCTGCATAGGAGTGCAGCAATGTGTGCCCTGCTGCCTGTCCTGGCTTTGCCGGAGCAGCACGGATTCCACCACAGGGCTCACGTGCAGCAGGTCAGGATGTATCTGTAAGTTCCTGTGATCAAGTATCACTGAAAAGACACGGACGTCCTTTATGTCTGAGCCTTTTGGGCACCTTCTCCCAGGTGTTGTCTTTCCTGTTCTTGATTCCTACCAGCCTGGGCAGCTGCTGGGCAGCAGCCTGCGGGGATGTTCGTGCTCGGCCTCAAGGGTAGGAAAGTGGAAGCGCCTAAAGCCCTGCAGCTGTTTTCAGCTGCAGTCACTCGGGTTGCTCGTGGGTCCGTGGAAAGGGTGTGCACAGAAATGGGAGGGAAGAGGATTGAATTACAGCAGTGATTGGAACAGTGAATCCAGTTTTGGGTGTGGATGTGGGTAGGTCCCTCCTGCCATGCATGCCTGATGTAGGAAAGCTTTTTTTTCCTCTAATGTCTCTTCTTGACCGTCTTTGGAGTATTGTGGAGTCTTTGGGAAAAGTACTATGTTTGAAAATTTGGAAAGTGCCTGTTGCACAATTGGCTCCCACACTGATAAGTTTTAACTAATGTGGCATGAAAAATAAAGTAGTGTCAGTGCTCTGAGGTAGCAGGAGTCAACCAGTTGTTCCTGAATCTGGCAAATATCCTTGAAGAGGTGGTGGCGGGAGCTTTCCTTTGGAAGGAAGTCAATCTCTGTCTGCAAAGGTGGTACCACCATGATATGTACAGATCACCCCGTGGCCGTGGTCCTTTGGAGATGGGGGATCAGCTGCTCTGTGACGTGATGTGGAGTGAGTGTTAGACAATGGCTGGAGATCTGTTTGGCACTGGGAATTTCCATCTTGGCCCAGCAATTGGTGATGGAAATCGTCGGAAGAAGATTTGGAGAGGACATATAGCAGAGAGGATGCTTTTTGGTAAATCTTTTGCCCCTCGGTATTACTTTGACCCACATCTTGATTGAATTACACTTGTCTCCATAGCAGCAGTAATTGTGCTTGCTGTGGAAGAAGTTGTAATTAGAAGCAGGTCCCAAACACAGTGTTTTCTACTCAGAATCATACAAAATTTAAGAAAGGAGCTAAAGTGTCTTAAGCCATTAACAGCTTCACAATTAAGAGCTAGAAAAGCAGCCACCTTCCTTAGTAAGATACAGTTAAATTTCAGGATATATTTCTTGTCAAGTGAATTACAGGAATGAACATTTTTTCCGTGAGAAAGCCACATAAATATTTCACAGGCACAACATTACATTTAAATAATTTATGTCTTTTGTTGAAAACACTCACTAGTCAGAAAATCCCAATTTGTGACTGAAACCTTCATCCTTAAACTGCTCGATCTGGAAGCTCCCAGTCTCTCTCTTCCAGGGCACAGGGTATATTTAGCTTTTCCCTTGATCAGACATAGATTAGGCCCCCCACATTTATTTCTGAATATTGTCAAAGGTGTCTGTGTGTGGAGGGTGAGGCTGTGTGCCCACATGGGAAGAGCTCCTCCTTCCCACCGTCCCCGGGCGTTTGTCCCTGCTGCAGATGAGCTTGGACAGTTACTCCCTTGATAATAGACTCCCCTCTGTTTGGTCTGAAATGTTTTTAGTTCCTCCTGTGGATACTCATAAATTGTTTTTCTACACACATCTGCTTTTTGGAAGTGTTGGACACTGAGTTATTCACAAACTGATGCTTTTCAGAAGTTCCTTAGTGCTGAGATGTGCATTTTCCGTGTGTTGCTTCCCCAGTCTTGACAAGGCTCTCAGCCTCCCTGTCCCTCGTTCCCCGTGATGTGATGATGCTCGTTTCCTTGCAGCTTCCGTGTCTCGTAACCATGGATGTGCATGCACAAATACTTCGGTTCTCACTGGAGGTGCCAGCAGGACTCGGATGGATGGTGGAACAGGGCAGCGAGCTGTTCTCTTAGTAATAAAAGGCATGAAGCAGGGGTCTTGCTTGGGTGAAGAGGATGATGCAGGGCTTGGCCCTGTATAAGCATATGTTTCTCAAACACTATGAAACGGTTGAAATTTTATCACAAGACCTGGTCTATTAATTAAAATAATTGCCTAATTTTAGGGCAAAAGTCTCAAGTAAGGTAGAAAATAGACATATTAGACATTTGTCTAAGGATGAATACTTGTTTTTCCTGTACTCCTGTTAAATAAAGAACCATATGTTAAAATGCTGCTTGCGGACAAGGTAATGCTGCAGTACTTTTACCAAGCATATTGCATATCCTTGTGCAGCCTCTTTCCGCAGTATGAGTCCTTTTCACCTCATTATTTAAGACTGTTTTCTCAATTCCGGTTGCTAAACAGAGACTGCTTTAGCAGCACCTGGGTGGAATGTCAGCGCACGAGTCCGGTTTCCTTGCTTTGCGTGAAAATCCCCCGCTCCGTCCTGCTGCCTTCGCTGTGCTGACGGCTTTCCCGTGTTGGCGGAGCAGACGCTTGTCCTTTGCCTCTGCTGGCTCTGGTGCTCAGGAGGGGGCGGTCGGCTGTGGCCGGACCCCGGGCCGCTGGCCGGAGCCGAGTGCGTGTGCCCGGGCTGGGGGCGGCTGGACGCCGTCGTGCTGGCCGCGGTCGCGTCCTGCAGCCTCTGCTTCCCCTGCTGCGTTCCAGCCCTCTCCGCTGCCCTCTCGCTCCCCCAGGCCCGTTGCCGCTGATGGAACCACAGGGTTCTTCCTTTTATTCCGTCCACTGCGGTCCTGCATGCCTTCGAGCTAAATCACACTGCAGCATCCTCATTAGCCTTAAGTAACCAGCTTTTCTCCTCTTCTCTACTGCCAGATGTGGTATTTTCCAGATAAGTGTATCCTCATTTTTCAAAGCCCTGTCCTTGGATTATACCTCTGAGAAAAGAGCTTTTTGTGTTTGACTAAACAAAGTATTTTCCAAAGTGATTTTCAGTCTTCTGAAGAGCATCAGCTGCTGCGATACGAACCCCAGGTAACCTGATAACGAAACCAATCTGCTGAGTGGCCGCGAGCACAGAGCGATCGACCTTTCTCAGAGGGAGAGCAGGGTTAAGTGCTGCGGCCAAGTGCAAACTGCAGCCAGAGCAAAATGTAGAAGGATTCCAAAAAGGAGAAAAAAGAATAATATAAAAAATCTTTGTAGGAGCTTGAATTGCTTTCCCAGGCTACTGCAGTCTTGTATTTTGCAGTGTGTTCTTCCTGATGCACTTACCAAGGTTATGCCAAGTGACTCTTAACATGCTACTTTGGACTCTGCACTTCTCTTGTCACACGTTCGAGACCTTCATTCTGCATCTCTTCCTCCAGCAAACTGCCCTGCGGTGCTTCACAGCCTTCAGTCGTGTGCGGATGCTCCTCGGGGGCCGCTGCCGCCCCACGCTGGCTCACAGCTTGCCCATACGCGTGGGGCGCCCGTTGTGCCTCTGTCATCCCGGCGTGGTGGGGGGCCTCCTCCACCTTCTTAAGCGAATTTTTAGTCAGACAGATACAGGAATCAGATCCTGATTTTTTTTTTAAGAGATATTTGCTTCTCTGAGTAAGTGAAAGAATCCTTCCTAAATCACAGAAGTGGCCAGACTGTCTTCTGGTTAAAAAAACAAACCCAAAAATGGTCAAATCCATCTGGACCCGCTGCAGAACAGTGAGCATGCTGAGCTCAGCCCCTGCTTATGGCCTGTGCTACCGTCATGAGCAAGTGACTGATTCCGGGGTGTTTTAGCTCCCTGGCCCGCAGGCGCCGGTGCCTCTGGGCAGCGGCCGGGACTGCGGCCGGCCCGCGCCGAGCTGTGCTCCGTGCCCGTCCCCTCTGCCCGTGGGCGAGGACCATGTGCACTTTACCTGCGGGCTATGTCCTGTGCGCTTTAACTATTCTGGAATTCTCCTGTGGCATCACAAGCATTCAGGAACATTTAGTGCAGAGCCAGAACTGGCACTATTCAGGAATCAAATGGCTTTTATTTTTGAATAATCTCTACTACTGTAGAGCAATGCCAGTCAATTTCCATACATGAACAAGATCGGTTCTTTTGTTGTACTTTTTTTTTTCCTTTTTCCACATACTTGAGCTATCCACTTCCCATTTCATATGGTATTACCCAGCAGTAATATGCAGGGGTCCCTGTGAGTAGAGGTTTAGAGTTGAGATGCTAAAAGAGAATATTTCTACTTTGCAGCTTATTCATAGTCCTTTCTTTTGTCTCTTGGTTTCTTGCTGTACGTGCTTTGTGCACCAGCATCGCTGCTGCTGTCACCATTGCTGAGAAAATTGTTTTGCTCTTCATTCATCTGTAGCTGTCAGCCTTCAGGACCTGGTGTTACAACACGGGAGGTTTCTTTACATACAGGTTTCATGTGCTATAGCAGAAGGTATAGCTGTGTTTCTAATCCTCCGTTCTTGTTATAGAAAGCTTGGCTCATCATGTGCCCAGAGCACCTTTCCTACTGTGAAGGTAAATTTTGGCTGTCGTTTGCATCAGGATTGGCTATACATTAATGTCGTAATAGGAGTTAGCAATTCCTGATTCCTGACACTTTAGAGAAGTGAGATTCTTCTCCAAATCCAGCACAGCTTCTGTTACTAACCTGGAGGGAGATCCTCCTTGCTCGTACGTGGGTTCCGCAAGACGGGAGTTTCCTGCAGCTCTCCCTGCCCGGCGCAGCCGGACCTGTTGGCAGCTGCAGTGCCTGTGCCTGGTCCTTGAACAAACGCTGGTCCTGGATCCATGATCACCGTGTTAGCACGGGGCACGCGGATCGATAGACACAGAGTTGTTGTAATGAATTGAAAGTCACTTTAATAAATTAAGAAATAAAAGGATTTGATTTTATTGTGCTTAGTGAATTTGCCAAGGGACTTGGGTATTAGGAGCTTGATCTACATCCCTCATGCTGTGATCGTGTGCTGGTAACTGTTAAGATGCTGGTGTCTTCGGGGCTGAATAAAACATGGGGAAGCATTCGCTGGAGCTACTGCCCCGTGCCTGCTGCCGGCTGCTTCTGAAGCCGTAGGATAATTCAGCGAATTCAATTCTCTGTTGATTCAGAACTGGGCTAGGTGGAATTTCAGGCTGCAGCAAATGTATTAAAACTCAAAAGCTAATGCAGATAAATAGTTAGGCAGAACAGGAGATAAATAAATCCCAAGTGGTTAGAGGTTCCTCTTTTGTTTGCTTGTTTTCCTCCCTAAGCCAGAAAGCAGCATTAATGGCACAATTACAGCTAAGCCAGAAAGTATGACTGTTAAAAGTTTGCAATATTAAGTGTTAAGTGCAATAGTAAGTGTTGTCTGTTCTTATTTTCTGGATTATATTCTCAGTAAAGACAGTTTTCTGCTCTGTTAATTCAAGAAATTGGGATAGAAAATACTGCTTTACCTTAAGGTGGAAGTTGATAAATGGCAAATGTCAAAGATTAATTTGAAAAGGACAATTTTTTCATTATTTTTCTCTGAGTTGTAAGACTAAGATCTAGTATCAGGCATGTCTTAACATAACATTGCTTTCCCCTAAGCTATTTAGCATCTCAGCAGAAGAGCAGCAGTTGTTCGGAACAATATGCTGGACTGTTAGATCTGCAGTTCCAATTTTTAAAATCCCAGGGAAAGTAAATTGGGAGAAAAGAAGAAACGAATAATGGTGTAGCCAGTCATTTTGCTGGAAGGCTTTGTGACAACCCACCTAAATGCTACGATTCACTTATAAGTGTTCGAAGGAATGCAGTATGTTTATTCATTATTGATGGGTTTTTGGACGTTGTGAAGCGAAGGCAGCTCCTGAGAGCTCTGCCGCAGAGCCCTGCTCTTGCGCCTCTGTCAGAACAAATTCGTGGTACTGATTCCTACAGGAAAGATACGTCAGGGACCTAGGAGAGCCTCTGTGAACGGGGGCACAATCTCGTGTAGGAAATGATGGCATGCGGCTGTCTAGACAGGAGCGGGGTGGGAGCCAGGGGTGCCGGGACGGGCTGGTGGCTGCTCTTGTGGCTTCACCTCCAGCGACCCGGGGCTCATGAACTTGATGAACCAGCGTTGTCTCCTTGTGCTCAGCTTATCAGACAAACTTGGCTCCTGACTTGGGCTGAACTTTACAAATCTCTAGTGCTTGAATTTCTTGGCTTTGCTGATTACTTGAGAAAATGAATGGGTTCTCTTTGACACGAGCATGAGGTTTCCCTTCTCGCGACGGAGGAGAGAGCAGCTGCCAGGGTAATGTCTTCAGCAGGATGGTCGCAGCATTTTCTGGCAGTTGGATGACTGCATACCAAGTAGCTTCCAAGCTGGAAAGAGAAACAGAGACCTTAAAAAAATACTGCTCCTTAATCTTAAAAAAAAAAAAAAAAAAAGATAGCTTTGAGACTGTGAAAGAGTGAGTAATGTTTGCCATTTCCTTCAGATACCAGTCATTTATACTGCCTGCCTTTTATTCTGGATATTTTCTGTTGCTTTTAGAATAGCATAAGCATTCTTTTCTTCTACTGTTAAAAAAAAAAAAAAAAGAGAGAGAGGAAATAAATTATATATATAGCAGAAATGCCAATCACTGGAGTAAGAATTAAGATGAGGATTGAGGCAGCTCACTCCGGTTTCTGACGGATGTATACGTGTATATATGTATATGTATGTACGTACAGCTCCTGCTTTGCTTCCTGTTAATTATCTTCACTCGGGAAGATTTTCAAAAACCTTCTGCCGCTCATGTCAAAACAAAACATTTTGCAATCTGCCTGTGAGTTAAAACGAGCTCCTTCCTGACAGCACCATGGATGTGGCTCTGTCTGATGCGGAGCGTTTCTTCTCTCGGGTATTGACTCTGCTCTCGGCAGAGTCTTTAGCAGTGTCAGCCCCATCCACAGATGTGTGGAAGTCGCATTTTGGAGCCGCTGGAGCGCTGCTGGTGTGCGATCAGGGCTCGCTCCACGGTGACCAGGCGAATGTCCCTTCGCTTCTGCCACGTCTGCTCTTTCCTGCACCTTCTCTGCGACTCAGTTTACTGCATACAGCCACAAACGCTCTCCATATTGCAGCTGAGGGTCAGCGAACAGAACTTTTTTTTACTACCCTCCTTAATAATCATTTATTCTGTTTCATTTATTTGGGAAAGGAAAGACAGAGCAGATTCTCCATGGAGGAATCATTTCAGTAAAATCCACAGTGCTGTGGCCGATGGGTAAGAGTCAGAGCTGCTTAGAGTGGACCCAGCCCTTGTGTCCCACCTCAGGGGTGTTGTTAAGAACAGACTGTTTGGGACGAATCTTGAGTCCTGAATCGTGTGTATCCAAGCACGAGGGCAAAGCAAAGCTTGGTGCAAACTCTGGACTGGTTAGGGTCGTACCGGTTTTACAGACCGCACAGAGCAGCAGCGGTGCAGCAGGGAGCCGGGGCTGGCACCTTCTGGAGCGGAGGGACATAAAGGATGGATGAACAGTTTTGCTTTGGGCCCCAGGGCTTTTTTTACACACACACACACACACACACACAAAAAAAAGCCAGGATTGGTACCTCTTATTTGGTTTCCTCCTACTGTAACATCAAAGTGCTTCAGCAATATGGAAGGAAAGCTGGGATTCTCCTCAGCACATATGGTGACCTGAAGAGATGCTACGGGAGGCTGCACTGGAAAATGCAGTTTTGCTCCCTGTTTGCTTTCCCGTAGCAGCCAGGGGGAAGAGGACAGGCCCTTCTCCGCAGCCTCTCCCCACCACACAGCGTCTGCTGGGCCCGCGGGGTGTGCTGTGCTGGGGGCGCGGCGCTCGGGCGGCGCGGGGCTCGGGCGCCCGCTGCTCGGGACGCTGCTGTGCGCTGCGATGGGCCGCGCTGGGCAGGCGGGAG
>VWPW01025329.1:262033-369099 GCA_013389825.1 Crypturellus undulatus
CCCGTCCCGGGACGCTCCCCGGCCCCGGCGGCGGCGGCACGGCCCTGCCCCGCGCGCTCGGCACCGCGTTTTATTGACATTCCTGCGAGCGGGAGCGGGAGCGGAGCGCGGGGGCGCCGCGGCCGCGTCCCGCCGCTGCCTCCCCTTCTGGGGAAACCTGCCGGGGCCGGCAGGGCCCCTGCCCTCCTCCTCCGCCTCCTCCATGGTGCGGCCGCGCTGCTGCGCTTTCCATCGGAGGGAAATGGAAACGGCACGCGAGGCGCGAGAGCCGGGCTCTGCGTGGCCGCGCTGCCGGGCTCCTGGCCTTGCGGATAGCCAGGGGCCGCGTCACGGGCGCCGAGTCCTCGCAGAGCCGGCCGCAAGGGCAGGTGCCTCGAGTGGGTCTGCTCGTCCTCGGGCGCTGTGTCCCTCTCGGAATGGATTCCAGAGCCCAGCAAACAGGCCGCGGACGAGCGGACGCCTGTTTTTGCCATTCCGGCTGGACATACCGTCGCTGCTGTGGTTGCGGCTGTGGAAACCCCTCTAGGCCACGGTTACAGGCGGATCGACTGAAGTATTGTTCTTGGCAGCCGCCGGGGCTCCGTGACGGGAGGATCCTGTTTCGGAGTCGGGATTCGCTCACCCCTTCGTGCCCGTGGTGGCACTGGCCGTCGTGCTTCCCTGCACCGTGGTCCGTGTCCCGATGCTGCGGGTCCAGGGCAGCCGCGGTGGCCGTGCAGCGTGGGCACCTCCGAGCTATCAGCCGGGGCCGAAGCGCTCCCTGCGGCTGCTGGGCCGCGATGGGAATGTCGCCCGTGCCGTTCACGGTGGACGAGGCTGTCCGCAGCTGCAAGGCCCGTGTGGCAAAGCCTCGGCAGAGAGGGGCTTCACTGCGTCCTCGCGAGCGCGGCCGGGGTTCCTGCGGGGCAGGGCCCGTGCCAGTGCTGCAGTCACGTGAGCCGCTGCGGAAGGTGCTCGCGAAACACTTGGGGCATTTTGTTCACCACTGGAGTTTTGCTTTCAGCTGCAAACCTGCATGGCGCAGGTTATGTGCGGCTTTAGCTCTGTGGGTGAACCTGGCGTAAATGCCTTCGGTGATACCGAGATGTAGGCATAACCCTTCATGCACCAAGCATTATCCTGCCTGCAACTGAAGAAAAAAGATCTTTTTGTGACCAAAATATTTTGCATTGCCAATAGTACATCTCGAGGTCAGAAAATTACCTTTGCTTGTTAAGTTTTTCCATGAGTGCCATTGCTAGCCATGGCCAACACCATGCGGACTCTCTCCATCGTCTCCAGTTCTGTTTTCCTGCCAGCCCATGTTCCTGGTTGGGGTGAGCCCCGGGGTCCGTTCGGACCATCTGCCTGGCTGCTGGCATTGCAGGGATGCGCTTCCCTGTGGAGCTCAGGGACTGAGAGGGCTCTTGGTGCTGACTGGGACGCGGGTGGCAGAGGGGCTGCTGGAGTCTTGTCTGTGCCTCTTCCTTCGAAGCTAGGCTGAGCTCAAGCATATGATGATCAGTGCTTTAGGATGAGCAGAATGACACAGCTCTTTGGAGGCCATTAATTAAGTTATGGTTGACCCAGCCTCAGGTACGGCTGATACATTGATTACATAATTTGAAAAACCTAAAATTAATGCTAACAAGTTAAGCAGCTCAGGCTGCAGGAGCTGTCACCTCCTTTGCACTCGCTCTGTTCGCAAGGTCCATCTGGAGGAGAGGTGCCTTTGGGCCTCGTCTGCGGGAGGGCCGAGCGCGGTGCTGCCCCGGCCCGCACACCCTGCCCCTGAGCAGGGGGGCAGCTCAACCTGCCTCTCCTGGGGGATCCTCCGCTTTTCCTGGGATCTCGTGGTCCAGGAGCTTCCTCCGGCGGCTGCAGCTG
This sequence comes from Crypturellus undulatus, assembly GCA_013389825.1. NCBI lineage: Eukaryota > Metazoa > Chordata > Aves > Tinamiformes > Tinamidae > Crypturellus > Crypturellus undulatus. Next base: position 263,900 of record VWPW01025329.1, read on the forward strand.
TGAGGTTGGCGAGGACTTGCTGCAGCCTCCCTCGCTCCGCTAGTGCTGTTTGTCCTCGTTCGCTCCTGCAGGTTCCGCTCTCGGCGAATAAGCCACCCGTTACACCCGTGTCTGCATGAGGAGTCTGGAGTTCCCCTGAGAGGATTCTCTTCAAAATCATTAAATTTGCCACGTGGCAAAAAGGCAGGGCATGCCGTTTATTGCGCATACCTTGTTCATTATTCGGGAGCCATTTTGGTAGATTGTGCTTGCTTAATGACAGAAACTGCTTCATATATTAAGAAAAGGTGGGGGAGAGGGTAGTGCAGACAGATGTTACTTGCTGCTAGTTTTGATGACTGTATGCTGGGGGATGCACTGAAATCTCTGATTGACCATGTCAGCTGGAGGTTTCATGGAGGATTCATTAAAACATTAATAGTGACGAACTGATGAAGCACAGTACCCTGTTACTGCCACACAAAAATCATATGTTTACAGAGCTACAGCATTTCAGTAAGAGCATTTATTCGTATATACTACCTTCCTTTAAACAAACAACTGATCTAGTTTTCCTGCAGTGCTGGAAAGAAAGTCTGTTCCTAATAGATTTGTGCAAATCTCGTTAAGTTTATGCCATAATTTATTCTTATAGAAATTTATTTTCTTTTTGTGTAGTGAGGATCTGTAGTATTATGGTATGTCTGAGTGCTCCATCAGGATTGTAAATACGTGTTCAACCAGGTGTGGGTGTGTTTCATCGCGTTCGCTTTCATTTTGCAGCCTAACAATAGGATACAAAAGAGGCTCAGCCTCTCTTCGCTTTCCCCTTAGCCTGCAACCGTGCGCCACAATTCATGGCTCCATCTGGCAGCGCTGCCGCTCAGCCCGGACCTACATATCCGTTTTTGCATGGATGGAAAGCAACAGCTTATTCCCTGTGCAATTGAGAGTTTTAAGTGGAGCCTGAGTGGATGCAAACCCATTATATAGGACAGCCTCTATTAATTTCATTTGAAATAACAGAGTATATTCTTGTGACTCTTTTTCTTGACAGTAATGGTGCTTGTGTGGCATATTATACAGAAACACTGCAGGGAAAATATGTTAAATGCAATCTGTTTCTCCTGTGGAATGTAACAAGTTGTAGAATCCTGCTTTTCCTTGGGGAATGGAGGAGCTGATTCCCATGTAAACCTAACCTGTTCCCTCTGTGATACGAAGGACCAGGAAGTATTTGCAGCATGAAGAATTTCTGTAGAGGAAAGTTTAGTGGGGTGAGATGCATTAGGATTCATCTCTGTGGCAAATGCTCTGATTTTCCAGTCTGGAAAATCAAACCTGTTTGGCAGAATTCTGCTCGTACTGGGTGAAAAAAAAGTGAAGATTCTTTCAACAAGTTTTAAATCTTAAAATTACCAGACAGTACTTAAACTTACTGGAAATACAATAAAAGCAATTATTAGATTTTTTTTTTAAAAAAGCCATCTTATATTTCTCAAGAGTTTTAATAATCTAGGTTCACCTTCTTATAACCTTAAATAAACAAAAATAGATAGCATTACTGAACTCTTTAGTATTGTAGGTCTTTTTCCATTTAAGGCATTATAATGCCTTGCTCTGGATTGGTGTTTTGCCTGAATTTATAGTAGTCTGAGCTGGTAATCCATCTTTCTGCCGGAGTGATAGAGCTCTTTCCTGGTTTCCTCTAACCGTGATCTGGAATGGAGAAGTTTCTTCCAAAGCTGCCGGGTCTCAGGAGATGTAGGAGATGCAGAGGCTCCCTGTGTAAATGGATGCATGGGAATTTCTTGTGGTAAACACTGTCTGCAAAACCCTTACATGCTTTGAACTGCAGTAGACCCCTTTGCAAAAAAAGTGAATGTGGCATGGGTCTGATTGTTCTGTTTTTTGTTTGTTTGTTTTTAGTTCTGCCTCTGTCTTTTTTTGTAGTTCTGAAGGAGAAAGCGCTAAGTAGAAGTGGGTCAGGGGAGGTCTTGCTGCAGAATGGGAGGGTCTGGAGTAGATGGAGATGGAGCCGCGTTGGAGGCCCCCGGGGGCAGGAGGAGAAGCAGTGGGTGCAAGTCAGGGTGCAGGGAACTCTGAATAGGTGCAAGGGGAAATTCTTATTACCATGAGAGCTGTAGAATATTGTAGCAAGGAGATATCTAACACATTACTAGCTAAGTCATTGCAGTTTCAGTTTACAATCTTACTGCTTTGCGCTGTCTGATAGTCTGTATTGCCAGAATATGCTGCTTGTCCCGCAGTGGTTAAAACTGCTGTGGGCTCAGTTCAGTGCAGAGTCCTGTTTCCCTAATTATTCTTATTTCTGCTCTTTGCAATCAAAGGAGACAGGGTGAGCATGAGAGAGCCTGTCACTATTGTTCCTTATTCTTCCTTTTTTTTTCCTTCCCCTGAAAAAATAGCTATAGTACTTTAAAGGTGTGCCATCCATTCTGTTTGTGAAGGATGTGGTGAGACCGTTTAAAGAGCACGGAATTTCACAATGAAAAACTAAGATTCAGCAATTGATTTTATTGTTCTTTTGTTCTCAGCTCATGCGAGTGCAGTGGTGTATGGGGGAGCCTTGAAAGGTGTCCGTCCTCCACGGAAGGGGGGAGAATGAGAATATCTCTGCCAGGTGAAAGGCGGTTGGGCAGGCATGGGGCTTAGTGCAGTAGCTCTGCTGATTTGTGTATTTCCAGGCATGACAGAAAAAACTGTGAAGTCCCTGCATTGTTTTTGCTTTCAGCCTCATAGTGATGAGATGTAACATGGGATTTGTTACTGCACTGCATTCTGTGTTGCTTTTAGAACACGATCTTTTAGTGTATGGGTCTCTTCATCTTCCTTTTCAGGCTTTCAGTCCCATAGATGTGTAAGATAGTATGAAACCTCTTGGTTTTGCAGAATCTTTCCATAGCATTAACACAAAAAAGACCCCTCCATTATGAGGATAGAGTGCTGAAAAACATTTCTGATTTTCATGTTCTGTCCTTTGCTGCCGCGTTGCTGTTGCCTTTTGTCATCTCTAGTGTTTGTTTCAGGGTCTTACAATGTATGAATTATTTACTTCAGTCTGTCAGTGAATGTTTAGGGACTTTGGGTCAGTACTGGGCCAAGTGCTGTTCAACTTGTTCATTGATGACTTGGATGAAGGCGCAGAGTGCACCCTCAGCAAGTGTGCGGATGATACCAAACTCCTGAGGGCTGTGCTGCCCCTTGGAGGGACCTGGACAGGTTGGAGAGTTGGGCAGAGAGGAGCCTCTCAAGAGGTTCAACACGGACAAGTGCAGAGTCCTGCACCTGGGGAGGAATAACCCCGGACACCAGGACAGATGAGGGGTTGACCTGCTGGAAAGCTGCTCTATGAAGAGGGATGGGGGAGTCCTGGTTGACAGCAAGTTAACCCTGAGGCAGCAATGGGCCCTCGTGGCCACGAAGGCCAATGGGCTCCTGGCTGCAGCAGGAGCGTTGGCAGGAGGTCAGGGAGGGGATCCTGCCCCTCTGCTTGGCTCTGGGGAGGCACCTGGAGCACTGGGGGCAGCTCTGGGCTCCCCAGGACAAGAGGGACGTGGAGCTGCTAGAGAGGGTCCAGTGTGGAGCGACAAAGATGATGGAGGGACTGGAGCATCTGTTGTAGGAGGAAAGACTAAGCGAGCTGGGCCTGTTCAGGCTGGAGAAGATGGAGAGGGGATCTGATCAATATGTACAAATACCTGAGGGGAGAATGTAGGGAGGATGAGGCCAGAGCGTTCTTGGTAGTGACCAGTGACAGGACAAGTGGTCATGGGTACAAACGGAAACACAGGACGTTCCATCTCCATGTGCGGAAGAACTTCTTTGCTGTGAGGGTGCCCGAGCCCTGGCCCAGGCTGCCCAGAGAGGCTGTGGAGGCTCCTGCTCTGGAGATCTCCTGAATCCCCCTGGATGCTGCCCTGTGCCCCTGCTCGGGGTGTCCCTGCTGGAGCAGGATGTTGTTTAGATGATCCCTAGAGGTCCCGTCCAACCTCAACTCTTCTGTGATTCCAGCATGATAGATATTGACCATTTACTGATACTCTTTAAGGAGTTTCAGTAACACATTTGTATGGATATGGTGAGCCAGGCAGCAGTAGAGCAGCCGAGCCCCGACGGCTCTGTGGTGTTTTGTAGATGAGCACTGAAGAGAGCATCTCTCAGGAACCTCCCTTCCGAGGTGCTGTGCTGCGAGCAGACTCGCCTCACCAGTGGTTTTGGGTGCACAGAGGCTCTGCCGTGCAGTGAGTGCTGTGTTGGGTCTTGCCCAGGCTTGGAAGAGGCCGGTCAGCAACCTGGTGGTGCAGGTAAGCAGCAGACGGGGATGTGAGATGGCAGCGGATGCACAGAGAAAGTGGAAGCCAGCAGATGCAGTTCTCACTGTCGGTGCCAAGTTATGTAGGTTTTTACATGTTTGCTTATGAAAAAATGGTGAATAACTGCCTTTGCTTACATTTTCCTTATGCACAAGAAGAAGAACAAATGCAAAGCTTGGCTTCATGTAACCTCTGGTATTTTGTTTGACTTTATGCATTTTTTTCACAAATATTGCAACAGCTGTTACCATACTTGTCAGTATTGCCCTAAAATAATGCATTTCAAAATGCTCTCTTGGAGCCTCTGATTTAGCCAGCAGAAAAGGGTTTTTTTTGGATAACATTCTTTCTTGGCATTAACTTGTGAGTGTGCTTTCCTCCTCTTCTTTCCCATACACACTTTTAAAGATCTGTACATTTTAGGTTTTCATAATGACCTAACGATAGGGTCATCAGATAGAGTTTGGTGTTATTATCAAAGGTAATTGCATATTCTGGCAGAGTAGAGCTGTAAGTTGATCAATGTGATGACAACAACATGCAATTCACCAAAACACAATCTTCCCTCTATTTCCTAAACAGAGCATTTGATAGGAACACTCTGCAGCAGGGGCTGTGCTGGAGAATTTCAGCGTATAAGATAATTGCTTGTAATTACAGAAATTTCTGCAAGGGAAATCATCCTAATTTGTTCCTGTTAAGATATAAAATTGCATTTGAATCCTTTTAAGGATTAATGTGGTCTTCCCTCATTAATGCGAATGGACTTTGTAACCTTCTGCTTTATCTGAAATCAGCCTTTGATAATGCTCATTGGTTTGTATCTTTGCTAAAGCACAGTTCAGTTTAGAGGAAAGATCAATAATATGCACAAAGCTTCTGTCAGTCTGGTTCTGTGTGTTCAGTAAAGGTCTGCTTTAAGGAAGAGTGTTTCTGCGTGCCAGGCCAGGTACAAGACTTCAGTTCTGCAGCGTGAAGATCCCGTCTGTGTTGTAGCTCTGATTCATGTGCATCAAGATACCAACATACCCTTCAGCTGGGGCAGGAGACCCTGGGGCTGACCTCCCTGGTCCTGCGGGCTGTGAGTGCGCAGGGCCGGACGCACACAGTGCCCAGGGTAAGAAGAACCTGGCTTCTCGAGCTTTGGTTTGTTCCTCCCGCCTCAAACTGAACACCAGCGCTNTGAGCTTTGGTTTGTTCCTCCCTGCGGTGGCTGCGCTCCCGCCTCAAACTGAACACCAGCGCTAGGTCCCCTCGATATCTCTGTTTAGTGAGAGATGGAGTTAGATGTCGGAAGGCCTTTAGGTTACTCAGAGTAGTGTTGTGTCTTATTACCTTCTGGCTGCACAAATGTTATTTTAATCCAAGAGCCTTGAATAAATGTTTGTTGGGAGAATTTGCAGTGTCCAAACAAGGAACTGTTTGTATGCTGGTGGCTGCAGCATAGGCAAGGAGATGCTCAGGAGTCCTTTCACCACGGATTTAACTCAAGATGCTGGAGGAAGAGGAGTGGGAGACTTGTTCCATGCAGTGTACAGCAAATGTCATTTGAAAAAAGTAGACCTCAAGGTTATGCTGGAAGTCTAAGAAACAAAGTGCTTTTCTCTCCACTTACATTAATTTCTATCACGAAATCTGTTTTTAAGGAAGTACGTATTTGAATTGTGGGCTTGTTTTCTTTCTGTAGATGCTCTTCTGCTCAATGCGTCCTCCTTTTCCCAAATTCATTATGCAACTGAAGACCAAAAGCCCTATTCGAAAGGACAGGAATATTTTGGGGTCCAGGTAACAATCCTTGGTGTTATTGTTGTAATCTGTATTTTTTTGGCAATGAACAGTGAGTCATATATTCAAATAAAATATCTTTAATTGCATGGAAATGTTGCTCCTCCTACGCTGATCGTAGTTTTTCCTAGTCTCATTTTTACTGCTTACTAGCTTATTCCATTTAATGGATTTAAATGAGGATTGTGAAATGGTCCTGCATTTGCCATCTCACTGCAGACTATGCTTACATGCCTTTTCTGGAAGCATGAAAAACTTAGTCACTTTAGCTATTTTAATGACTTGGACATGTTTAGTTCTAGTTGTATAAATGGTATTACATATATACATGAGCACTAGGACAGAATTATACAGCTGGGATGAGAATGTTTATAGAATAGCCTCGTCTGAAACACTGAATTTGGAATAAAATTTTGTGGCTTTAGTTGCAAATAATTTCTGTCATTTTAATGGGAGGTAGTCTGTAAAAGCACTTACTGAGGATAGTGCACAAACCAACTGAATTTTTCCAGAGAGAAACTTGTTTGCCCTGTGATTGATATCATTCAGATTTGGGTTTTGCCGACCAGCCTTGCCGAAGCAGAGCTGGTGCCAGCGGAGCTGGGCAGATGCGGGTTACTCTGGGTTGCGGTGCTGTAGTCGAACCATCTCTTACATCTCTGCGTTCAGCTGGGGCTGCTGGCGCGGGGACAGCGAACGTGGCCCAGCTGCACAGGGCTCAGCACTAACCAGTACCAGTGTAGACCGGCTCCCGCATTGCTGCTCTCCGGCCGGAGCAACTCTGTGCAGGATGCTCGCGTGGAGCTGACCTCCGCCTCCTCGCTCTCGCTCAGGTGGAGCTCCGTACTTGGCGCGGTGCTGGATACGCGCCTCAGCGGGGAGCACGGGCTTCTCCGAAGAGCCTGCGCTCTGTGAAGCAGAAGTGGCCAAGCAGCCCGTGCGGACGGTCTGGCTGTGCTTGGGCTGCAGCACCGCTCTCGTGGCCCGCCTGCTGCTCCAGCAGCTGAGGAAGCTGGTGCAGATGTTTGCCAGTTGACTGCAGACTGCCTGCGTCTCGGATTAGTTCTGAGACTGTATATTTGCAAAGAAGCATGCCAAAATATACTGTGTACTAAACTGCCATCAGAGCGATAAAATAATGGTAAACCAAGCTATCCTTTTTTTTCTCATTTTACTTTTTAATTATTTTTGCTATAATACTTCCTGCCATATGATGAGTATCATTTCACGCCTTGAAGAGTGTGAGCCCCACACTCAGGTAAGCCAGCTCTGCTGAGGGTCTTCCTGGTGTCTGCGTGTCCCTGGCAAGCCGGCTGTTCGGTAACTGCCTGCAGCAAACACTACTGCTGTGGATTATCCGTACGGATGACTCCAAGGGGCTGCAGTTCTGCCTTGTCTTAAGATGGAATTGCCCATTAGCAGCCATGAATTAAGCCCCATAAAAGCATTCTGCTATTTTTACTTGAAGTGGTAGGGAGGGGGGACTTAGGCTGATACATAAAATATCCAGCTGTGTTATTCATCTTAATTGGGACTTCAGCGAGACTGTTCGAGTTGGCACTATCCCATTTTCCGTGGAAATCTGACTTGTTTTGCTTGGAGAGCCTTTTCATGAATTTCTGTGTTCTGGATCTTGGGCCTTACCCAGATGCAGACCCACATCTGGTAGTGAGACCCACTGGATCTGCCAAAATGTGGGGTCCATACCACAGGGTCTTCCCCTCAAATGTACCCTTTCCTCAGCATGTCCCTGATACCCTCCTGTGTGTGAGCTTTGGTTTCTGCTTACGCCTGTGAAAGTACTAAGTAAGAGGCAGCAGAGTTGGCATAGCAGAGGATTCCTTCAGCACGGATGCTGTTGTTATTAAATGACGTTACAGTTACAGCAAACTCTGGAATGACCTTGTCATCCCTGTGAGCTTTGGCTGGTGGAAGTGCCTAGGAAAGCCAGCCAGACTTGGACCAAAGAGGTTGTATGGCCTTTTCCTTTCTGTATTTCCTTTTAACTGGTGCACTTGTAGCTAATCCCAGTTCATGTCTTGCCACTGGAAAACCCTTCCTGGGAGGTACTACTTGGCCACCACGTAGGTTTTTTTTTTGCTCCTTGAGCCATGAGTGATGTAGGTCTCCTGCTTTCTGTGCGTGTTCGGTGCCTGGCACAGCTGGCTCCTGCAGTGCTGTGCTATTAATGAGCTAGTGGGACATAACCAGTGGAAGGGTATGCAACATGGAGTTATGTATTGGTGAAATGCTGACCATTCTCCTTTCAGCTGAAACTTCATGGTGAGAGGGAGGCTGCTCTGCAGATTTTGTTGCAATTTCGTTTGAGCAAAGAGCAGTTTCCATCTGTATATCAGAACTGCATGGCGGTTTTATTTTGATAGCCGTCCCTGTAAGTCGCCTCTGATGCTTGGACTCATGGCTTCTTGTCAGCAGAGCTGCTACTGTTGAGAAGTCTGGGCAGAGACATAGTTTGGGGTAGAAAGAGCTGAGAAATCTTTTGGAGATGATGTTCTACTTCTGTCTCTTTTTGGGGGGTCAGATCATTGCAGCTCAGATTGAAAAGCGGAAAAAAACATCTTTCCTTCAGGAAATAAATTAACATTCTCAGAAGATTTTACTATGTTGCATCTGTTTTCTTCAGTCTGCCACAAGTTATTAGCAACACAAAAAAAGATAGATTTCTCAGGTTGTAGAAAAGGCAGATTAAGCTATAGAGTATTTTGCACTTAACAAATGTGCTTGATAATGAGCCAAAAGCTGTCATTTCCCTTTTCATCCATTAGAAAAATACATTAACACTGTCAATCAGCAGGCTTCAGAGGTTAGACAAATACAGTGAGCATCTGCTTGTAAAATAAAAGTTTTAATATATCACAATATCAGGTTACATGAGAGAGAGAAATTTGCTGCATGGGCATAAGCCCTAATTGTGCTTCAGCTTTGATGATGCTGCGTACCTGGAATTCTGAAATCTGTGCAAATTCTGCTGATAAAAACACAGTGTGTGACATGGTGTGGCACTTTGAGCCAGCAGCCCAGTCTAAACCTGACTTGAGTTAGCGGAGAAACTGCTCCTGTCTTGAGATCTGTTGCACCTGGGTAGTCTACCATTTTTCTGTATCAGGACATGAATGTCAAATAGGATACGTTCCTTTTCTGACTTGGTGGTGAAGCTTAGAGCCTTGTCATACCTTGCCTTTGCTGTCTATTAAGAAAGACGTTTTTTGTTTTGATAGGCTTCTATATAAATCTATAGTTTTTTTTCTTGGCTTAAAAAACAAAAGTCTTATGAGTGTTTTAAGGTAATGGAGCTTTTATGTAGTGTAGTGATTCAGAAGAGATTACTTTACTCTGTTAATGGGATAAGAAACAGGCTTTGGGAAGATATGTTCTGACAAGCATGATTGAGAGAGTTAAATCTCTGGGACAGGGAGAGGTGGACTGAGCTTTATATTGTAAATTCATTTCAAATGCAGTGACTGTTTTGATTGGTGTGTGCCGCGCCATATCTGATTTGATGCTGAGAGAAAAAAAAACATTTGAGACCAGTTAGTTAAAAAGCAGTTACTCTAGCTCTGTCGATTGACTGGATATTGCTCCCGTACCTTTGTTTTTATGCTGAAATGATCTTCATGCTTTTATATTTTTTTTATATATATATATATATATGTATATATTTGCCCTTCCCCCTTTCTTACAAATTAAGAAATTCTGTGTTTATCCTGATTCCTTCAGTAGTTCTGAATGTTTGCAGTGTTTTTTTAGGGGAGCACAGGACAGCAGGCATTACTAACCTGGTCAGGAAACTCTGAAAAACTGGGACTTTTATGATTATCAGGCTTTTTTTAGTCCTTTCCAATTTTGGATTTGAAGCTCGATTACTTTCGTTGTCCTGCTTTGCAGATAAGACATCTAGATCTTCTGAAATGACACTGTAGACGTGTTACAGTTTAAGTTACAAGCAGTTTAGCTATTTTAAATGAAAATGGTGCAGGATTATGTAGTTGATTTGTTACAGTTTCTTAATTTCGCCTGCCTCAGCACTTTCTTGGCAGCTAATTGCTCCGTGGCCTCGAGAAGCGTTGCAGAAGTTGCTGAAGATGCGGCTTTGCCCGCGTCTGACACACTTTCTTCCTTGGTTATGCAGCAAACGGGCACCCTGGGATATGCGGCAAGGAGGCTCTCCTGTGGCCCGGGTGCCGTCTTCTGCAGCCTTTTTGCTGTAGAGCTGCCCATCCCCAAACGTGACATTTGTTGCTCCGGAATGCGGGTGTCTGCAGCACTCGTAGCGAGTCAGACCTGTGCTGTGGGGGAACCGGGGTAAGGAGAAGTCTTGCACGATGTGCGGGTGCTCATGAGAGACACCCCAAGTGCTCCTGTGTTCTTGTTCTGCGTGAAGCTTCACAGCAGCTGCAGCTGCCTGTGCCCTGGTCTTCGTGCAGCTTTAGCCTAGAGCTCCTCTAGTTTCCTTTTTTTTTCTTGCCATAGACACTGAACCAGAAGCCAAATATTATTCAGAAATGTTGTCTTTGAAGCTTAAACTTCGTTCTTTGATGTGCAGTTTGCGCAGTGTGTGTGCTCAGTGCCGGTGATTGATCATATTTAATTGCACAGATACCGACTAGCAAAGCTGTTCCTGTGCTAAATGATTTAAGAAAATTCAAGGCAGTGTATCAGGTTTCACTAGGAGTTGGCACAAATAAAACAGCCAAGTGTTTCTTTTTATATTCATGAAGAAGACGCAGCGCTCATCCCGTGGTGGAGAAGCCAGCCGCGTGCCAGGTGGGTGCTGAGGTGGTGTCTCCCTGGCGCGGGGCTGTCGCTCCTTCCCAGCAGTGTGGGTCACGCGTGGAGCTTTTGCAGGCTCCCCAGATGCCCCGTACAACGCAGCTCCTCAGGAGGAACAAGAACACTTGCTCCCTTCTTCTCAGCTACGTGTTTTTTCTAACACTGGGAGATCAAACAAACAAGAATTTATAGTTTAGATTACAAGGCATGATTTGTGTTGAAGCTGTTCATCACTGGCAACAGCTGTCTCCATGTTGCAATGTTTTGGTTGTTTTCAAGTGTCAGACCATAGCATGATGAACTGATTCCTGACCTGAAATCTTGCAGAGCTGAGAGGATTACATGGAATGACCTTGAAAAGAGGTACTATTTTGGGCTGCGGGCAGTGCTGTGTTTATGCTTTCTGGGTCTCAGCGTTCAGTGCTTCTGCTGACACCACAAGAAGGGCTCCAGATGTGAAAGGATTCACCTTGTGCCCAAATGCTGGGGAGGTTCAGGGTTACAAATGCGTTTGCCACCCAACATGCTTTAGAGATTAGGCAAAACAAGGCCTCATGGCTGAAAGCTGGAGTTTCATCTTAAATAGGAGGGGAAAAAAGGGTATTTTGACCATACATAAGCATGTACTTGCATAGGGATCTGGGTTGTTCCTCTGCAGCCGGTGACTTTGCATGAAGAGCGCCATCCCCGGGGCCTCCATCGCGGTGCCGCGCGGCTGTGCCGGGGACACGCGGCCCTGCGGCCTGTGCCGCGCGGGGACGGCCTGGGTGTCCCGGGTGCTCTTCTGGCCCCGTGAGCTGGGCCGCTCGGTCCGTGTCGTCGACCTTCTCAGCAAGACTGGCTGATGCTGCTGGGACGGGCACCCGGGGTACTGCGGTGGAGCAGACTGCGGTCTGTCTCCAGCAACGCGGAGGAGCTCCTGGGACGTTGCTGCCGGCAGCTGCGTCGCGCTGGCACCGGGAGGAGAGCCGGTGGTTCTGGATTGAAAATGGTGGATCCCAGGCCTCTCCAGCATGGAGTTTTCGTTTCAGTTGTTCCGTCTCCCTGTATCGGTAGTCCTGGGGCTTCCACAGTCCTGACAGGCTCTGTGAGAGACTATGAAGTAGGAAGTGGTAAATGCCAAACCTGAACAATTGGTGCTGCCTGCAGAGTTGCTTTGTGTAGAAGGTTGATGGATGTGAAATAACACATTTGAGGAGAATTATCCCGAGGGAAATTTAAACTAAAAGATGCTGGTCTATGTTCCCGGGAAAAAAGCATGACTTTGAAGGTGTTATGAAAGTTGTTTCCGTCTATTCTCAGAATAATGGAATAATTTCCGTTCTCAGGGAATGGATAAATATGACAGGTGAGCAACATGCATGTGCAGAGGCTACAACAGGCAGACTGGGTGAATTTAGTTTTCTCACTCAAGTTTTTCTTATGAGCTGAATTCATGATTAGTAAGATACAAATATGAAGCTGTTTCTGCCATTCCCAATGTTGATTTCTGTTATTTCTCCTTCCTGTTATTTATAGCAGCATCTGTTGGCTCAGGCTGGTCCCAAGTGCCAGCCCAATGTCCCAGTTTGGCCGCAGACGAGGTCCACGTGGGGGCCCCGGCACAGCGCTGTGGCGAGCGCGGCCTTCGCTGCATGAGTCAGTCTCCTCTTTGCTGACGGTGTCAAAAGCCTTGAGGTCTGGGAGACTGATGACCTGCCAGATACAACATTCACTTCTTAAATAGGCTGGTAGATTTTCTAGTTTTAACCATAATTATCTTTAGCCTCTTAATCATCTCAGTTGAGTCATATTTGTGTTCCAGTGTGCAACTGAAAGTAGAATTCCCGTATTATAGATATATGTATTATCGACATTAACTTATGGCCTCTTTCCAGACCTCTGTTTCATTACAACACATGTGACTCCAGGTCTTGCATATATCTCCAGAGACAGTATTATAAAGATTATAATGATCTTTATGGTCCTGCTAGTTGTTTACCTGTCCACTTCTGTGCAAAATTTCTTTAGTAAGTGTTCTTTAATCCCAGAAAACTTGGAACCCCTCTTCCCCCAAACACATCCCTTTGGAGTTGGAATAAACCTTGTGCTATGGTGTCCGAACAACAGTTGTCCTAATTCCCGTGGTGCTCAAAGGAGAAGATGAGCAGGCTCTGTCCCAGCTCTGCCTGCGTCTTTGGGTCTGAAACCTGTGGATCTTTGAGTGTCTGAGAGACCCTACAAAAATGTCCCCCCTGCCCAGCTCTGGATTTGCTGCTCTTTGAAGAGTCATGTCCAACAGAATCCATCTGGAAAGTGCAGGTTGCAGTGGAACCCAACTTTTAATTGCCTGACACTGCTCTCTCTGGAAATAGCCGTCTCGTGTGAACAGCAGCGAGTCCTTTGTGTGCAGCCAGACTGCTCTGGCGCCTCAGACAGCTCTGGAGCTGTTGACTTGGGCCTGAACACCCCAAACCTGGGGAAGTTCTCTCCTTCATAGAGTCATAGAATGCTTAAGGTTGGAAGGGGCCTCTGGAGGTGATCTGCTCCAGCCCCCCTGCACACGCCTTAGGCCACAGCTCTGCGCATTGCTCTGCACCGCTGCCGTCTCGAGGAGCTGTGGGGTTCAGGAACCGGTTTCATTTTGTACTGAGTCCAGGAGGGCTTTCGCCGCTGTTACATGCCGCCCCTCGCGTAGATGCAGCACTTGCCACTCGGTCTCCCTCCTGCCGCGCTCAGACCCGCCGTCTCTGAGGCGGCGGTTTCATCGCAGTCGGTGCTGCCATGCAGATGCATCATGGCCAGCGGTCGGTAAACGGCACCGAGGTGGCGGCTCCTGCTGCGGTGATTCCCATGGTCTCTCCTTGGTCAGCTCTTTCCGTTCTGGAGCTGCGCCGATGGACTCGGTGTGCGCCGTGCCGCGGCGGGCAGGTAGCTGAGGAGCCAACTGTCCCTTTGCGAGCTCGCCGTCGTGGAGAGGCAGCATTCTGAGCTGCTCCTGCATCCTCCGCTGGAGGGAAGGCATGGGAGTGCACGGGGTCTGGGTGCAACGTGAGGGATGATTGGAAGGGCCGCAGATGATTCCTGTGTCCCAGTGCAGTTCCTTCCCATTCAAAGGGAAACTTGATGCAGTGGGCACAAGTGTTTTGGACTGCGGTAAAGGTACCTTCCTCAGCCAGAAATAAGGTTATTCTTTCAGTTGCAGTGGTTGGTCCTGAGTCTACTCCTGTTCTGTTTATTCACTGGCAACCAGGATGAGGGGACAGGTGCCCACAGCAGGGGGGACGATGCCCCTCAGGGCCGTGGGCTCAGGGGATCTGTAGCCTGACTCTGTTGGAGGCCTCCCTGAAAAACCCACCGGTTCCTATGTGAGATCTTCCTTCCTGCCAGAGCCCCAGCATTACCAGGGCTTTTATTGTGCTTTTTGTTCTGTTTGTGAGATTAATCTTACTGAAGGGAAACAAAAGGAGCTGTGACTTGATCTGATTCTGTTTGCTTAACGCATTTCACTCTGTTAACTCACTCTGCCATTGAAATTTTACTGGTTTACCGAGCTGTGCATAAGACATCCATAGTTTTGTTTCTTCTCTGTTTTCTGTTGCCCTTGCTACTTGTACCTGGTGTTAGTGTCCTGTTGGGATCAAGAGACTGAAGTTGTTTTCTATGAAGTAAGCAGGACGTTGCCTTTTGGATCGTGGCTGCATCAGCTGGCATGTGCTAAAGTACACTTTGTTTGCCAGCTACCCTAGTCTGAACATACATATGTTATTGAAAAGTGTTTTTAATTCATTTACAATAACTCTGTACATTTAGACGCTCTTAAAAACTAGACTATGTCACTGATGGCTGTGACCTGCTTCCTGCTGTTGACTGGGCTTGGGGGCTCTGCTATTGCTCAAAAGCGAGTGGGAATGCTGATTCTATCTCCGCTTAGTGGGTAACCGGGCATTTTATCAGTGCGAGCAGAGCCATGGAAATGCAGCCATTGCAAAATGAAATTTGATAATTGTAGATTAACTCAGAAGTCGGCACTCCCTCTATTCAGCGTTTAGCTGGTGCGTTTGTCACAGCGCTGCTCAATGAACTGCAGCTGTGTGTGACGGTGGGACTGTCGCCCTGGCTTAAAAGCGTGGCTCTCGCCCGCGCTGTATCCTGCTGGCTATACAAGGTGCTGATCAACTCCTCGCTCTGTTTGCATTGTCTTTTCTGTTCTGCCCCTGGCATCTCCAGTGTTCATGAGACAATTCCATCTTTGTTTCGGTGTCCTGGACTAATGCTTGGTGACTGCTGACAGTAATACACACGGCGCTTGTGAGATCTCCGTGAACTTGCATCTGTGCGAAGAGCTGCCGCCAAAGCCTCTCCTTTCGGAGGATTAGAGTCACATCATTACTGGAGGGAGTTCAGAGGAGAGCGAGAAAAGTGATTAAGGGCCTGGAGGGACTGATGTACGAGGAAAGATCAAAGGGGCTAAATTTGTATCATTTGGATAACTGACGGTGAATGGGGAACATGAAAGTCCATGATTACTAAATGTGAATAAACAGGGAAAGAGGGGGAGAGAGTCATGAGGGTGGGATGGTGGGGGAATGGGATTACATTAGCAAGGGGGAAGCAGCTGTGGAAGAGCAGGGAAATTACCCAACAATAAGATGAGCTAGGGTATTAAAATCAGCTCTTTTAAGAAAACCAATAACTTAAGCTACTGCTTTTGGTTTCCTGATGACTGTGATTAAATTGTTCCAAAGAGAAGTAGATGTACAAAGCCAAGATGCATGCAAACTTTCCTCCATGTTGTATCTATGTATTTTGTTTGACATTGGTGACTGCATTTGCATAGTCTAGCTTCTGTATTAGGCAGAACTCACTGAACTCTGCCATGGATGGGACATCACCAAAAGCAGACCTTTCCTGGCTTTTTCAGCAGGCTGATACAGGTTGCTCCTCTGATTCTTTTGTCCTCCTTCCGTTACCTGGGATTCTGAAAAATAAGTACTGCATCACGTCAGTACTTCTGTCACTTTGATTCAGAGGTTTGGACTAGAGCCTAGATATTAAACGGGGATCTAAGACTTGACTTTCCAAGCTAGCAATTTCAGGAGTTATTGATGCTTCAGATAATGTTTCCACTACTGTGCTCTAAAAATATGCCTTCTGCCATTCTCTTGCGTCTCTGGCAGTTATTTCATACCTCTCCTATCGAGTCAGTTTATTAACAGTCTTTGAAATGTCTCTGGACTTTTTGTGAACTGAATGGTTTTATTCTTTCTGCTGATCTTAATAAGATATTGATAAATGAAAAAAAATATGCTACAGAAATTCCAGGCTTAAATTTCAGCTGTGAATCTTTTGTTTTCAAACTATAATTTGTTATTTTACCTGAAGTGGCAGCTATTTGGAGTCTCTTGAGCAGACTTGAAAGGTTTCTTTCCCAACTGTGTATAGTACCAAAGTTCAGTAACAGGGTTGGTACCATCACCAATTCTATATTTTTGTATCCCATTGTTGATTCAAAGCAGATCTTCTACGTTACTCCCAGCATACCTAGTGTAAACAATCATACACAGTCAGAACTGCAATATACCTACGATTTCCACAATCCAGAGCTCTTTACAGTTTATGCAGTACACCTGTCAGTTTGCCATTAGAAGGAAACTAAGAGTATAAAATTTAGAAAAGGAAGAGTAGTCATTGATTTGGGGAACCAACCCTAGACAAATACTCTGCCAACCCCAGAGGATGAAGTAAAAGGCTAATAGCTAGACATATTATCAGCCAGTCCAGCTGTCCTTATTTTATTCTTTGATGTTTTTTGGTTGAGAGATGATTAAATAGGCATCAAAGGCTTGTCTTTATGCTCTGTAAGTTCAGATAGTATCTCCAAGCTGTGCCCTAGCTAACTGCTCTTCACATAAAATTGCTAGTGCCTTTTTAGGAACAGATTGAGGAATGAAGCTTAAGAGACCCCTGAAATGTGAACTAGTGATGCATGGGGCTGCAGTAGGTCTTTGGCAGCTGCTGATCTGTTCATGCTGTGCTGCAGCCCTTGTCTACCTGGGCGCTCTGGTGTGTCACAGGGGTGGTCATTGTCACCAAAGGGAGATGAATTTAAAGGTCTGGTTTGGTGACAGTTCAAACCGAACTAGCCTAGGGCTCCCGTGGTCCTGGGCTTGGTGCTGGTACTGCTGCTTGTCTGACCTTGTGGTGAGTCAGTTCTGGGAGAACCAGCAGGAAACAGGGTTAGGAGTTAAACTGCAGTGAAGGCGCGTGCAGGGTGGGAGAAGAGTGCAATAGTTCTGACTGTTTTTGAGTAGTGCATTGTATGTGCCCGTCCTGGTTTAAAGAAATCCTGTCTGCTGCTTCCAGTTGGAAGCACAACTATGAGACAGTCCTGTGCATCCTATCAGAAAGCTAATCTATTTTTAAAAATAGATATGTCCTTAATTGAGTTCGCAGAGTAGCTGTGCAGTCATACATGTGAATGAACAGTCATGTGAAAGTGCAGATCGGGTGCCAACAGGAAGAGGTGAGGTTACTGTGTCCTGCTGGTCACAGTCCCAGAGCCACATGGGACAGCTGCTTTTTCTAGACATGGGTATGTGTTTATTCAAGGATATTACTTGCTTTGACTTCATGTAGAATTGTGATGTTTTTCTGTTTAAACAACAGAAGAGGAGAGGAGAAACCACAAAAACATTGATACACTGAAAATTTCTATGCAAATCTGTGCAGCCAGTGTATATGCTTCTAATGCAACCCTGAGCGCTTGGAGGACAGCACTAAGCACCACTGAGCAGAATTCACCCCTCTCCGTAAGGAAGGCAACTCCGTGGGATCAAATAGTGTTTGCTCTCATGGAAATGAGGTTTGTCCCATGCTAATATCTCCCACTGGTGCCTGCTGCACGTCTCATGCAGTGATGAGCAGGTTGTCTCCAGAGACACGTGCTGAGCGCTGCTGCAGCGATTATGTGCTGGGAAGGAATGTCCCTTGGTAGCCACAGACAGCACGAAGCCGCTTCCTATTGCTGGCGGCAGGTGGACTATTCATCCCTAATGACCCCTGAGACCCTGGAGCCAGCCAGCCCCTTTGGTTAATCTGCGAGGCATAAAATGCAGGCGGCTTTCCGGGGAGTGTTGGCTTTGAATGACTTAGTTATCTCCAAGGGTGGGTGAAGTCTCAGCTTAACGCTGCTTCAAAAGCTCTTCTAAGAGATCTGAAGCAAGAGCACTGTGGTCCTTGGGGGGATGCTGGGCTGAAGGATGGCGATGATACAGAGTGTGACAATAAAAGAAGCTGACATGAAAAAGCGTTAGCAATGCTCCAACTTTAAAATAGAGTGCCATGTTCAATAACAAGTAATGTAGTGGAAAATTAATGGCAGCAGCCTGGCTGCTGTGTCACCTGGTCACTGCTTTAGCTGTTGTTTTCCTAAGTTTTCCTAAGTATTTCCTTACTATTTTGCGTTTCAGTGTGGCCAGGAGAGTATCCTGCTCCATTATGTCTTCCTAGCAAATGAAAGCGATGCTGTCTGTGCCAGTGACCTGCCTTTAAAGATTTAGGCACCATGTGAAGTGCCACTTCCCCAGGCTATTTTTGAAGGGGAAAATGAGGTCTCATTCAGGTCGGAGGCGCCTGAGTAGCGGTTGAGCTGAGGGAACAGGCAGGAGTGGAGACAGGCATCTTAGCTCCAGAAGTCACTTTACAAAGAGATTGAAGTCCCCAGCTATAGCAGCTGGTGCAGCTTTGGACTCGCTGATACGTGGCAGGTTTTGTAATGTCCAGAAGGGTGTTGGTCGCTTCCCAGAAGCTTCCTTCTTTCATGGTCGCTAGCAATAGTCGCTCAGCTGAACCACGAAGGCTTCCTCCAGGGCTCCTGCAACGGGAATAGGTGGAGCCCACACTTAGCGCTGACAGAGGAGCTCGTGGCACCAAATGAGCAGGTTCTGGTGCCACCACTATCGCCTGGGCTCCTGTGCTGACTCCTACAGCATCCTGGCCCAATATACTCCGGTTCCTGAAAGCGGAGGCCTCGCTCCCTCCTGGGGAAGGGCCGGCTCCTGGTGCCGAGGCCCCGCGCCCGCTGTGGGAGCGGGTCTGTGTTCGGCCTCGATTGAGGCCGAATCCTTCGTGGTTACGTGGCGGGCGCAGGGGATTGCGTGTCCGCCGCCTTGCTGGGCGTAGGGCAGTGTCCGGGCTGGCTGGGTAGGCTTGACGGGACACGTGCGAAAAGAAGGCCCAGTGTCAGAGACACGGGAGCTAAGTGGAGGGAGGAGGTCGGACCAGCCACAGAGTTTTTCGAGGATATTTTTATTTAACTAGTAGCTTTAAAGCTTCCTTATTGACCTTTCTTGCTTTAGTTAGTCCATCTTTCACTGACTGAATGGTCCTGATTCGGGCAGTTAATGCAGTCAGGTGCTCCTCTAGCTCCTTCAGATTTACACCAAAAAACCCTTTAACTGGCTCATTCAGAGCCACAGACTTAAAGTGAAGACAACAGCAACCTGAGTACCTGTCCTGGCAGCTGTCCTATCTTTAAGAAACAAAGCTGCATCATGGGTCTGTAATAAAGCAAAGAATTGGCCTCTCTATTTTTAACACCTGTATTTCTTGAATCTGTTTTTTTAGGCCTGTGCAGAGAAGGGGCATGACAGAACAACGTCAGTGTGGTTATGAGAGCAGGTGTCATTTATATTGTTTTTGCTTTTTTCTGTGTAAATTAGGGATATATGTATTCAAAAGCAAGGAGAAAGCACATTTCCTTGCTGTGCTGTATTTTATAGCAGAGGGTTATTGATTCAGGTGCCCGGAATTGTGATATTTTGAAGCAGTATTTCCTTTGGGAACAATAGTGTGAAAGGGCAAAGGGGAAGTAATTAAAATCTGAGCTTTCAGACCCTACTGAATTCCTGCTGCTTTTTCAAATGAGTCTGTGATACTGAAGGAAGAAACGTCCAGAGCTGCCCTAGGTTCTGCTTAACCACTGCACCCCTGTGTAGGACAAGAGGTTAGAGTACTGGGTACCCCATTAAAACACCTGCTGTGTACAGAGCAGAAGCTCTTGTTAAGGACACGTGGCTGTGGGCTGCTCTTCTGCTGGATTAGTGTACCAGATCTCCACTTGTTTAGCAAGTACACAGTCATGAAACTTCGTGTCAGCATGCTGGTTTGGGGTGCCACTTCTGCAAGCTCTCCAAGGACTGTTGTGCTGAGAAATCTGTCTGGTAACTGAATATGTATTTGGTGATGCTAACAAAATATTAATTTTGGACAGCAGTGAGGGTTAGTCTAGCAAGAAGGTAGTCTTGTGTGAGCAGATTTTTCCAGAGAGTAGTTTTTTTGGGATACAACGGAGATTTGTTGGATTTGTTTTGTTTGTTTGTTTGCTTCAAACGGGCTTTTCAGAACGAAAATACAAAGGCTCATCTCAAAATAATGCTGTCCTCATTAGACTTACGGGGCTGAGGCTTCAAACTAGGTTTCTGGGAAAGGTCTGTTAGATGATTTCCAGGTCTATTGATACACTCTGAGGTTTTGTATTCTGGTTGCAGGCTCTTGTGAGTGAAAACTGTCGTATGGCCAACACTTGAGAGGTTGGCCATGTGTTTGGAACTTTATGTAGTAGCGTAAACGCACACAGAATGGGCATTAATTTCCATAAAGAAATGACTCTATAATGTTTCTTGCATCAAAGAATTGTGATTCTTGAGTGTTACGTGTAAAATTTGCACGTCTGATAGTGAATGGTCTGAGATGTTTATAAAGGCTGTCTTCTGTCTGAAGGAATCTCTGTCTGTTCCTTCCAGATCCTGTGTCTTCTCTGTATTCTGCACCAGAAAAGCTCGCAGAAGTGTGAATACCTGATACATTGGTTCAAAATTCGGTGCACTGTTCCTGTTGCTCTGCAGTTGTAGTATGTGGGAAATGGAGGGAGAAAGGAAACGCACGGGCAACCTCTATTGCCCAGGCTTGGCTGTTAGTGCTCCGGGCGCGGGACCGGAGCCTCCTGTGGCGCGGGGATGTTTGTGCCGGCTCCAGCTCGCTCCTGCGCTCCCGCTGGAAAGGAGCCTGGCACAAGTACTGACTCTTGGTATTTGGTCATGGTGCTGTGCAACTGTGGTCGTGCAGCTTTTTTTCCAATTTACAGGCCAGAAAGAACAGGATTTTGCTGACCACAGCGTACAGTATGAACAAGCCCTCACGCAGGCAGCTCTGGGCGGATGAACGTGCGCAGGCCGGGGCCCGGCTCCTTGCTGGGAGCAGGGAGCTGCTGCCGTGTTCCTTCCTGGGGCGCTTGGAGCAGGGATGTGCGTGATGGTCGCCGCAGCCTGTGGCTTTCCCTCTGCAGAGCTCCTGTCTCAGAACACCAAAGTGACGATGAAGTTGTGTTCATTTCTCATGCTAAAGGAACGCTATTTCCCTTGTTCGTTCAACCCCAATGGTGTATTCCATACTGGATAAGGTAAAGACAGAAGTATAGCTAGGTTATTACTCTAAAAAGTAAAAGATAGACTTGTAGTATCGAGAGAAGATGGAACGTGGACTGAGGAGCACGTGAAACCTGGACGCTGCTGGGTCAAGCACCTCCTCACATAAGAGGAAATGGCCATGTTTATTTATAATAGTAAAACAGTAGTAATAAAATACAGATTTTCCTGGTTATTTTACTGTGCCAAGTCTTTCGGTGCCTGTGCAGAAGGTGCCCTCGAGGGGGAAGGTGTTGAGATGGGGTAGAGGGCACCCGTGGAGGGCCGGGCGGCTGGGCAGTGCTGCCGACGGCGCGTCCCTCGCACGGGAGCAGTCCCCAGCAAAGGCGCGGATTCTGCTTCCAAATCTTGAAGGAGACAGAGAGAAAACTAATAGCTGGATTACTTTTAAATTAAAAGGGAAAAAGAATGCTATGATCATGCGCTAAGAAATGGCTGTACCTTTTGGCACTTTTTCCAAGGTAATTAGTCTCATGCGAATAACCAGTATGGGAAAATTGAACAGTAATAGTTTGGCAAATTTTTACAAGTAACAGAAAATGGAGATTGTGTAATGGAAAATGTCAGGTAATCGTAACTGGCCGTGCTGCCTGCTCTGGCTGTGACACAGTTGTGCGTTTGCAGCACGCTCAGTCTTGGGTAGGCATGTGGGTCAGATACCTATTTTTACTTCTGTTTTTTTCCTCGCATCATCAGGTAGGAGCAGGACACTATGCTCCTGGTACCCTGGCTGGGCGTTTGGTTCCCTTGAGGTCTTCTGCCCCTGCCCTTCCCCAGATTGCTGGTAACTGGACCGTGGTGCTGGTGGTTGTGTGAAGTGAAAGCTCGTGAGCCCAACATCTGGGTTGAGAAAGTGCAGCTCTTGTTCATCTGCTTTTGCATGGCTTAGGTTTCTGCAGGAGCAAAAGCATTCAAACGAAAATGTATTTTAGAAAAGCCATAATGCCCAATCTCTTAAAAGTTTAATTTAGCTTTCCTTCATCTGATTTCTAACAACGTAACAACAGCCAGAAGAGTCTCTTTCAATTATGATATGGTTGTCTCTTTTGCCCATGAGGCTGTTAAACTGGAAGAACACAGCTGAAATTTATAACCTGTGACTCCATTCACTGAAAATTGTAATTTTGAAAGCAAATCTCTGCAAAGGGATTGAGTTACCATGATTTCTCATGCTGTATAAACAATGTTCCTTTAAATTTACATCAGGCAGGACTGCCATTACTTCCTGGTTTAATGGAAGCTGGGGTAATTGCTTTTGTAGCTTCCATTTATAGATCAGACTTCTATGACTAAATTTAATTACTTACAGCTGAATCCAGTAAAAGTAGTGAGTTCAAAATAACCTCTGCAGTGCTGTAGTGGAAGAGGCATGTTCTCCCATCCCCCCAACGCATTTCCTAATTGCTTTATTTTTCAGTTAAAAGAGTTGAGCTTTTGCATATTTAATGTCTGGTTAAGTGAAGTATATAGTTGTGCAGAACTCTCCCACCTCCTGACGGGAGCGCTGATGGCAGACGCCTCTCCTCTCGCTGAGCACTTAGAAAGTTCCCTTAGATGTTTCCTTGTCTTGTTCTGCGGAGCTGGGTGCATGTTCTTCTTTACAGACCCACTCAGCTGCAGTACGGAGAGGGACTTGAAGCCACTGGCCCAGGTGAGATCCAGCGCTAATGACTGGAAAGCAAATTGTGGCGTTTCCCGGGTTTAAGGCTTTCTGGCTTGCCTGAAGTCTCAGCCCTGGTGTCCTGTTGCCCGGTGTGGCAGAGGGGGCTGCGGCTGCCGAGGCCGGGCCTGTCTCTGCCCCCTTAGAACCGCTCAGGCCGGAAGGTGCCGCGCGCTGCTCGGCGCCGGCCGGGGAGCTCCAGGCTCTCCCCCTTCTGCTTCGTGGTGTTTCAGATCCGTTTGACTGTTTCTGAAAAGAGGTAGCTCCAAAGAACATTTTATTTAAAAGTGATCGTAATGAATATTTCAAATCTTATATTAAAATGAATTATTTAAAGTGAGGATATTAAACTCCGTCTTGACAATTGCTAGAACATGATGTGCTCCCATGAAATTCCTTTTTTTTTTTTAAATATCTTTTTGTATTTCCTTATGTGTATGCCTTAATGAAGATAGCAAACTTACTCTGTTTTTATTATTTTCTTTAATTGCAGATCTTTTGTGTTCAGTACAGAATCATGATTTCAGATATCTTATTCAGGCCATCTCTGTGCCTATTGGATCCTGCATAATCAGCTAAGATAATGGACCAGAAAGTGGGAAGGATGAATTTAGAATACTTAAAGAAAAAAAAAAAAAAAAAAAAAAAAGCCCTTAAGCTTGTAATGTTGGGGACTGAGAACTCTGGTTATAGCAGATGACTCTATCAAAAAATTGCTGCTGCACTTTTTCTGCTCTGGAAAGTGCAATTGAGATTCTGTGTCCTAGGTTCTAGGCCAAAGCCTCTCCTGCAAACGATGCAAACAAGCAACTTGCACCTAGTTGTGTTCAGAGTGGCACTGATCAAAGATGCAGAGCGCAAGGGTTGCTGCCGCGAGCTGCGTGAAAGGTGAGGACGATGATCTTGGCAAGAGTCTTTTATTTAAATCACTGGAAGAGGCATGGGGTGGCCAAAGGGGTTGAGGGCTTTGCCCCATGCAAAGGCGCCCGCGACGCGTCGGTGCCAGGCAGGGCTCTGCAGGAGGACGGGCTGGGACGGGAGCCGTGTCCCTCCTGGCAGCCTCCAGCCGCCCGTGGGCACCGGCGCGAGTCCCTGCTCTGCGTTGGGCCTGGGCGGCACCAGGGAGGGCCATGCATAGCAGAGCCGCCTCCTGCCTGTTCCGACCCTGGTGCCCGCTCCCGACAGGATACCCCAGGCCTTTCCATGCCGGCTTGCTCGCTTCGCAGTCGGTAGCTGCAGCGTTCGCGTGCGCCGCTCCTGCAGCGCTCCGGACCCCGCGAAGGCTGATCGTGTTGTATGGTGCTCGTTAGCTCACACACAGCTTTAACCTGAGAGCCCCGATCCGGAACTGCCCATGAAGCAGTGTAGGATCTGTCAGCACTGGAAGTATGCAGGCCTAAATCAGACAAGCGTGGGACATTTTTATTGTTTTAGTTCTTTATAGGGCAACCAAACGTCCTGTGTGTGCTGAACAGAGGAGGTTTTGGCAAGAGCTCTCTCGCAAACAAAGTTGCAAGGACGTCATGGCTTGTAGAAACACTTGTGCCAAGGGTAAGATGGCTCTTGTATTTTGCGGTAACAATTGCAAATTCATTTTTACTTGAAGCAATTTGCCAGTATGCGCCTGCACATTTCCTGCTTCCTGAAACTGCTCCCGCAGCCCTGAACGACCTCGTCTGCAGTACGGCGGCGCCTTCGGGGGTCTGTGCCAGGCTGCCAGCCAGGAAGGAAATGGAAACGCCAAATTAATATAAGAAAACACAGATAAAATAGCGATGACCTCTTCCCCTCCTGTGCCTTTGAAGGGAAGGGTTTTTTTTTTTTCCATGACTTCTGAGCCATTTTGTGCTCATCCTTCAGGTCACAGCTTTTGTTTCTCTACATTGCTGAGAGAGTGAGCATGGGGTAGTGTTGATCTCCTGCCATGTCTGTTTACAGACACTGAAGTATTAAAAGAAAAAAAAAGGCAACAAAATACACTAAAGATGTACTCAGACAGGATTTTCAGTGGGAGGAAGAGGACTTCTCTGAGGCAGCCCAGTTGTGTGCCCGTTTGGTGGCTGAGGTCGAGGTTCAGCATCTGCCTTGGAAGGTGAAGAAAAAAGTAGGCAACGCTGCCCGCCTGCCGCTTTCTGCCCGCGGACCGTGCGCAGGGGAAGGCCTTGGCGAGGGTGTCTTGAGGAAGGGGGAGGTGGTGCCGCCCCTGGTTTCTCTCCCCTCTCGCAGTGATCTGTAGCGCACACTGTTAGGCACGGCTGGCAATCCTTCATCTCCCCGTATGCCATCCTCAGCGGGGATACTGAAGGGCGCTTGCCCTGCCTGTGCCCGTGGCGCCTTCCAGCAGCTGCACAGGCTGCGGGTGGAGGCAGCCCGAAGGGACGTGTCGCTTGTCAGTGTGGCACACGGGCCTCTCTGCCATGCGGACGCGTGTGGCTGTGCCGAGGATGCCCGGGCAGGCACGGTGTGGCCAGGCCCTGCCTCAGGTGCGATGAGGCTGCTGCTCAGTCCCACCAGGGAGCTGCAGTGGGGCTCCGTGCCTGGAGAAGTAGAAGTGCTTCTCCACTTTATTATTTAGGCAGGGAAAGGGAGGCCAGTCCGTGCCTGGAAGACTGTTGCCTGCGAGTGTTTGCGTGGTTTGGATGACGCATGGTGAGGCTTCACCTCAGTTCTTGGTGCTGGGGCAGCCTGCCTCCATGTAACCCTTTTGTCTTCCTTACTTGCGTATTATTCGTGTGACAGCTCACCATGCCACTGTGCCTCCCGTGCGCCAAACAGAGGAACATCTGCCGTGACAGACCTGGATGCAGGACGGTCCAGCTGTCTTCCTTTAATTAAAGAAGTGTCTTCGGCAAGCAAGTTGTGCTTTGGGAATGCAGACGAGTCCAAGCAGTTCATCTGCAAGGAGAATAATGGTTGTGTTTCTTGGAGAATTTTAATGTTTTAAAACTCATATTTTTCCAAGTCTGAGCTAAAACGTTAAAATTATGATTCCCCCCCAAAATTTCTCTCCTTTCTTGAGGTCAATTTTGAAGCATAAAAACATTAGATTTTCATTCTTTGCTTTGTATTTTGGCATACAATAGAAATAAAAACAAAAAGGTTGATTCTTTGGCCAGTTTTCAGAAAGGCATTAACTTTTATCAGAACTGCCTAGTGTGGTTGGGCCATATGGTTTTGGTTGGCACGCTGACTGGGCGCCCGAGCCAGCAGCCCTGGGCTCCTGCACGTGCTGCCTGGGCCCCGGCTCCCTGCGCTCCTGCCGCCGACGGCACCTTGGGCTCTCGCATGTGGGTGCTGGGAGCTGGTCCCTAAACGGCTGGTGAGGAGGACACAGACCGGCCAGGTCTGCTGAGTCCAGTCTATGGACTAGGTGTTCCCGTTGCCTCTCAGCCCTCTGGCAACCAAGAGTGACCAATTCTGCGGAGCTTCGGGTGTTGCCCTTTGGCCCGGTGCCTGCTGCGAGGAGCAGGACGGCTCTAGAGCTCCTGGCCCTGCTGGGGCTTGAGCTGCTGCTTGTAGAGCCGCAGGAGTTGGCTCCTTGGAGTAAATCACGGGGTCTGTAGTTGTTTAACTCCAAGCAAGACCTTGCTCTAGAGCATGAGGGCTGGGCAGGCTCTTGCTGGACGGTTCTCTGTCCTGTGCTGTGACCAGTGGGGCTTGAGGGGTGCTGGGAACTAGTGTGAGCTTGCTGCCTTGGAGCCGGATGAGCACGCCTCGGGCGCCAGCCTCTGCCCTGGGGCAGCTTCCTGCTC
This sequence comes from Crypturellus undulatus, assembly GCA_013389825.1. NCBI lineage: Eukaryota > Metazoa > Chordata > Aves > Tinamiformes > Tinamidae > Crypturellus > Crypturellus undulatus. Next base: position 290,670 of record VWPW01025329.1, read on the forward strand.
CGCAGCTGCCGAGGAGGATCCCCGGCGCTGGCTGCAGCGTTGTGACGGGCTGTGACATTGCAGCAGGCACAGAGCCAGCGGGGCTGCGCCCATGGCTCCAAGCAGCCTGCGCTGAGCTGGCCTCTGGCAAGGTAACGGGCGAGTTTTCGTCTCCTGCTTGCTCTGGATCCCACACATGAAGCAGTTCAGACCCCTTCACGTTTCCTGAAGAGTGCTGGATTATCACCAGCTTTGAGTGAACCCAGAGTTGATTGCAGGGATAAATTATTCAGTGTGTCTTATTTGGGAATTTAAAGGCTTCATGATGAAACCTGCAAAACTATATTGTGTCTTTGACGTTCTGAGGTTTCATTATTTTGTCTTCAATTATTTACGAAGCTGCCTGTTCACATCCCAGCGCGCTGGTGGAGCTGCGGGCTGCTCACAAGCAGCAGACAGTGTCGCGATTCCGCTTTCTGCTCTTTGTTCTACTGGCTTTTTCTTGATATTGTTTGTAAGGAATTTTCATGCTGTCAAGTGTCTTAAGCCTTTTGCCCTGAGCTTATTCAAAATTTTGTGGTTCATGTTAAGTGAAGAGGCCATCCCCATTGTCTGGAGATTTCCCCAGCAAACTGTATTTATTATTAACTTGTTCCTTCCCTGGAGCTAAATTTTACTTTTCATCCTGGCTGCAGTTGTCCAGCAAGAATGCTACAGTGAGATCACAACACACTGCATTTCAGAGAATCTGCTGTGGAAATGTTGAAATAGAGGTCAATGGAATAGGCGTTAAAAGACTTGCAAAAAGTGTTTAATAAATGATTTATCTTCAGGAGCTCTGCTGAGCAGGTATTATATGTGCCTTGCTCTTGAGGGCTTGCCTGATTTCTACTAGGTTTGAAAGATCTGTAACCCTTCTCCTCAGCCAGTTGAAGTGAGGGCAGTTTGCAGTTGGCCTTCACCCCTTCACCACGTAGCGTTTAATTAATGAATGTCAAGTGGAATCATCAGTACTGAAAAGTAAGTGGTGCTGGTTTTGCATGGACAATTACTGTACCCATTAGGAGAGAAAGCTTTAGATCATTCTGTTGCTGCACAGCTTCAGTAACCTGGGATTTGCTCTCCTCTGGTCATGACTCTGGCTTGGGGAAGGAGATGTTTGGCTGTCCTTTCGGAACTTCATAGTCTCTAGGCTCTGGAGGTGTGCGGCGGGAGCCTTCCTACATGGTGTACAGGGGAACTGTACTGCTACCTGCTGCTGGCCTGCATCAGGGTCCAGGTGAGACCAACTCCCTTCACTTGTAAGCAGTGTGACAAGGGGATCAGTCGGGTAGGTTATTTGTGCCTTAGCTTTTGTAATCAGTAACGAGAAACTTGTGGGAATCGCAGTAATAACTGACTCCGGGTGTTGGTTCGCGCTCCTCGGGTCAGTGCTGATGTGTGTAGGACTGTGTGGACCGTAGCCCTCAGCGGTTCGGCTTGAACGCCAGGAGAAGCACCTCAGGGTCGCCGCAGGAGGAGGTATTTTACAGTGCGGAGCACCAGAGTAGCTGTTTTTGGAGTTACCTGATGTGCCCCCCCATACGACACCTCTTCTGGAGCTGGTCCAAACGCTCTAGTAACAAAACGGAGAAGTGGCAGGGCAGCTAAAACGAAGCAGATGTTTAGCAAGGAAATGATTTACAAAGGACCAGTTTGGTGGTATCTCTTGACCCTGTCAGAGCTGTTCAATAAAAACTAGTGGTTCCTATAGCAACAACTAAATTACTTGGTGCTTCAGAGATCTGTGATAAAGGAGGGAAGTCATTACAGGGGAAGGCAGAGTTGGTATTTCTCTCCCTTGCCTTGCAAGAGTAATGATCTGGCAGGACTTGCTGAGTATGACACCCCTCCTGAAGAATTTTTCCCACGTTCACCTTATCCAGAAAGATTTGTATTTAATACTTTTGTAAATTTGATTCCCCCACTTTCCCCCTTCGTCAGCTTTGTCCTTTATTGGAAGGCAGCACTGAGTGAGCACAGATGGGAAGGGATTGTGAGCCAGGAGGCAGGAGCTTGTTCTTTGCAGTGGATATTTGCTAGGCTTCCCTATCACGTCCCTCCCGAATGCAGGATGTTTCTGCAAGGGATACCGCATGGGACACCGCAGCCACCTGCAAGTGAATGCACGCTGAGTCACGGTTACCTCGTGCCATCAGTACTGTGCGTTTCATCTCGTTCTTGTCTTTGTTTTAGTGGCTCTCGGAGCTGTTGCGATTGTGGTGTCTTTACCTGCTTCTGCTCTGCGATGGGTAGCTCGAGCTCCAGGCAGGTTAAGACGCAGCGGTGCGGATGCGTGCTGGGGCTGGACCCAGGGCTTGTTTAGCAGAAAGGGCATTCCAGCACTCGGTGTCTCTGCGAATGTTTGGTTCTGTGCAGAGCTGTTGTTTCAGTGGAATATGTCTGATATACGCTGGGAAGACCACCTGTATAAAAAGCTAGAAAGGCCTATGTAAAATGTTGCAACAGCTCAGCTCTTTTCACACTCAAAGTCCCTTTTGTGCTGTCATTGATGGCCAAGTTCACTCTCCTTGGCAGGTATGAAGTTTTGAGTCCTCTGAAAGAAATATAAGTAAAATAAGAGAACTGTTTATCTAAGTAAATTTAAAAAAAAAATTAAAAAAAAAATTTAAATCAAATTTAAATTGAGGGTGACAGAGCACTGGAACAGGCTGCCCAGAGAGGCTGTGGAGTCTCCTTCTCTGGAGATCTTCAAGACCCGCTTGGATGCAGCCCTGTGCCACGTGCTCTAGGTGGCCCTGCGTGTGCAGGGGGGTTGGACTAGATGACCTCTAGAGGTCCCTTCCAACCTTAGGCATTCTAGGATTCTATGATGTCTTTTTTTAATTGTTATAACTGTGGCTGCTTTCATGAAATCTCAGAGGATTTCTCTTGGTTCTTTCTACTCCTGTGGTGGCTGCTGCGCCTATCTGCCTCTGTCTGCTAACAGCCCTGCAGCAGATATGTCCAGGTGAAAATGAGAAGTGCATTTGCTGGCTTCTTTATTATTCTGAATGACCCCAAAGTCTGCTGTGCTCCTTCAGGGACTGTTCAGAAAATGTAATTCAGCTGGAGGCTGGAAAAAAGAACATGGCAAAAGGAGCTTTGTGGACCTCAGTGCCTGTGTAGCGAACAGAAATGCTGGGCTAGATCCTCGCCCTCAGCCTCTGGTTTTGATATCCAGGCAGAATGCTGGGGAAGAGAACGTTTAATTTCCCAGTGTTGATTTGGCCATGCTGTTGTGGTGCTGAAGTCATAGCTGGTGGTAGCACATATAATTCCTACTCTTGATTTTCTTATTAGCCAGCCTAGTTCATCCTGTCAAAGAAAAGCTTATAAATGGTTGGACAGATAAGCGTTTGCCAGGTGATGTGGCCAGACTCGGTGATGCTGTTAAAAGGTAAGCTGAGCTTCTGCTGTGATAATCTGTCCAGACAGCTCAGAGCTAGTTCTGAGCCCTATCATTTTGGAATAGATGGAGGTGAACTACAAAGCCATGGAGAACTGCCATGCTACTTCTGCGTTTGGCAGTAGTAAGAAAATTCATTGTAGACGCACAGATGATAATAGTTTGTGATTGAGATGCGGTAAGTTACGGCTGCTCTGAACAAAGCCAGGAGGTTATTGAAAGAGCAGCCTTAGCAGCTGCCTGAAATGGAGCGACCTGGAAGACAACTGGAATAAGCTTTATCTTCTATTACCTTTCTAGCTAGAGCTTTTTAAGTAGCATGATTCCTTTAACAGAAGATACCCAGGATTTTCCTTTACAGCAGAATGCTGTTTTGAAAAGAAGAAAAGAAAGGCAGCATGTGCCCTTCCAAAGAGCGTTGCCATCGACAAAAAATGCTTCTAACAATATTTCCATGACCCAGCTAATCCATCTTTTGTTTTCTGGCAGTTTGATGTAACCAACCAATTGGTAAAAGCAGACTTCCTCTTGTTCCTGTCTGTCTCACTGCCTGACCTGTGAAAAAGGCTGAATTATTTTGGGAAAGTCTGCTGTTGTAGTCTACATCTATGTTCCCAAAGTTGCACTGATTTCATCACTTATTTTTGTGGAAGCCCAACCTTGTGATCTTGAACAACCCAGGCCCCGAAATAATGGGAAACAGAAGTTGGAGTTTGGAAACAAGCTGTATTGGTGGTGCGGGGGCTCAGGCTTTCTTTGCCCCTTTCTGTACCATCAAGAGGTACCTGGGCTGTCGTAACACGCTCCTCAGCTTGCTGTGATTTAGCATTACCCTTCTACGGGTGACAGCCTGTAAATGCCAGATAAGAGCAAATCCCCGTGTCAGTTCAGAAACCAATCATGACAGTTTTATGGTGCCAGATACTCACTTACCCTAGTTGGGGTCTTGAGCAGGTGCTGTTAGTGCAGTTGCTAATTGTCGTTCTGAAGTGATTATTTTCACTAGTGCTTAATAGACTGAGTAGCATGAAAGCTTCCTTGGAGCTGCAGCTTTCAGAGCCTCGTTGGGAGGCTCTGGAGAGCTGCCTGTTGAGTCCCCGCTGCAGGGCTCCCCTTTGCCTGTGCCTTCTGCCCGCGCCGCAGGCTGCTGCTTCGTTCACGGCATTGAAACCCCAGTGCCAGAAGTGACCTGCGGTTTGGTCTGAAGACAGTTACCCGGGCATCTGAGAGAGGAGAGAAGGGAGGCTTGGCTGAGCTTCCTTGGAGAAGTGTGTTCCCCCAGAACGGTACCTCTGTGGGGTGTTCGTGATCGTGCGTAGTGCTCGTTTCTGCTCTTTTCCTACATGCTAAGTAGTGCAGATCTGACTGCAGGCACTAAAATGAGAGCAGAATCAGCTCTTCCTTTTCCTGAGACAGGTATAAATTGTCTAAGATGATGCTTATTAATTTTTTTTTAAGCTTATCTTTAATGGTAGGCTCTGCTGTTTCTGGGCATTTCCTGCAGAAAGTTTATCTTCCACTCTTCCCTGTATCCAGTGGGAGCTGCTTGGTGCCAAAATTCATCACTTAACTGCCTTATCTCTTCATTGTGAGTTCAGGTGCCTGATACCAGAATGACCCAGCAGAGAAACAAGCATCCTTACACTAAACATCACGCTAGAGATTCAGAGAAAACCAGAGATCTGCGAGAAATATTAAAAAAAAAAAGTTTTGCTTGTCTGTGCCTTTGAAAAAACATATGTGAAGTCAAAAAAATATCCACAGCATCAGCTTTATGGCCAGTGTAAGATTTCTACTGTGGGATTGCATTAAACATGTATGTTTTATTTTGTTTGTGTCAGAAATCTTTGTTACTAAGGCAGTTTTCCCTCTGCAGTCCAGGTGAGCAGGCATAATTCTTGAAGGAACTTTAGTTACCTCCTTTGTAATGTTGAAAAACAAATTGAGAGAAAATACTTTGTAATTGGAAGTTCTTTCTGTGAGGTTTTCTGAAATGCCAAGTCACTGATCTTGTTATCACAACCCATTTTGTCAGATTAGCCATTCTTTTCAATGATTTAACTGCTTCTTCTGCATAATTACCAGATTTTAGTCATCTGAAATCTGGCAGGATTCACTACTTGGCTAAACACTTCAAATATCCGCTAATGCAACTAAGCAGTTGGTAAACAAGTAGGACTTTCCTTTGGGAAGTAGACAACTATTGACACCATTAAAGAAGTGAGCACACTCAGGTTCACAGAAGAAATACCTGAAAAGGCAGAGAAACCTCACCAAAAAAAAAAAAAAAAAAAAAAGATGTTTTGTTGGCTTGAGGACTCGAAACAGGAGATGGCACTTTCTGGTTCCAGCTGCTGGTGAGTTGCTGTAGCTGCCTTCCAGCTGCCTTGAGTTTGGTAATCCCATTTATCTGGGCTTGCATAGTGTGGGCAGGTGTCTGCATTTCCGAATAACCCTGTATTTGCTTGGTGGGAAGCTGTCCTGCTGGCCGCTGATGCTGGGGGCTGCCCGTAGGTTTTTCTTGGTTTTGGGTTTTGGCGTCCTGTGCAAGCACCACCCTCCGGCTAGAGACTGATCAGACACTGCTGGCTGCTTCGGTGGAAGCTGATGCTGGAAGTGGTGCAGTCCCTTGGAAAAGGCAACCCAGACACGTATTACTGTCCAAAGCAGAAGAGGTAGCAGGTGGATAGAGCATCTCTGGGTATTTTTTAATTAAAAGTTCCTATGTTTGTGGATTTGTTTCACTAGCAAAATCACTAACTTGGCCTTTCTCTTGTCCACATGAATGTATATTTATAAAATTCTCCAGCTGGAATTACTGGTGCTTTAAGTTTGATTTGGTTGAATGAAGCTGGAATGACGCTGATGATTGAAAACATAGTCCAGTGATTTAAATTAAAAGTACTCATCAGCTCTAGCCACTCCTGCTGTGCAGCTGAAGTAACTCTTGATAGAGCAATGCTACTAATGTGACCAAGGAACTTGCCGGAGCTGTTGTGTGGATGCCAACTTGAGCCCAGTGTTGCAGGAGAGTAGAGCTTGAGAGAGAGCAGAAAGCCCAGGAGAGCAGGACAGAAGGCAGCAGGTAGGTGCTGGGTGTCTCATCCGCACAGTTAGACTGGGTACCTTTTCTCCTGTTCTACAACAGGCAAAGTTTGCTCCTGCTGCAGTTTGCAGCGATTTTGCTTAACTGAGGAGTATTGTAGCTCAGGCTAAGCAAAGTAATGGTGTACAGATGTGTTAATGCTGATAAAACCATCAGTGCCATTTATTCTTCTGTGCAGACTTAGAGATTTTGGTCTGGGGATTCTCAATGACGCTTACTCATTTCTGCGTCTCTTGAACATTAAAATAACAGGTCAATTGTGCTTTCCTCGTGCAGTAGTTTGGATCAGCAGGTGAGCTGTTAGTCGCCCAGAGTATTTTTTCCACTCATGGGTAAATCCTCCTATTAAATAAGACTTAATAGTTTTAGCTGCTGAAGTTAGGAAGATGCAGCTGAGACCTGGAAGATGCGCTCCAGAGAGGAGCCCCCCATTCCTGGGGCGGTCTGGAGCAGATGGGGAAAAAGAGCAGTATGATCTAGGAGAAATGCTCTGCTATTGACTTTGCTGCTAACCAAATTAAGCAAAGGTCAGCATCATCACTGATGACTACATTTAACTCAGGTGGGAAGGCTGTCTCTGCCAGTTTCCTGCTGTGAAAGCTTTCTAGGAATAATTAAATGCTCCTTAGTTAAAACAAAGCATGATATTTCGCCCCCAAATCCTGCCTGTGCGCTAAGTGGGACGTGGAGAATGTTTGCGTTTTCAAGTAGAGCAGTTTGTGTAAGAGGCTGGACGCAGGGGTAGCTCCTAGGGAAGCCGTGCTGCGGGGCAGTGCATTTGCTGGGTCGCTGCTCGTGCTTTGGGGTGCGTTACTGCCCGCGGCGCAGGTGCCGGCGGCGCGGGGCTGTGCAGGACGGTGGTGGTGAGCGCGATGCAGCTCGCGAGGGCCGTGCGCAGGGTTCGTGCGTGTGCGGCATGTGTTCTGAATTACTGCGCATTCCTCCCTCTCCTGCATTCCTGAAATCCCACAGCAGAGATTTGTCCTGTGTTTTTCTCTCAAATTTGGCTGTAAAGCAGTTCCAATTGAGGAGAGATTCAACCTGGCGCTCGGGCTCGGGAGCCACAGCGGCTCTTGGTGTTTCTGTCCTGCGGTCGCCCGCGTTGCGTGCCGCCGCGGGGCCGGGCAGGCCCCTGCTCGTGCGCGCCGGCTGCCCCGCGCTGTCTGCTCTAACCCGCAGCGTCCTGCACACGGGGCCGGGCAGCTGAACCTGTCGTCCATTAGTCACGCTGTTCTTGGCCTCGCAAACCAAGGGCCTCCTCCGCAGACCCAGAGCAACTCACCAACGGGGTCATCCTTTGTGTTTTCTTGTTAATGCGATTTTTTTTTTTTTTTTTACATCCCAGCTGAGGGTAAAAAAAAGAGCTCCAAGAACGGTATTCTTGCCGTGAGAATGTGATACGTTTTTGTTAACCCGCACTGGTGCAGCACGATAGGCATAAGCTTGATACTTGCATTGGACTTCTTAGCATTTCATTGCGTCATCGCTGTAGGTTGTGTTTGAAAGACCTCACAGTGCTCTGGAGATTGTGTCTGTCGTTCTCATACACTTACCGTCACTTCAGGTTATATCATGCTAGGAGAAATTAGCACGAAGCTGTGAACAATGGGATACCGGCGCAGCTTTACATCAGCGAAATGGACGTGTGTTTTTACATAGCAGCGGCTGGTTTCAAAGTGCAGCTGTCAGACCTGCTGTCTTCCTCGAGTGTCCAGTGGACACGATTTAGCTGTAGTCAGCATCCCAACTGACAGCTAAGAGCATTGTCATTTTGGATTAGATTTTCTTCTTAATTACCATGCAGCCATTTAAAATTATTCGGGTATATTTGGGGCTTTGAGTAGACCAGTACTGTTATTTGATAATTACAAGTTTATTAACATATTGGCAAAATAAAGGCAGTGGCTGAGACCCGGGTTAGAGGATGCAGTTTTGCCTTCACCTGGAATGTTGATTCTTGTTCAAGAAATATTTTCATACAAAATGTCTGAAGGAAACTGAAGTGAACAAGAAACCGCTGGGAACAGTGCTCGCGCTGGGATGAGAGGTGAAGATGTCCAAGTGCGCTGAGAAGCACACGGTAAAAGGGGATGTGTGAAAAATTGTGGTGGGGGGGGGACTGTGACCTCAAGGATGGGTCCTGTGTTGGGAATAAGGCAACCTCAGCTTGGATTCGCTGTTACAACAGCCTCTGTTACGGGAGAACTTCCTGCATGGCCTTGAAGTCACAAGTGCCGAATACATTCTGCGTGTTGAGCCGTGAGGATAGCTGTGAGCGTGACCCACCAGCGGCCTCTCCTGCCCGGGGATCAGTGACCTGATAGATCAGCAATTCAGTGACGCTGTTGCTTCCCTCCAGTCCTCTTGCCTTCCAGGAGGCTCCTGCTCATGATGCTGCATGCCTGCCCTCGCTTCCCCCGCCTGAGGCTGTGCCTGGAGGGCTGTGTGATGCTGTTGGAAGGTTTGAGCATAGGGGAGCATATATTCATGCTAGCATAAGGAGAGGAATAAATAATTCCCATTGAAAAAGATTTCTCTGATGCAGAATTTCAGCCCAGATTATCCTTATGGGCATGCCAGAAGGATGTGTGTGATGAGAACTGTTTAGATTTGTTATCTTCTGTAATGTAGGAAGTGGATAGTTTTCGTGCTGGAACATAGACCAGCTCAGGGGAGCATCAACAAATGCTGAAGCTTTCCCAGATTAATGCAGTGATCTGGTTACTTGGAACCTGCTTCACCAGTGGGAGATAGAGGAAGAAAAGAATATTTTAACTTTGTAATGTAAAGAATGTCTTCCTGATTTTCTTTACTCAATGTATAAATGTGGAAGCAAAGCACCCTGGCCTAGTATGGATGTGCTGACAAGGAAGTGTCGTGTGTACGCTGCGGTTGCAATACCTGGTTGATTTTTGTGCATGTTAAGGTATGTTTTTTTAACTGTGTGTTCAGATCCATCATGGGCACTCGGCAATGCCAAGGTCTCCGGGGTAGCGCGGAGATGGCAGGATACCTGCAGGCCCTGCGCTGCGCGTCCTTGCTGCTTGAGGTCCCTCTGCAGTCTCCAGTTCTGAGTCCTTGTCCATCCAGGCTGGGTGGACAAAATATCAGGGATTTCCAAAGAATTGAATTGCTGCCCTCTGTCCGCAGGGCAGACAGGCAGCTCCCCAAAGGGCATCCAGCTATGGGGCTGGATGGGGCGTGATGCTCTCTGCTCTCTAATAAAGGAATAGGAATAAGTGTGTGAGGTTTGGTCTAGCACTACAGCGTTTGTGTTCCTAGAAAGTGTGATGCAGAGATTTGAAAAATGAGCAAGACTGCTCCAGTCTTGGAACCACAGATTGGAAAACACCTGCTGCTGCTTTCTCCTGTCTTCAGCAACACACCTTTTCTTGCTGTTAAATCTCCCTAAAAGGAATCAGTATTTTTTTTTGGGTTGCCTGGGATCACTGGTAAATTGATGTCGTTTTTGCTGCAGAATGAGTACTTCTCTAATCTTTGTCTAACGTGATCAAAACTGTAAAGTTCACTGAAACCTGGTGGATTGTGTCCATGGCGGACTGGAAAGCGGCTCCTTGTCTCCCTGCCTCAACAGCTGCTCCTGGCTCCCTGCTTTTTCTTTCCCATCTTCTTCCAAAGGGCAGTTCTCCCCGTTTCCGGTTTGCAGCTTTCCCCCTCAGTACGGTGTCTCTGTTCCAGGGCTAGAACAGCTCGTGAAGCCTCTTGGAGAGGAAGTAGGCTGGAAGGCTCCTCATGCCGCGCGTTAAAGGGCTCTGGAGACCGCCGTGTGGGAGAGCTTTCTGCGAGAGCTTGCAGCAGGGTGAGGAAGCGGCGGCGGGGGCTGCAGCAGAAAACCGGTGCAAACCTTCCTTCAGTGAGACTAACAGCATTCAGAGCCCCAAAGAAAACCCTATTCAAATAAATAGTTTCCAAGGGAGGAAAAATCCAGGAATGGACGTGGGGAGGGGAGGAAGCTCCGCGCACACCAGGGGGAGCAGCATCCGCGCAGGAGCTGCGCTGCTGGACACCGGCTCTCGCTGGAAACCTCCTTCCCGATGGATTCGCGCTGCTGCGCTCTGGGGAGCGGGGCTGTCGGCTCCGCGCTGTGGGTGCGCTCGCCGTTGGCAGCGGCACCAGCGGAGCGGGAGGGCAGCCCGTGGCGGCTGCGTCCCCAGGAGGGGGGCTCCACGCACGCCTCCTTTAGTTGCTTTTTGTCCATTTTCCTCATGAGGTCGTTTTCCTCATGGGGTCGTTTTTCCTCCTGGGATGAAGGAAAGCATGTTTTTGCCATACCTGTCATTGAAAACCATGTTATTTCTTCTTCGACAGCCTTTGTGCGTAGGTAGGAGGTAAAGCACAGTTGCACTGCGTGATCCTTCCTCAGCCATGGAAACTCAATGGCATTAATCTGTTTTCTGTGCGCTGCGGGATGTTTGTCTGCATTGCCTGTAGCATCTACCTCCCTCCTGCCTTTTCATCAAGACTCTGAATGCGCCTGGTTTTAGGTTTCTGAGCTGTGCTGATTTTCTGCGTGGTCAGGAAGCAAAATGATCCCTAATGCCCAGTGTGACCCAGTAGTGCAACTTGAGAGGAGACAGGTTCTCCCGGCATGTAAAGAGCCGGCCGTTGGCCGCGGTGCTGCACAACGTGAAATTCCTGCGCCGGCTGCTGCCCGTCGGTGCCTCGTCCATGAGAAGGGAGCTGAGCAGGCGCCCTTGTGCTCCTGAAACAGCCTGAAAGGGGCCGTCAGAGCCGCGACCTCCGAGCGCAGCGTCGTCTTGACGGCCGGGTCAGCGGGCTCTGCCAGCGAGCAGTAGAAAAGGCAAATAAATGAGAATTCTGTGAAAAAAAGAACTTAAAAGTGCGTACCACTATGTAGGTGATGTGCCGATGGCCATTGCACATTGGTAGTTCTTTATATTTTCTTTGATGTAAAGCGTCGTGCTAGTAATCTAATTAACATTGAGCTGGATTTCCAGTACGATAACTTGTTTGGTTCAGTAAGAATACATTTAATCTAAAGGTTAATGAAAAGAATTTTCTTTCCATTGAATTCATTAAAGATTGTTCTGTAGTCAACACTTCCTAATAGAAAAGAGATTAAATATTCATGTCGATAAATTTCTCATGTCATTTTTGATTTTCCTTAATCTCTGTGTCCCTGGGTTGGATTCTGAAAGTGTCTGAAAACTATTGAAAAACTAGTTCAGATATTAATTGCAGATTTATCCTCCATAAGGAAGAAAGGCTTCTGCACTTGTATATTTAATACGTATATATGAACACAGGTTTAATGTTTTATTACAGATGGAGAGAAATGGTGATGGGGTCTTATCTGTGAATGCATTAGTAGGAGCAGATCTGAAGAAGCAGTATTATGTTCCTGAAGCACTTCTAAAGAATTACAAAGAGAGTTTTTTTCTTTTGTTGCGACAGCTTTATTTGCATTATTGAAGCAGCTTTGAGTGAACCAAAAGTGCAGCAAAGTTTGCATCAGAAGGGTATTAGCTGGACACAAAGATAAAACGTGAATAATGAATATCAAAGAAGCTTCTTAAGGATTTAAGTGCTTTTTATAACAGAGGCAGTGTCTGCAAACAGCCTCTGCAAATGGATGGTCTGTTACCCGGTAGCTCTCAAGCAAATTTTAGATGCCCTTTGGTTGAGAGGCTTTGCCAATGCGCCAGCTACGATCAGAACATGTTTCCGCACTTCTTGCTTTGGGCAGGGCCTTGGTGTCCCAGCTAAGGGAAATGCAGAGGCTCTCTCATAGCTCTGTGTGTCTGCATGATGTGTTGTTGCTGATGTAGGAATGGAAATACGTCGTGACAAGACATAAGAGTTACTTTGAGGATATTGCTCCCATGAATGGTTCCCTTGGAAAGGAAGGCGCAAAGAACACTCTGGTAAATGTGCTCAAAATCAGGAGTGTCCGGGCTCAATCTGCGCGAGTGCGTGTATACACTGGTGCTTCCACTGGGATTGGATTGGGTGCTTCATTAGTAGTTTTTCACTAGTCCAGCTCACACCTTGTATCACATTTTTGTTCTTTTACCTGACTGTTGTACCTGCTGTTGCTCTCAGCCCATGGTATTTAGCATGGCCAGACCTGTGCCTGTCTCTGCTGTTCCTTCTGCTGCTTTCCAGGCGCTTCTCCTTGTTCGATTTCCTGCAGTCTCGTTCCTCCCTGCTCTCTGTTCTGACTCGCTGCGTTCCCTGTGCTGCTCCATGCGCATCCGGACCCGCTCCGTGTAACCTGCCCTGCAGCTCACCCCTGTTCTCCTGCTCCGTCGCTGTGTTCCTGCAAGATCTTCCTGCCTCGCTCACGCCCCTTGCCTGGGGGTGCTGGGCGGCCTGGTCCCCCTCCGCCTCTGAGCTCTTGGCTAACGACGTCCGCATTGCAGCTTCACCGTGCCGAGAGTCTTTGCTCAGCTCTCCAGCTGATGCGTTATTTGTTTCTTTAATTTTCCATTCATAATAATGCCAATAAGAGGTCCCATTTTGAACATGAAATATAAAAATACCATCTTTTGGTGGTATTGTGAATGCCAGACACTATCTCTTTTCCATAGCAAAGCAATTTTCAGCATTCCGAGCTGGATATCAACTTTGATTCAAATGATTCCGCAGCTGAGGTAGATGATGCTCCCGCGTTGCTGTGAGCCGAGCCCTGCCGTGCAGGGTGACGTGGGGGTGACACGGGGTGTTGCCCACCCAGCGAGTGAGGTGGCATCTGACTGCGGAGGCACCAGCTCCCGTCCGGAGCTTTGTCTAGGGTTTCACTGCAGCTTGAGCCTTCAGTGGGCTTTGGTCTCTACTAGCACAACATTTATGTTGGACTCTTTGGCAAGAGCTGATGAGAAAGAAGATTCCTCTTACCCTCTGTGAACCAAGAGAGTAGAAAGGGAGTTCTCAATATAGTAAGTATTTGGTTATAAGCAGATAATAACAGGTAATCTACTGAATCCAAGGGGAAAGCTTTTCTTAAATAGCTATTACCATCTTTGGTCTCCAGCACAGTTTAAAGGAATTGCCAGAACTGAGGAAGATGTGCTGGGGAGAAGTGCCTGGGTGGGCAGTCGCAGAGCAAACGCAATGTTGTTGTTTTTGGCTTAGCCAAAGAGACCAGTATGTGCTTTTGTAGCCCCGTGGCCAGCAGCATGGGGTCCGTGCTCGTGCAGGTGTGATGGGTGTGACTCGTATCGATGCAGTAATCACTGTCTCTCCTCTCTGGCTTTCAGGCATACTTCCGGCAGGGTGTCGCCCTCCAGTACCTTGGACGTCATGCGGATGCGCTGGCGGCGTTTGCGTCGGGCCTGGCTCAAGACCCCAAGAGCCTTCAGCTTCTGGTCGGCATGGTGGAGGCCGCCATGAAGTCCCCCATGCGAGGTAAGCGTGGGCAGGGCCCCGCACGGACCGTGTTCGGCAGCTGGGGCTCTCGTGGAGGACGCAGTCGCAGGCCGTGTGCGATGCTGGTCCAGCATCTGCAGGGAGAGGATCTGGAGACCTGCAGGGAAAAGATCCAGGAATTTACCTCTCTGTGGAGTTGGCAAGTGCTGAAAAAAGACCTCAGAATAACGGGAGGAAGAGGGAAATATTCCTGTGATGTGATGAAACAGTGAGATAACAGTACCCAACTGCAGAGATACTGGAGCTGAATCCAGCTGCTGCTGTGCTGTATTTCCCATGAAGTCCTTTGTCTTTTGGATTTTGTCTAATACCAGTATGGATTGTGCACTGCGGTGGACCTGGCAGCAGGCTGTTCTACAGTTCACTTTTATTCAGGATTACCATTAAAATCACATGGAGCTTGAAGCAGTTCTGCACTGCGTTTTGGCTTTTTTTTGTAACGTCCCATTTCCTGAGGCAGGTATTTTTTTTTTTGCTAGAGGAATGGAGCAGGCTCGTTGCAGTGTTTCTAATGCGTTTTTCCTGCAGGCTCTGTGCCGCAGTGCCCTGGCGGTATTTCCCAGGAGGAGCATGTCAGTCCTCATCCTCTGCTGCAGGCCGTGAAGCTCAGTAGCCAAGCATCACTGAAATAAGAAAATATCCCCATCGGTGTTTCTCTCTCTACAGTATTTTTAATCCACCCTCTAAAATGAATTTGTCTGGAGGTTTCTTTCCTATATAACAATTGCTTGTGAAGGTAATTTCATTTTGTACCCAGAGGCACTGTGGCTGCTGCTTAGAAAGCAGGTTTGGATGTGAGACCAGGCGCACTGTGTGCTGTCTTTCAGTAATTAGTTTTTGTAAGTGGCAGTAGATCCACTGAATGCGTTTGGTACAAGCTGCTGGCGTCTCTCACAGGACAGTCTTGCTGTACACCAGCCAGGTTTGAGTTGCTTCTGCATTTGGCAAACATGTTGCCAGTGCTCTTGGGGATGTGGCACTTCTGTGCGAGCATCCCCAGTCAGACTGGGTGACCTCGTTGCCCTGTCGTGTTGCAGCTGTATAGCAATACTGCTCCTTCTTGAGCTTTTCGGTTCTGCTGCTCTTCTGTTGTTATCCTCCCACTGATGGGCTTGATAGATTTTTAAAGTGACTTTGCTTATGGAGCATTAGTTTTATGCTGTGTGGGTGTATGTGCTGTACCGCTGTGCTGTACTAGTGTAACGATACCCTGTTTAGGCTGTAACTTACACCACATGCTCCCTGTTTGCTCCTTTAAGGAAGTGTTAAAATCCTCTGTTGTCATTTTTTTCACACTTAGTCATTATAGGGAGGTAAAATTCAGAAAATGGAGAAGAAGGGGCTGAGTTTGCTGCAGTAATGCTGATTTGGGTGAGAGCAATTGAATCAAGTGACCTAGTAAATTTTGAAAATTACATTTTAAACCAGCGTGGTTGGTTGCATGCGGCAAATCCTAGAGTTCTCGTATGTTGACGTGCTCACTGAAATGTGCAGCCAAGCGTTAATCTGAATGATAAAATAATTTGACCAATTTAGTCCAGCAGGGCCAGTTTCACTGCTTCATGAGGCTCCTGCAGCTCCCCGCTGTTTATGAGAGCAGACAGGGCTGTGGTTTGAAGAGGTCCTTTCCTCTAGCTCTTTTCTGTCTTATGCATGTTGCGGACTCTGATACCTGAACGAGCACAGATGCTTCAAGGATGTTCAGCCAAATGCTAGCGCTAAAGGAGTGGAGAAGGCAGTGATCTCATGCACTGGTGATGGCACATTCTCAGTTTCCTGCAAAACCCTGCAGGTATAAACCCCTACTCATTAGGTCAATCTTCAGAGATCAATAGAGGATTGCTCTATATTTTTGTGTTGTCTCCCTGAAGTGCTTTCTACAAGCAAAACATCAGCTTCCTTGTTATCTGTCCTGCCCTGATGTGCTCGTGCTGGGTGTTGGAGGATGTCTTTGAGCTCTGAGCTCCCATAGTAAACATTGGTTTGATTTAAGCTGTCTTGACTCTTAACTCATGTGTGTCATCTGGTTACCAAAAATGAAGATGAAGTGTTTGGCCGATTTATAGATGTAAGCAGCTTAGTGGAGTAACTCTGCCTTCTTTTCCTGTATTGTAGAGTCCCTGGAGCCAACCTATCAACAACTGCAGAAGATGAAGCTGGACAAGAGCCCCTTCGTTGTGGTGTCTGTGATAGGCCAGGAACTTCTGACCGCAGGTCATCACGGTGCCTCTGTGGTTGTGCTAGAAGCTGCCCTGAAGATCGGCACTTGCAGCCTGAAGCTGAGAGGATCAGTGTTCTCCGCACTGAGCAGCGCTTACTGGTCTCTGGGGAATACAGAGAAAAGTACTGGATACATGCAGCAGGACCTGGACGTAGCCAAGTCTTTAGGTAGAGTTCTCATTTCACTCGCTTGAGTGCTGGCTTAGTACAGATGGAATGAATTAATAGTTGTGTCAGTAGCATAGATGAAGGGCAGCATCGTTCTGTAATACTCTGATTTCTGTGTCATTTCGCAAGCTGCTAAAGCAAGTGTAGGATTTGCGAAATGCGCAAGCTCCAGGCTTGTGCAGCACTATTCACCTGTTGTGTGTGAGGTGAGTGATCAGCAGATGAGCTAAGCTTTAGCAGGGTCCTCTAACTCTCTGGTATCGTGTTCCAGTCTTTCTGCGGGACACCTCCAGCAACCTCTGTGTTCTCTAACCTTTATTTTGTTTGCATATAACTCAGGTGACCAGACGGGAGAATGCCGAGCTCATGGAAATCTGGGCTCTGCATTCTTCTCCAAAGGAAACTACCGGGAGGCCCTTACTAACCACAGACATCAGCTGGTGCTTGCCATGAAACTCAAAGACAGAGAGGTAGGAATCTTAATAAATAGACTGAATTGGGAGTACATGCTGGATGCGAACATGTCGGGGAACCTTGTTTGTCTGCCCTGTTGCTATTCTGAATTTTTGGAAGCAATGTGGCTTGTCTTCCCAACCTTTCGGTTGCCTTCTATTGCAGAAGTTGTATGCATCAGCAGATACAGTTATTTTTGCGTGATTGACAGGATACTTGATTTATATTCTGGGCTCAGCCTACCTCTGATCTTGTTTGAGCAAGTTCTACCTCTCCATGTCTCTGCTTCCCTTCCTCTCCATTTTACCTACCTCACATAGACTCTGGGATCTCGGGGTAGAAGCTGTTGTGAGTAGATGTAGATGCGACATCTTACACAGTTGATCCATGACTGTCATCAGCTCCAGTTTTTCCTGTGGTGTAAATGATAGTAATTGGAGCTGTGTTAGGGGATGTCATATATTGTGCCTTTTCCAGGCAAGTCATGAGCTAAGTTCCTGCCCCAGACACTCACAGTCTTCATAAAATAAGCTGTGTTTAAAAAGTAGTGAAGAGCAAAAGAATCCATGCAAGCCTAAATGCACTGTTTTGTGAAGTGCAGGATGGTTTGGTCTGGATGTGCTTTGCCTTGGCTGTTTACTGGTCAGCTTCCGAAGTGTTCCGCTGGGCTCCGTGCCAGCGCAGGGAAGCAGGCTGCGTGGACGGAGGAGCGTGACCCAGGAGAGCCGGCTGCAAGTTCACTCTAAGGACAGAATCATAATTTTAGTGCAAGTTTCTCTCCAGTGGGTTCCCCTCTAGTCTGAGTGGGGAAGGGGAGGGCTTGTGGGTTGCCTGACAGATGAGCAAGAGGGAGAAGGGCAGGTTGGAGTATGTGTAAATGCAAAGGAAGTTTCTGTGAGATTCAAAAAATGGGTGAATGAATTTCTTACCAATGACTGCTTGAAAGATCCATCTAGAATAGTTAAGTACTTTACTAAAGTGTTGGTTCATGATTTAGGTATCAAGCCACTGAGAAATGCATATTTCAGTAGGTTATAGAGGGACTTTGACTGGGGAAGGGACCCACAAAACAATTTTGTGATTATTTTACCAGCTGGAAAAACTTCTGAATCACTCCCCATTTCCCTGTTTCCATTCAGGTTAGGCAGAGAAGCTGTTACCCATCATTCTTTATAGCCTTGTTGATTAGGGGTCCCTGTTCTTGCTAAGAATCTTAATCTACCTAACTGCTCCTCCTCCCTGGGACTTCCCCGAGCGGCAGATTTCCCCCTGCCCTTGTGGCAGGGGTCAAAGAGGGGATGGCAGGAGCATTCGGAGAGAAGGACCCGGCCTGGCCAGGCGCCTGAGCTGACCAGGGCAGCCAGACAGGGTGCCCACTGCCTGCAGGCTGTGATCTGAGCACAACCCAGCAGTTAATCTGGGAGAAAGACAGAAAATGAACTTTTGATTGTGATGGTTCTCAGTTTATGACACATCTGGGTACATAATTAACAGTTATTGACAACAAATGACTACTCGGGTTAGCAAGAAAGCTGAGCTGCTTGGATTTCCTATAGGATGTAACCACAGGAAATTAATTTGGCGCTTTCTGATGACATCATCCTGACCACAGAGCTTCCTCTGAACAAAAAGCTGTTTTTCTTGGCTTCCTTTGCAGACATTTTTATAAAGCAAATGTTATAAAGTTGCAGTAGTGCTGATGTGAATTCCACCAGAAGGGAGTTTGGTGTGTGACTGCAATGAGGTAATGGTTTTACCTCTGACTGTACAGAGAATTGGTGTAGAAGGTAAAAATGTTCTTTTGTACAGTGCCCACTGCCCTTGCGGGGAGCTCCGGGCTTCGCGGTTGCCGCAGCGCGAGCCTGTCCTGCAGGCGTCTGTCGCGTTAAGAGTGTTGGAGTTGCAGGTAAAGAGAAAACACGGCACAGCCCAGTTGTCGGCCGCTTCTCCGTGGTGATGAAGCAGAGCAGAGTCTGGCACGGGCTGTGCTAGCCTGTGCACACCCTAGGTCTGTCCTTGAGTTGAGGATCCCCGGTGCAGCCTGTGCTGCTCGTCTCGCATCCCGTGCACCAAGGTAAGGGTAACGTAGCAGCAGCTCTGTGTGCTCCGGCCGTGCTGCTGGTGCAGCGTGGGGATGGGTCCTTTAGAGCTGCCAGGTGAATAGCGCAAGGCTCGACCGTGCGCTCACGGGTGCGTCTGTGCAGCTCATCAGAACACCTCGCAACCAGTTTTGAGGAGAGAGATGGAGCAAAAGACCAGCTGCAATAATTATTAAAAGTCCAGAGAGAAGATTAATTGTAATGAAGTACTGAACCTTCATATAAAAGATTTTGTACATGTGAGTATACTGGGGCTGAGTTGCAAGGCAAAGTTTCACCAAAAGAATTTAGTTAACCTTTAGTATAATTTACTGAGCTGAATTTGACACTAAACTTAAAATCTATGTCTTATGATCGCCTTTCAGGAAAAATAGGTGGTAAATCTAAACTCTAGACAGTCAGTTACCAGATCAGTGCAAGATCTTATTGCCCCTCAGGAGTAGCACGACAAGTTCATTCTTCTTTGAAGAACCTAAAGATGCCCAAGGAGCTCTCCCCTGCAGACCATAAATTGCAGAACTACAAACTCCTTTTTCAAGTTCATTGACCTACTTCCTCAGTGCTAGACTTAAGGTGTCAATGCTAAATATGCGACCTGACTGTGTCTGCGCTACACAAAACCTGCCAAGCTGTAGAACAGCAGTGTGTGTTGGCTGTCATGTAAAAATACTGGCCCATGTAGATGTGCCTGCCACGCTGCAGAGGCAGCAGGAAGGCTGGGAGTTCACGTAGCTGCCTCGTGGTAAAGCTGCTTGTGTCTTGGCTGGTGTGTGTTTGTTGTTTTGGAGTGGAAACTACCTAGTTTTAATGGAAAGGCAGGCTGTCAGTGTTCATACAATACCTTTAAAGTAAATATTCTGCCCTGGTGAAAGCTACTAGGCAATCCAGGTGGTCTACGGTGATGCCGCATCATGAGCTCAATTTGGACAGGGACAATCAGTCCGATGAGCTGTGCCAGGGCCGGGGGGAGGTCAGGAAGTTGCTGCGGTGGCTTTTGATGTCCGCAGCAGCTCCGCTGCCGTGTGCTGCTCCTGGGCTCTGCCGTGCTGCCGCATCCTGCGCTCGCCGCTGAGCTCCATGTCTGCGCTCGTGCGGGAGGCCTCTGCCGGGCCAGCCCAGAACAGCCCTTTCCGATGGCTCTTTGCCCTGGTTCTCCCTCCAGGTGGTTGCATTTGAGGAGAACTGCTCAAGAGGTGTCTGTGAAAGCTGGGGGACTGATAAGCTGAAGGGATGGCAAGCTGAGAGCAAAGTATTTGAGCAGCACGGCCCTTCCTGTGGGATTGTGCCCGAGCCACGTGTGCACCACGTGTGGGTTCTTGTTTGGGGGGACTGCTGGCACCTCAGCGACTTCCCGGCTAAGCAGCCCCCTCTCCCTTGGGCCGTCAGGTGCCATCTCTTGCAGACCTGCATTTAAAAACAGCAGGGCAAGGAGGCAGAATCATAAAGCAGCTGTAAGGAGATCAGCGCGTGCACAGGAGTGCGCTGCCCGTGTGCTCCGAGGGAGTTGTCGGCGCGCTGCAAAGCAAGCGGGGTCTCGTGCTGAGGGTGCAGCACCCCTCCTCGCCTGGCACGGAGACAGAAGGGTCTGGGCAGGATCTCTTGTCCTTGGCCTCGAGAAGAGACATGGTGTGACCCGCAGGTCTGTTCCTACAGCCTCTTTCCATGGAGTTTGACTATGGGCAGGGAGGAACCAGGATGTTGGGATGGACAAATGGACCAGAGGTGCCAGAGCTGCTCTGTGCAAGGAAGGTGCCTTGTCCCCAGGCTGATGCAGGATGCCCAGTGGAACAAGTGAAGCAAAAAAATACGTATAAAGTATAGGCAAGCAACTTCAGCGTGTGGCTCTGATTCTACAGTCCAGGAGCACTCATCCTCATTACTGTCTTCTCTGGATGCCAAACATGGACCCAGAGTGTCCCTTGGCTGCTGGGAGCTGCCTGGTGCGCTCTTCAGCTGCGATATAAAATAACGTGTTATTGCCTTGCCTTGTACCGTGCTTCAGCTTTGCCTGCAGGGGATGGACCAACCTGATCTCTTCTGTCATAAATGCCTGGTCAAGTCACATATTTTACAGTAAAAATTTAGCAGACTGAAAAAAAAGTGGGGAAGAGAGGATGAGATCAGACTGGATGATAAGAGAACTAGACTGAAATGTCCCAGACCAGAAGCTGAGAAAAACCTAAAGAGGAGAGTTTTCCTTCCCTTCTGTGGAGCATTAGCCACAGTGTTTGAGCTCTGTGCAGCATACAGCACATGTGCAGATGGCGTTTATGAAATAGCAGAACTGTTAGTTACGTTATACACTTACCTCTTACTGCCCTTGGTGCAACAGAAGAGACGCAGGAACCAGGCAGCCTGCTTTGGTGGAAGAGAGGGAAGGACCAGGCGCATCTTGCAGTACTGCTGTGGACATCCAGTAGTAGGATGGCAGAGAGGAATTTTGCTTCACAGCAGCGTTCGAGTCCTTTGCAGGAGTCAACAAGCACGTGGACAGTTGTCGCTCTTGGTACCACACTTCCAAAAAGAAAAGGACGTGGTTCCTCGCCATATTAATCCATGTGAGGGGAGAAAGGGAGTCTCCTCTCACTGATTAATACTGGTTAAAAAGAGCACTATACCTTCATGTTGCAGTGAGAGAGTTTAACTAGTCGGATCTTTTCTGAGATCTATGATGACTCATGATCTTGAAAATGAGACAGAGCAAAGTGAAAACATTGGTGATAATAATAATTAGATGATAATTCTAAGGTGGTAAGTATCAGGGTAGTAAAATGAAAGCTGACAATTAAAAAGTTGCAGATTGACCTCATAATACTGTGTAACTGGGAAATAAGATAGCAAATAACATTTGTATCAGTAAGTGCAAATGGGTTGAGAACGCTCCTAGAATACCTTCTCTGTATGTATGTGTGTATGTGTATGTCTGAAGCAGCAGTGAAGCTCAGCATAAACTTCCTGCATTTTCTAAACTATAGCTACTTATTTTCAGACTGTAAGAGTCAAAGGTCAGATTTCACTTTTTTTTTTTTTTTTTTTTTTTTTTTTTTTTTTTTTTCCAATTAGGAGATGCAGAAGGAAAGTTAGATAGTTCTCTCCTACTGGAATTTGTAAATTCTGTAAAACCCGTTTTCTGCCCCTTCCTGAAAGCAAAGGAAATGCTTTCCAGGTGTCCTTCCTGCCGTGCTTTGTCTTCATGGGGAGCATCTTTAACAAATAGCAAAGCTTTGCGTATTTGGCCTTTCATCTGAGCCCTTTGTGTGCATAACGGTGCAGAGCATGGGAATATTTTATTCATGTTTCTTGCCAATCATTTAGGAATAGGTATTCTACTGAGTTAGCTAAGGAAAAAAGGGAAATGTATTCGGAGTTAAAGTGGCCCAGCTCTCTCTTAGGAGAGACAGGCTTCCCTCTCCATAAAACGTGGTGCGTGGGACCCTTCCCTGGGCTTTGAGCCGTGGCCGCGGTGGTCTGGGCTGCTCAGACCACCTGTCTGTGCGGAGCCCTGGAGGCCTTTCCTGCTGCTGTGCCGGGTGTCCAGGCTGGCGCTTCCAGCGCAGCCCGTGCGGGCGGCGCAGCTCGGGAACGGGCTGCTCTCCTCGCCCCAGGCAGCCGCACAGGCTCAGCACATAGTGTCATGAAATGCTGCTGGTCTGCATGGTGGGTTGGTTGGTTTGTTTTATACTTGATGGTTTTTAAGGGAACGTGAGAAATGCGGGCGGTGAGGTAAAGACTTTGGTTAGCTGACATCTGCCTGCAAAATCTCACTCGTACCAGGTTGCGACTCCTGTAGAGTATCTGAGAAAACACAGTGCGCCCAGGAATTCCCTGTGGTGTCTTTGCAGCGTTTGTTCACTGCGTGTGCAGACAGACTGTGTGTGCAGACAGGCTGTGTGCGCCTCTCCTTTCTGAGCACTGTGTAAGGCACCGCCAAGGAAACCCCTCGGTTTATCCTTTTGTTCACCCATCATTGGTCATTTGGGCGCTCAGCAGCAGGCTGGGTGCTCCTTCTGCACCATTTAGCTTTGGGCAGATTCTGCATCATTTATTATGGTTTGGGACTGCCGGTTGTGCAGGTGAATGGGGGGCCCTGGGATACTGGGACTTTGCCCAGGCAGTTTTTGGCTTTGGAAATTCTCCCCTAGCTGCTAGATTCGCCGTTGCCTTTCCCAGGCCCATCATGTGCGCTCTGAGTTGTGCTGTCTCCCAATCTTGGTCCTGAGCCTCTGCCTGGGAACTTGAAAGATGAGTAGAAAAGCAGTGTCCAGAAGCCAGTGGTTAAAAATTTGCAAACTCTTTAGAAAAACACCAACAAAAAAAAACGCCTTTTAGATGGCATTCACGTGGCTTTGAGCTGGAGGGAGAAATGTTCCAAAATAATCTGTTCCAGGCAGCTCAGATACTTGTAGCGTTTCCACTTCCAAGCATCTAAAGTCAAATCTATCTTGAGTCCATGTGATCAAAGAACATTGGGCCTCCTCCCAAGTCAGAAGCAGTGAGGGGACCCTTCAGCGTCTCGCAGGAGGTGGCAGGTGTTCGAAGCAGGGACAGTGCGAGGTTTGCAGAGCTGGGCCAGGAGGTGGGAGGAACAGAGGAGATGTGAGCACAGCACATGTTTAGCCTGTACCTTTGCATTAGCATTTTTTAGGGAAAGGAAAAATCTGAAAATCTTATGGCAGCGGTTATCTTGTTGTGTTTGCAAACAGTCTGGAAAATGAGGGCAGAATGTAAGTACTTCTCAGAAGAGGACTGGAAAGAGGCTTCGGGCTACACAATGAGTCATGCATGAAAGCCTTGACTGAGATGTCAGCAGCGCCCTGGGAGCAGAGTGGGGAGGTCCCCGGTGGGCGATGGAGCTCTGCAGCAGGGAGCAGAGCTGGGACCACTGCGTTGCTCTGCTCTCCTCTCTTCTGTGCCTTTTCCGCATCCGTGATGAAGCCACTGCTTCAAAATAATTTATTACAGTTGTCTACTGGAGCAAAGCAGATTATCTACTGCCTGCAGCAATGTAAAATGAGAAATATGAGGCTATACCCTTACTCCTTATAGCTTTATTATATCTGACTTAAGTTCCAGAAGAAAATGAGAGACAAGGAAGGGCTTTGTTACTCGCTTATGTGTGTTATTACTACCACCACTGTTAATACAATAAATGATAAGCTTAGAGTGCAACCTCTGCTACTGTACTAAAGAGGAGCTGACTTTCACTCTTGAAGCATTTTGGGTTGGAGATTGGGAATGCTGAAAAGTTCTTTTGCTAAGAAACTAGATTGCCTGTGTTTTGTTTACTGATAGCACAAAACCCTTAAGAGCGTACAGCCCGTTGGCATAGTGCTGCACGTGCACGTTGCGTGAGTGTCCTCCCATTTCCATAGCATTAAATAACACAATATTTCATGGAAAAGGCAAGGCAGCAAGATGTGGGTGACTGTAGTTCGTATAAATAAGTATCTTTTAGTTTGTTTGTTTGTTTGTTTTTTCATTATGCCTTCTGTCTCTTTCTGGGGTCTTTTAAGGAATCTTTTAAGTCCTTGAGGTACTTTTCAGAAATTGAAACAAGCTGCTTTTTGATTCAGTCTCTGCGTGAGAAGCAGCTTTCCAAATCCCGTGTCACTTCACAAACAACAGCATGGTTGATTAGGTTGCTAACCACGCGAGCAGAAGACTGCCCTAATCTCCGCTCTCCAAAGAGGTGAGGGACCAGGCCCTAGCAACCTGATGGAAAATTATCCACAGAAAAGAGAAACTGGTAAAAATATCCTTGCACTTTTGAGGACTTGATACTTGGAAAAGTTGGGAGATAGTTGGAAAAGGGGTCATTCTTCCTTTGAAAATTATTATCTGATCTGGCCCTTGCGTGAAGCCTCTGAGAGCCTCCTTGCTGATCTGAGGCCAGTTTCAATGTTTTCATTATTAACGGGAAAGAAAGCAGCCTGATTGGGACCAGACTGCTGAGAGTCACTTGTTACCCGGAGCAGTCTCTGGATTTAGCCCTCCGTGTTGCTGAATGGACACGTTCCAGGTGTGCAGCTGCCTGAAGCTTCCCACTGAGCACCTAAAATAGTGGAAGGGCCCGGGAGGAGTTTCAAGGATGGGCCTAAAGGCTGAGTGGAAGTGGACGGGGACACGAGGCGTCCCGGGAGGCTCATTCCTGCGCTGAGCGTCCGTGGGGCTTGGGTGGTCGGATCACAGCTGCCCGTCTCTGCTGGCCGCGTGGTCTGGCCTGTGGCTGCTTCGGAACAGAGTGCTGTCTCCACCGAGCTGCTGCAGTTGCTGCTTTCACAGATCCTCAGGAAAGTGTTTGTAGATTCGGGTCTGTAGTTTCTAGAGTCACCGTGGATTCTTCGCTAGACCTTGACGGTGACCTGGTTTATGGAACCGCAGCCTCACCCTGGTCTCTTGCCAGGAGGATTGAGCTGGGCAGCGCAGAACAGCACGGGGGTGAGCGAGCGGTGCTGCCCTGGGGTGCAAGGTGGGCTCCGAAGTTCTCCCGGCTTCTTAACGGGGCAGCTTTACCTTTCCCCTTAGTGCTTCAAGCTGTCCTTGAAGTCCCAAGTTCTTTGGGCCCTGTGGTTTCAGCTTAATGAAACTTAGGAGAGATTTGACTTTGCAGAGTGATTGTGTGTCTTCCTGGCCATTTTTTTTTCCACCATTATTCAATTCACTAAAGCTTGATCTTTGGCACAGATGTTTGGCGCCGTTGTTGTGTGTACAAAGTCACAGGCCTTTTCTTTTCCAATTCTTATTGTTCCCATGTATCCTTCTATTTCAAACAGCTGGTCTCTGAGAAACCTCCAATTAATCACGGAACATCTGACCTGTGGTGTAGGTATGAGTTCCAGGCTTGACGCCCTCATTAAAAAGAGCAGTGTTTGCTCTGCCTTCTTGATTTCAGCCTCTTGTTGCTTGCAGATGGCAGTCTCGCTTCATTAGGGATCCAGCACTTAGCTCTCACGTGCACTTAATCCTCGTTCATCCTTTGAAGTCATTCTCATTCTAAATCAAATTCTTCACCGCAACAAGGAAAACTGGAGTATCAGCTCTTAGGAAGACGCCATAGGAGTTCGCCTGAAGGCTCGGGGTCTTTCAGGGCACTGGTGTTGCATTAAATCTTAGAATGAAAAGCCTCATGCAGGTCCATGCAGTTCAAACTTGATGGAATTAAGAAATGAGAGGAAACCTGAGCAGTGCAGGAAATCTGCATGTGCACTGAAAGCAATGTGCTTTGTGTGGACTTGTGATTCAAAAGGGAAATACAATACTTCCTGCAGATCTTAAATGTCCCTACTTGACCTCCACAGTCATGGATTTTAGTTGGTGGAAATGCAGTCTCCCCGGTTTGCTTACCCCTCACAGTGTCTGCAAAGCCCAGCACTTCACTGAACCCCAGGACGGTTGGAGTTGGAAGGGACCTCTGGATATCGTCGAGTCGAGTCCAGCCCCTGCTCCAGCAGGGATGCCCAGAGCGCCCATCCAGGCGGAAGCCTCTCTGAGGTCCCGTCTTGTGCGGGCTTGTGCTTCCAGGACTGGCTTCCTCCAGAGCACAAATCACTTCAGTGTCACCATCTCAGCAAAGCTTGTGATTTGTTCCTAACGTCCAATGGACCAAAAATGTCCATTCGGCCATCCTCCCTAAAATGACTGTCTTCAGGGACCTTTCAGAAGATGTCCAGAAGGTTACCAGATTTTGGCTGCTTAGGGAGCAGGTGCGTGAGCCCCAAGTGATGCTCAGATCTTATGCTGTGCTCTGCTCTGTAGTGCTCCTGACTGGTGTGTTGCGTGTGGCTCCTTTTCTTGTGGGAATCGGAGCTTGGTGCTACAGCGACCCCCTCGGATCCTCCCTGGACTCTTCTGCCACCAGCTGTAATGTTCACTTGGTCAAGGGTATTTTCAGCCCCACTAATGGAGTGACTCTGTTTTGGTTTTACAACTTTTCTAGACACACCTGAACACCTGGTTTCTAATTAATAAGGGAAGAGATCAAGTAAATAGTGTTTGTCTTTCTTTTCCCTCTCTCTTCTTCTTGCTTTTCTCTCTCTTTTTTCTTTCTTGCTTTTCTTTCTTTCCTGCTGGGACAGTGTTACTTTGATCTTCATAGGAGTAGCTGAAACTCAGTGTTCCCTTTGTAGCCTTTGGTATGAGGAAAGGGACAGGCCATCAATTGCCTTGCAGTCAGACCGTGGCACTCTTCAGGTTTGCCTGGACTCGTGTAACTTGTTAGGTTCTTTTGTCATGAACCAGGTAGAAGGATGATTAGTGCTCTCAAGCATCCTCGTGCTGTGGTGTAATTAAACAGAGACAGGGCTGGAGGTGTCAGCGCTGTCCACAGCGGCCTCAGGGATTAGCAGCCAGTTCTCTGCACGTGCAGAGCTGTCGATTTAATCCATTAATCAGGAGGGGACTGGAACCGTCTCTTCCAGCTGTGTTTTTGACATTGTTTTAATGTGTCGCTAATTCCTGGTAACAGGCTATTCCTTTTATCCAGTAACGGTTACAAAGTTCCTTCCAGACATTAGGAGACTCGTGCTGTTGCTTCATGGCTCTCCCTTCTTCGGGCTTTGCGTTCAATGTCGTTGCTTCCTGAGCTGCAGGTTGTAGAGCAGCTCACAAGCAGCCTTCCAGGATGGCTCCGGGGCAGATTGCTTGATCCCCCTGGTTCTCTGCAGCAAGACTGAAGCGCTGTTCTCTGCGCAACGATGCACGAGGTTAAAGCGCTGGAGAGAGCGGAGCTGCGCAGCGCGCTAGATCCCCGTGCGGCGGCTGCGTAAGAGCATGTGGGCGCCGGGGTGCTCTTGGGGCAGCCCTGCCCTCTCTGCAGGCGCGGTTCTGCGGCGCGCCGCCTGCCGAGAGCCCTTCTGGGCACCGCGCTCGCCGGTTGCATCTCTGCAGACCCTCCGCGTCGCTCCGAGCCGGCGGCCACACGGGGCAGCTCTGCCGGCCGCCCGCAAGGGCAGGTTTGCCGGGGGCACACGTGGGGCTGCTGCTCTCGGCTCTCGTCTGAGAGCTTCCGTGCGGCTCAAGGCGCTGCCAAGCCTCTGTTCGGAGCAGCTGCCGAGGGAGGGTGAGGAGGGCTGCGTAGCCCAGGTACCAGGGCCGGGCGCTGCTCCTCCTCCGTGCACGCGCTGAGTGCTTCCCCCTGCGCTCGTCAGGGATGAAATACGGATTCCTGGAGAGTGAGACTTGCTGGAAATATACGTTGCCGTGTAAAAGACTGAGACCTTCCAGAGAGAGATAAATTGTATTTGACAGGGATATTGATTCCAGTGCATTTTTTTTTTCTGGAAATAATTACCTTAAAGCAGCATTGTTCCTTCTTTCCACATGCAGATAATACCCAGGAGGGGAGTCCTGCCTCCTGCATCCTCTCCTCTTCTCAAAAGCATTCCACGCAAGGGGAAAGCTGCTTGTAGCACTGACACAAAAGGCGGTTTTGAGTGATGATGACATCTGCTGTATTTGGGTATAAAATTTGCATTAATAGAATCAGTAGATCTCTAAGGCTGATTGTGAAATAATGGTGGGTTCTGTGTAAATGAAAAATGGGCTCGATGGAAGTGAACCAGAAATGAACTGCAAAACCTTTGTACTCCTGCAAGAGTATATCTGGTGAGAGTACACGATGAAGTTTGTCATCCTGGTGACTCTGTCCTGAGTAAATGTCACGGATAAAGGCAGTGGGTCTTTTGGGATGTGATTCCAAGAGTCTCAGCAAGATCTGTGACCTATGCTGGCTTTTTGCCTGAATTAGGTCCATTCACATTCTTTTCTTCAGCTAACTAACTAGGTTCCCAGTATCTCTTCTGGCATGTGTTTCAGTCCTCCTCTACTTCAGGACCCAGCCTGTTTTAGCAGGAACAACAAGAACAGGGGCTATGGAAGATGGCTACAACTTTGTGTCCCTCCAGGCTGGTATTAGCTGCAGAGGCCCAGCGTGTTCGCCTGCCTGTGCTTGTAAACGCAGAGGGTTGTTCGAGTTCATCAGCTTGAAGGCTGCAGTCCAAAGGGCCTGATAATCCTCAGTGAGGACCCAGGCTGCAGCGCCGGGACCGTGCTGTGCCCGAGGGCAGCCGAGCTCGGCTTGGGGTTCCTAGGAACTAGAGTTCCTAGTTGACGCTGCTGTAAGGAGGATTCTGTTAAGCACACAGTGGTGAATTTATCTTCCTGAGACTATTACCACCCCCTGCAGTGACCCGTTGCTAGGTCCTAGCAGATCTAATCATCATTTTTTTCCCCAACATCTTTGATATCAAGCTGCACAGTCTTTCCACTAATCACCCCTCAGAGCACAGAGAGAGCCCTCATGTTGTCTTGCTGGAGAGGAGATGCTTCAGGCAGCCAGCCCGCAGGGAGCTGGAAGTGCTCTCTTCGTGCGTACTCCAGCGTGATGGAGAAGTGCCTCTTGGAGAGCACTCAGATCAGCGAACGCTTCAAACAGCTGCAGAATAAAGCACATGGGAAACATTGATGAGAGTGCACAAATAAAGGATAGAAGTGACCTTTCTGCATGTGTCAGGTTGTCTGCATGACCATCAGCCGTGCCTCTGGAAACAGTTGCACCTTTCTTATCAGGCTGGACTACTTTTCATCACCCTTTTATCTATTTCCCATTTCTCTTTTGGTCTACTCCTGCATGATAGTTCGGATGATCGAGCTGTGGATATTCAGCAGTGCGAGCCAAGTCTTTCCTCTCTCATGCCCCTAGCTTGTCTGCCAAGCTCGTGCTCTTCATTCTGGCTCTTTGCATTGTCCTGGAAATGCTGTCGGGCAAAGGGATTATGAGTCCTGCAAATCCACACAAATTTCACTTTGTGTGATCTGCTTCGCAGTCTAGGAACCCTGAAGATTTCTTCTCTTATGCAGAATGAGCAGACCCAGTATCTGACAGGTCTGTGTTGTGCAGAGAATCTGAGATCTTTTGCTTTCCTTGCTTGCCTCCCTTCTACGGAAGGCCCATTAGGTCGTCACAGTCTGTGTCTGCCTGTCTGCCTCTGCTCATCTGCTTCAGTAGTCTGCACGAGAACATTCACAACTTTTCTTTTTCAGTTGTTGCTGCCTCTGACTCACAGTTATCCAGGAAGGTATTTCCATCTTCTTTCTAGTGGCCCATCTTCTAAACAGCAAAGGCTCTTGGACTCGTTCTGTTTACGGTAGTGTTGCCCTGGCTCTTGCTCTGCTGGAAGTGTCTTCCCCGCCTGTCCTGCGCAATAACAACCGTGTCACTCGCCAGAGGGGTTGGGAGAGCTCAGCAGCACCTTGATGTCTCGCTGACCTCCTGTGCTGGCCCGGGCTGGGCTGTGCAAGGTGCCTGCGTGCATCCCTCTTCCCTCTTCCTCCTTGTTGTGTTGAACAGTGGCACAGTATCGAGTCACTCACGGCTTCGTGAGGACTCCAGCATTGTAGCTTGTCACGTTAGCTTTGTCGCAGCCTCAGCAGAGGCTCCCTCAGCCCCGCTCCCCAGCAGGAGCCTTTCCTCACTGGAGACCAAGCCGGTGCGTCGGCAAGGGGCTGCGGTGCCGCCGGAGGGATGCACGGGCTCGGGCCGGTCCCGCAGGGCGGCCGGCGCTGCCTGCAGAGCCCGGTGCCGGGTCGCTGGTGGCCGCGGGGCGTTGAGAGCTGCTGCCAGCACCCGCTGTCCTGAGCAAGGAGCTGCTGCCCTTCCCTGCTGCTCTCGGCAGCTCCCGGTATCCCCGGAGCAGCTGCTGCCTGCGCGGCCTGGGCATGTGCGACCAGTTGAGTGCCAGGTCCTGGAAAGGAGCTGAAGCCTCGCAGCAGCAGGAGGAACTGTGGGAATTGGAAACAGGGCGAGACAGTTTGGGCAGCAAGTAGAGCGCCGGGCCGCTGGTGTTCGGAACCGAGCACCTGCGCCTGCAGACAAGCTGCTCCCTTGCTCTTGCAGAGTCTCTTGCGTTGCAAGAAGTTCGTCTGTGACAGCCAGTGAAAAATAGCAGTATCTTAAATTCTGGTAGTTCTTAACATTAATTAAGCAGCCTGAAAGGATACCTTTGGGATAACAAATGCAGCTTGGCTATTTATGGAGCTGGTTGAGGTAGTGTTTCTGTATCTCCTGATCTGTAAATTGTGTTGAATAGTTAATCTGTCACCACAAGTTCTTGTATCAGAAAAGCTACTTTCCCTATTAATCTCTTAATTTCTATCAGCACAACATGATACAGATCCTCAGTCTGGCAGCACTACTCTATTAATGCTGCTGATCACAAAAATAATTTATCACCTGTGCAGTCTGCCTCTTGCAGTCCATAGATCTTCTTGACTTAGTATTACTGCTGCAGTTGTGAAATGATTTTAGTAAAATAGTCTTAATGAAGGCTTCTCTTGCTGCAACTTCTTAAAGTCATGGTAGGCTCATTTTCCCGGGGGAGCTGTGGCAACAGCCTGATGCATTTAGGGTGGCATCTCTGGCAGGAGGACCGTGCTGCAGGGTCTGCAGTGCGGTAGCACTTGTACTGGGGGGCTGCTGCAAGAAATCTGCCTGCTCCTCACACAGAAAGCAGCAGCATCTGACATGCTGGAGGGAAATTCAAGCTGCAGTAACAGGGCAGCAGCAGCAAAATAAAGCAGAGAAATGCCAGACAAGTTCCCTTCAGTGACTGACCTCAGAAAACAGGTATGTGCCTTTCTTCCCACATGTTGGAGCAGCAGAAGGGACCCTACCTACCTGCATCCTGCTGTGTGCTATGGCCTTTCTCCTGGTCTCCAGGCGTAGTGCAAACATCTTGCCCATGGGGAAATAGGACATGTGAACACTCGCTCACAAGAGACTTCCTAGGAAGAGCCCTAGGCCATGGGTCTGCTCCCTGAGCAGCAGTGCCAGCCTGAGGATGCGATGGGAGAGCGCATCCCGAGCAGGAGAGGTTAGACCGCCTCTTTGTTGGTGGCATGGGAGTTAGGTCATCTTGGAGCAGTGTTCCGGGATACTGCATCACTGTCCCAGGTGGAAGGGTGGGCCGGGTCTTTACTGAGCTCTGGTGCCTGATCTCTGTGACATTCCTGCTGGTGCTCCCTGGAGCTTTGGAGAAGATGGCTCTTCGGAAGAGGGTCGCAGGTGCGGCTGGTAGCGAAGGAAGGGCCTTTGCAGGAGGGTCACTGGGGTGAGGGCTCAGGGCCAGCGGCTGTGCCGAGGTCTGTGCTGGGCAGAGGCACTCGCAGCTCTGCACTGGGCTCCATGCCCTGCGCTCCCACACGTGCTCTGCCTTCGCCAATGCCCTGGCACGTGCAGCGGGCAAAGGAATCTGACTCTCAAATTATTTGTCTTGTTAAATACAGTTATTTTTACGTGGCGAGAGCTCAGGATTTCAAATAGCTGTTTGTATTTGTTCAGGATGTCTCTGGGGAGGGGGCTGCGGCTGCTCTAAGTGCTGTTGTCTTTGCTGCAGTGCCGAGGATGTTTGGGGCTTGGTAACGAAGGGTTTTGTTCTGCAAGGCCTCCGAAGCCACGCAGCAGGAATCGCACTCTGCAGCCAGGTTTCCCCGCTGGTAGCTGCAGTCTCTGCAGAGAGGCCTTTTGTGATGGTGGTTTCTGGGACTGGGCTGGGGCCATCTGACTGTTTCCATGGAGACTTGTACTTACCTTTTCTCTCTTACCCCTGCAGGCAGCGTCTTCAGCACTGAGCAGTTTGGGCCATGTGTACACAGCCATTGGGGACTACCCAAACGCACTGGCTAGCCACAAGCAGTGCGTCCTCCTTGCAAAGCAGTCCAAAGATGAACTCTCGGAGGCACGGGAGCTGGGCAACATGGGGGCAGTGTACATTGCAATGGGGGATTTTGAAAATGCCGTGCAATGCCATGAACAGCATCTTAAGATCGCCAAGGAGCTGGGGAACAAGCGGGAGGAAGCCCGAGCCTACAGCAACCTAGGCAGTGCTTACCACTACCGGAGGAACTTCGACAAAGCCATGTCCTACCACAACTATGTGCTGGAGTTGGCCCAGGAGCTGGCTGAGAAGGCCATTGAGATGCGAGCTTATGCTGGTCTGGGTCATGCAGCTAGATGTATGCAGGACCTGGAGAGGGCTAAGCAGTACCATGAAGAACAGTTGCACATTGCTGAGAGCCTGCAGGACCGAGCTGCTGAAGGCAGAGCCTCCTCCAATCTAGGTAAGGCCCTGATGTGGAGCGCAACTTGTCAGCCAGAGAATGCAGTGACTATCGGAGCTGCTGCCAGGTTCCGGGGAGTTGCTGTGTGCCACCTGCGTAGATACCCAGCTTGGTCAGTCTGGCTTCGTAAAATAAACAGGTGCTTGACAGGTTGCATGCTGATGTCACACATCACATACAGAATTACTAACCTGCTTAGAAAGGTATCAGGACACTCATGGTCAATGCTGAAGGGCAATGAGAGGGCAGAGCTATCCAGGTGTCAGAAGGAAATGTAAGAAGTCTTGCACTAGGCAAGGAGGAACGTGGTTTATTACTGGACAGCTTGGCTGGATCCTTGTCAGCAGGGCACATCAGTCTGTTGCTGCTTTGTAACTTAGGATTCACGCGAGTCAAATCCTAAGTTTGCTTGCAGAGTGTTTCTGTTAAAATAATAGAGTCTAGGAATGCTGTTTTTTTCTGAGGAGAAGCCCTGCCATTCTCTGACAGGCTGGAAGGAGCCTGGTGTCAGCGAGACACCCCTTCCCGTTTGTCACTGTGCCGGCTGCGGAGGAGCAAGAAGGAGCCTTTGCCCTGGGCCGCCAGCGTCGGCCCGTCGCGGTGCTGGCGGCCGCGGCTCCTGCCCGTGCGTCCGCTCGGCTGCGGTGAGAGCTGCGCTGGGGCGGCAGAGCGGAGCCGCGCGGGCTGCTGGCAGCCTCCATCTCCGCTCCTGCAGGCTGCCCACGTTGTAAATTAGCTTCTGTTCTACCTGGCAGTTGGTGCTTGGTTCATTTGTAGATGCTAATTGTACTCTGATGTTATCAACAGCAGGTAATTGAAATAGGCTTGATGAATTACTTAATTTCTTTTAATAGCTGAGTCTTGGAGAGCTGAATGAAGAAGATAAGGTGAGCTGGAGAAAACAAGACAGTCCTTGCTTTATAATGAGTGTTTCGAGTTTCCTCCTCCCTTACACAAATTATGGCAACGTGTGAGGCAGAACAGGTTTGAGGTGAGAGCCCTGTGGGGTGGTGAGCGCCGGAGAGCTCTGTGCCGCTGGTGGCGCGTGCTGGGCACGGCACTGGTGACGGTGGCGCGTGCCGGGCATGGTACTGCACGGCACCGGTGACGATACGGGTGGCGTGTGCCGGGCACGGTGCTGGTGACAATACGGGTGGCACGTGCCAGGCACGGTGCTGGTGACAGCGCCGGTGGCGCGTGCTGGGCACGGCACTGGTGACGGTGGTGCATGCCGGGCATGGTGCCGGTGACAATACAGGTGCGTGTGCTGGGCACGGTGCTGGTGACAGCGCCGGTGGCGCGTGCCGGGCACAGTGCTGCGAGGACCCAGCAGCCTCGGAGTCCCTGACGCTCGTATGAGGGCTGCAGCAGAGCGCTGCCTGCATCCCAGATGCGCGTCAGAGGAGTGGGAATGTGGGGAGTGCTCTGGCTTTGCAGCTCTGCTGGGGGCTGCGGGAGAGCTCCCCTTGCTACGAGGTGTTCTCTGTGTGTGTGTGTGTGCCCTGGTCGTGGCCGGGGGAGCACCGGGCTGCCCGGAGGCCGGGGCGGGAGGCGGCGCGCGGGGCGCCGCATGGCCTCATCGCGGGCCTCCCGCGGGCAGCGCCTCCCTGCGAGCACTGCTCCTTGCCTCTTGCCTGGAGCACACGCGGCTTCCCAGAGAGCTTTCCCACCCCTGAGCAAATCCAGACCCCCGGGCTGCATCCTCGGGGCCAGGAGCTCTCCTTTGCCTTGTTTTGTTCCCTGCTCCAGCATCCGAGCAGTCCTGCCTTGTCTCCTGCGTTGTCTCCTTCAGGTGATTCGCCTGCATTTTAATTCTCTCAGCATTTTGCTGGCTAAGAAACAGGGAGCTAAGCTGGGACTAGAGAGTTCATCTTGATCCAATCATGAGTCTTGAAGCAGCTTGGGGTTTAATGGCACTTTCACTATGCGATTCCTGAAATTTTTGCATAAAGTTGGAAAGAGTTTTGTTGCGGCAGAGAATGGGTCTTTTGTATTGTATTTAAGCCAAAATATAACTTTTAGTTGGTATGCTGAGTCAGCTGCTCTGCACTTCGTATTAAAATAGCTTTTCTAGCTTCTGAGTGCAGGACTCATGTTTCGGTTGCTATTTGGCTTTATTTTTATGCTCTCTCTGTCAAAGTTAAGTTACACTGGGAAAAGAGAACATGCAGTTCTTGTTGAGAAAGTCTATTACTGTTGTTTAAAATGCATCCCATACCAATTAAAAAGTCAAGTCTTAATTGTCTCTTTCATCTGGTCCACATGCAAAACAAAACCTCATCAAAATAACCATGCTGAGAGGCAAAAAAGAAAGTATATCTAAATGTATGTTTCCAAGCCAGAATGTTAGAGTTGGCCTCTTTGCTGAAACAACAGAATTTTTCTGTTTGCATTTCACTGATTTAGATGGAAAGCTCTCTTAAGTGTATTATCTAATGCTGAGCAAGACAGACGCAGCCTATAACATAGCCCAGCTGCTGTAGTGCTCTGCGGGGAGATATAATATGCTCTGTGACTCAGTAAGCAGAAGGTAATGGACTGAGGGCAAGTCGCAAGTTATCAAGCCCTTCACAACAAGGAGATCTGGAGTTTAACCAGGAGTCGCCGGCTGTCAGCCTTTGCGGAGCAGATGGCGTTCCCAAGTTCCCAGCTCCGCGCAGGCCGTCTCCTCGCCGCCGCGGCTGCTGCTCGGCCTGCCCGCGACGCGGGGATGCTCCCCGTTACCAGTGCGGCGCCGCTCGGGGCCTCTCCCTCGGCCCAGCCACGGCCAGCGCGGCTGCAGGGCTCCCTGCTGCCCGCTCGGGAGCCCCGCAGGGCTCTGTCCACCCGGCTGCTCGCGGGGCTGTCCTTGCCTCGGCGCACGGCTGTCCCGCAGGAGCGGGTCCGCACTCTCATGTTTGGAAGCGGCGCCGTGTTTCTGGGTCCTTCCTGGCCACGTGGCCGGCGCAGGTGAGCGGCAGCTCTAGCAGCTAGAGCGATAGCGGGTCCCGGGGACGAGAGGAGCGCAGCTTTGCTCTGTGCGCTGCGCGCTTGGCTTTGTCCCGGGTGTTTCCTGGTAAATATTTGCTCTTTGTTTCTCTACATTCTTGGCAGTGAAGAGGCTGACTACAACATTCAGAGCTGTGAAAGCGTCGTTTCCCCTCCATCTGCGAGCCTCACTTTTGCCTGTCAGGAGCATGCACAGAGGATACATTTGCTGGGTGACAATACTGGGGCCCAAGTGAGAGCCTGTCCCCTGCGTTGTCGCTCCTGGAAGCTGATGGAACCCCAGCAGGAGGAGCTGCGCAGGGTCTCTGCCAGCTTTTTGGTTGTTTGTTTGTTTCTCGGAGAGCACCCTGGTTTCTCGGGCGAGGTTCTGGGAACGTGCCTGAGCCCGGCCTGCGCACCCGCGCTTCCTCCCCGTGGCAGTGAGATGGAGGCTCTTGGGGTGCGCGGGCTCTGGGCAGAGCGGGGCCAGCTGTGCCGTTCTGCCTCCTAAGCGACCCGCCGTGACAAAGATTTTTCCTCCCCTGTCCAGCCATGTGAGAGTGTTTGCCCAGTTAAGGGTAGCAGCCCCGAATGCTGCCAGAGATGCGGTCCAGGGGAGGTGAGAGGGCTGAGATGGAGGAATAGGGTGATGAACTTTATAGCGGGAAAAGGATGCCCATCCCAGGGGTCCCAGAGGAGTCCAAGTTATCCAGGAGCATGGGAAGGGGCCTCCTGTGGCGTTGGAGCAGCCCTGCTATCCCGCATGCCATTTTGTAATCCCAGTGCTACGGCTCACAACTAACCAAGTGCCACCTGGACAGCACTTTGCTTTGCATCCCACTACACGACTGTCCTAAGGCTTTGCCATTCGGCAACCAGAAGCTTTTTCTAGGATCCCTGCTCTTCCATGCTCATTCTAGACCACATGAATTAACAGGTACTTCTGTTCTTGTTTCCAGATGATGCTGCCCTACCATCATCTACTAGTAGGAATTCTTATTACTAATGTTATAGTGCATGTTTTGCATTTTAGCGTTGAATTCCATGACCCCACTCTTGCTTCTCTTGCACATGGGATTGTCCTGTCCTTCCTGCATAACGCCCCAATCCTCCTCTTCTGGTTGAGCTTCCTGGCCGTGTCTCAACAGCAGGGCTCAGTGTAGCAGACACTTCATTGTGCCAAAGCTGCCAGTGAAAAGATTATGTAAGGTTTGTCCTATCTCTGCCTTCTCACTCCTCATTCATAATTTCCCACGTGAGGCAATGCCAGCACTGAAGTGCTGGTAAATTTAATTACCGTGTTTTCCATGTCCAGGAACCAATGTGTCTCACCAAAGTCGAGCTCATCTAAGCAGTCAGAAAGCCTGTGTTTACTTTTAGCCTGTTTTCTGTTCTCTTCATCTCCTTTAGTGTCACTGCCAGTGCGCCACTTTCCCACAACTGATCCTGCAGAGCAGCTCTGGCAAAAAAAGGTTTACGTGTCTTGTCTCTGTGAAGGATCCATCCATTTAGCAAGAAGAGATTAGGGACTGTTTCGACTGAGCAGATTCCTGTTGCTGCTGCCATCCCCTGCCGTCCCCGAGGGAAGCGTTGGCGCATCCGCTGGAGGGCTGGTGGCTGAGGATGATCCAGAGCCTCCAGGCCCTGGCAGAGCTGGGGCAGGAGTTGGCTCGGAGCAGGGGAAGGGCCCTGGGGAGCCAGTCTCCTGTGCTGGGAACTGCAGCTTGGTTGCGATTTGCAGTGCAGCGAAAGAGGAAAGAACTGGCATCAGCAGCCGAGTGTCCATTATTTCAGTCATTTTTCATTCAGCTCATGTTTTCCAAATTACCTTGTCCCGAAGCATCGTGGTAGTAGGACAGCAAGTAGCTTCCGAATAACTCACTTTGATAGAAATACAGATAATCCCGCCAGAGTGTTCATGCTCGCGTAATGGATTTGGGGTTTTCAGCCCTACATGAATTTAAAAATGGATCCGCAAGGTCCAAATTGCTTCAGGGAAGCAAATCTCAGCCATGTGTTCCAGCCGCACTTGGAAAGCCACCTGCGTTCACATTTCTGCTCGTGAGCAGAGAGCTAGAGGGACTGAAGTCTGTGCGTGTCGCAGCGCTGCGGCTGCTGGTGCCTGGGGAGGGCAGCCAGCTCCACCTCTTCTCCTGCTTCTGCTCCTGGTATGGAGTCAGAAGTTGGGAATTGTTTTCTTTTAGGGGCAGTGAAGAATCTGAAGTTGTCTTGGGGAGATAGTGGTGTGTGGTGCCTCCTTCTGTGGCACCTGGAACACTAGGCCTCTTGGTGAGTGTTTGCAAGCCCCCCGCCCTGCAGACAGAGTTTCGTTAGTGCTCACGTTGCAGCGTTGGCTGTGCGGGGGCGCTCAGGGCTGTGCTGCAAGCAGATGTTCTGGTGATGTGCCCGGCCAGACGCATCTCCCCTCACCTGCTCCCTGCCTGTCCTGGTCAGCTGCAGCTGTAGGAGAGCGTTTTGTGGGGACTACAAGTTCTACCACAGTTGCGCTTTGGTGATCACTACTGCGATTCAGTCTGTTTTTTTTCGTTTTTGTCAGCTCAGTTGGAAAACGACTTGCCTTTTGAAACACCTCAGTCCAGTTTATTTTAATTATTGCTTCCACTTCTTCTGGCATAGTGAGTATGGCTGTGTCTCCAAAGACCCAGGCATTTCTGAGCTTCATATAGCCCCCTACCAGACTGCTCTGCACTGGTGTTGCCAGTGATCTACAGGGAGGTGTGGGGAGAGGATGGGGATGTCCAGTGCTGAGAGATGGAGTATGGCCCTTTGGCCAGAGCAAGGGCTGGGGTGCAGAGGAGTCCTGCCGCAGTAAGCTGATGTGGAAGGCTTATGTGGAGGAAAGCTTTTGTTGAACCTGTTCGTTGTTTTTCTCCTGCAGGAATCATCCACCAGATGAAAGGCGACTATGACACCGCGCTGAGGCTGCATAAGACGCATCTGTCCATTGCTCAGGAGCTAAGTGATTACGCTGCCCAGGGCAGGGCCTACGGCAACATGGGCAATGCCTACAATGCCCTGGGCTTGTATGACCAGGCAGTGAAGTACCATCGGCAGGAGCTGCAGATTTCTATGGAAGTGAATGACCGTGCCTCTCAGGCATCCACGCATGGGAACCTGGCCGTGGCCTACCAAGCACTGGGTGCCCATGACCGTGCTCTGCAGCACTACCAGAATCACCTCAATATTGCCCGAGAGCTGCGAGACATCCAGAGTGAGGCACGGGCCCTCAGCAACCTGGGCAACTTCCACTGCTCCCGAGGAGAGTATGTACAGGCCGCCCCGTACTACGAGCAGTACCTGCGCCTGTCCCCAGAGCTGCAGGACATGGAAGGGGAGGGGAAGGTTTGCCATAACCTCGGCTATGCCCACTACTGCCTGGGGAACTACGAAGAAGCTGTAAAGTACTATGAGCAGGATCTTGCCTTAGCAAAAGATCTTCATGACAAGCTGAGCCAAGCCAAAGCTTATTGCAACCTTGGCCTGGCCTTCAAAGCCTTGATGGACTTCAGCAAAGCAGAGGAGTGTCAGAAGTATCTGCTGTCGCTGGCTCAGTCTCTGAACAATTCCCAGGCCAAATTCCGAGCTCTGGGGAACTTGGGGGATATTTTTGTCTGTAAGAAAGATGTAAATGGTGCAATAAAATTTTATGAACAACAGTTGAGCTTAGCCCATCATGTTAAAGACAGGAGACTGGAAGCCAGTGCCTATGCAGCCTTGGGCTCTGCGTACAGGATGATACAGAAGTGTGACAAGGCTTTAGGCTACCATACACAAGAACTAGAGGTGTACCAGGAGCTGGGGGAAATGCCGGGTGAATGCAGAGCACACGGCCACCTTGCTGCAGTGTATATGTCTCTCGGGAAGTACACCATGGCTTTCAAGTGCTACGAAGAACAGTTGGAGCTTGGGCAGAAGCTGAAAGACCCTAGCATAGAAGCCCAAGTCTACGGTAACATGGGCATTACCAAGATGAACATGAACGTCATGGAGGAAGCTATCGGCTACTTCGAACAGCAGCTGGCCATGCTGCAGCAGCTCAGCGGAAACGAATCCGTGTTAGACCGAGGCCGAGCCTATGGGAACCTGGGAGATTGTTACGAGGCTCTGGGAGATTTTGAGGAAGCTATAAAGTATTATGAACAATACCTGTCTGTGGCTCAAAGTCTGAACCGTATGCAAGATCAGGCCAAGGCCTACCGAGGCCTGGGCAATGGACACAGGTAATGAGCGCACGCGGCGGGAGCATGTGAATGCAGGAACGTGTGGAAGTGCACAGAGGTGCACAGGGATGGGTTGGAATGTGAAGGAGTGGGAGATGTGGGCTGTAGGGATGATGCATGCGTACAGAAGGGGAGCTTGAGCAGCGTGGGGGCTGCGCAGATGCGTGATAGAGATGGGGCCAAGCAGAGGATACAGATTCACCTACGTCGTTCATCACCAAAGCGGGGGGACCAGTTGGGGTCTAGTTCAAGGATAGAAGAATGCACCATGTTGTTGGTGGGGTGTCTTTGTGTGACCATTTGACACGTGCATGGGGAGGTAGGACTGAGCAGCAGATGCTGAGAGTGATTTAGTCTGTGCTGCTGTCTCAAGCAGGGCAGCTGACACGGTTCTGCCCTTAGAGGAGGGAATTTGTGAGGCAGATTTGAAGGTGCTGGGGATGGCTCCTTGGGGGAACATTTGCCTGTGCCTGAAAGATTTGAGCTGATGGTGGAGTTGAAGTTTCTGGAGGAAGTGACGAAACGTTGTTTTGAGAAAGGAGCGGTAAAAGAAGCTGCTGTTTTCTTGCCCCATAGGGCCATGGGGAGCTTGCAGCAGGCTCTGGTGTGCTTTGAAAAGCGTCTTGTGGTGGCACACGAACTGGGGGAGGCCTTTAACAAAGCGCAGGCCTACGGGGAGCTGGGCAGCCTGCACAGCCAACTGGGCAACTACGAGCAGGCCATTTCGTGCCTGGAGCGGCAGCTGAGCATCGCGCGGGACATGAAGGACCGCGCTCTGGAGAGCGACGCGGCCTGCGGCCTCGGCGGCGTCTACCAGCAAATGGGAGAGTACGACACAGCCCTGCAGTACCACCAGCTAGACCTGCAGATTGCGGAGGAGACCAACAACCCCACGTGCCAGGGCCGGGCCTACGGGAACCTGGGTCTCACCTACGAGTCTCTGGGCACGTATGAGAGAGCAGTTGTCTATCAGGAGCAACATCTCAGCATTGCAGCACAAATGAACGACCTTGTAGCCAAAACTGTGTCTTACAGCAGTCTGGGAAGGACTCACCACGCCTTGCAGAACTACTCTCAGGCTGTGATGTATCTACAAGAAGGTAGGAGGCTGAATTACCTGTTTCGTGTAATGATAGATGCCGGGGAATAGGTGGGAGAGCTAAAGAAAAGGAGAGAAATGAACTACTGTGAGTATGTAATTAAAAGGTGGTTTGAGAGTAGCATCTGATGCCAAAGCTCCTGCAGACATCCCGAGCTGTTGCTGAAGTCTGTGCTGCAGCGCACAGGTGTTTGGGGATGGCACAGATGTCAGTGAGAGCCTTGCTGGTGTCCCCAGGGTAGAGCCCAGGCTGTGTCTTCTGGGGGTTCTCAGCTAGCTCAGAGCCTGAACCTCTTGCCGCACCTTGGTAAAGCTCCGCTGTGCCCAAGCCTAGGGACTGTCAATCTTCTTTATCCGTAACATTGCAAACCAGGCCCTGGCTCGCAGATAGCCACATCAAATGGTCCTGGACACGTCGCTTCTTGAGAGTAGCCCCAAAGCGATGTGTGCTGAGCTGTGCTTTGCTGTTAGCCTCCTGTCTTTTCCTTTCAAGCTAAAGTGGGAATGAGACCAGGAAGGTGAGTGTCCTCTAAGCCGTGAGTGGAAAGACCTTGTGTTTGGATGGAGAGGTGACATAGACGCAGTCCTGAGCATCTGGAAGCCATCTGCCTGCTGCTGAGCGCCTACCCAGGACCAGCCCACAGCCACTGCTGCAGCTGGAGTCCGGTGGGAAGCAGCACCTGCTCGAGGTGGTGCCTCCCTGATGGGGATGGGCAGTGTAGCTTTAGCGTATGAAACTGGAAGCTGCAAGATTAATTACATCAGTTAGTCAGGATTTCCTCAGACTGACCTTGGCAGGATTCCAGAATGCTAAAGAAGCTCAATTAAATTGGAGAGGCAGAAATAAAGTGCAGCTCCTTCTGCAGTGCGATGTTTAATCCTTGGAAGCCGTCTGTGAATACTGGCTGCTGCAGGGGCTCCCTTTCCCGGCCCGTGCGAGAGCTGCAGGGAGCAGGAAGAGGGTCCGTGGTGTCAGAGGGGGTGGGAGGTCTGGCACGTGGTGGGATGGAGGATGACCCAGAGGAAACTGCAGGAGGTGAAGGAGACTCCAGGTAGCTCACGCCAGCATCCAGCCCTCTGCTCTGGCTCAGTAAATAGACTGTGCGGGGGCTGCCAGAGGACTGAAGAGCTTCTGGGAAGAAACAAGAAAAAATCACGTGGCAAGAGGTCCTTTTTCTGGCAGCTTTTGTAGCTTAGTGTGGTTTTGACTGAAGGACATTTAAGAGGTGAAAGCAAAGCTTCCTGGCTGGGCCTTACTGTTTGTGTCTGGGGGACTGCTCCTTAGCCTGCCTTGGAGCAGGACGTGTTCCGTGCTCCCCATTCCCAGGGCTGTCCTCCTCCGTGGACCCTTCTGGTGTTGGAGAGATTCGTGTGTTAGACCCACGATCACAGAACAGAGGAGGTTGGAAGGGACCTCTGGAGAGCATCTAGTCCAGCGCCTGCTCCAGCAGGGACACCCAGAGCAGGGGCACAGGGTGGCATCCAGGCGGATTCAGGAGATCTCCAGAGCAGGAGCCTCCACAGCCTCTCTGGGCAGCCCCCGTCAGTGTCCCTGCCTGTCGCATCGCAGAGATTATGGGTGCCTTGGACCAAGGTCCTGGAGGCCCCTGGGCTGCCCCATGGCCTGGTGCCCAGCCAGGCTGAGGCAGAAATGTCCTGGCCTGCTGCAGAAGCCGCAGCTTTTCCCTTGGCTCTCACTCGCTCTGGTTCCTTCTCAGGACTGAGGCTGGCAGAGCAGTTGGGTCGCAGAGAAGACGAAGCCAAGATCCGCCATGGCCTGGGCCTCTCCCTCTGGGCGAGCGGGAACCTGGAGGAGTCCCAGCACCAGGTACGCTGTGGCACGGCTGGTGCCCTGTGCCGGCTCTGTAAGGCTGAGCGTCACCACGGCTCTTTTCTCCTCCCAGCTCTACCGGGCCTCGGCGCTGTTCGAAACTATCCGACACGAGGTGCAGCTGAGCACAGACTACAAGCTGTCGCTCTTCGACCTGCAGACATCCTCCTACCAGGCCTTGCAGCGAGTGCTCGTCAGCCTCGGTAAGAGATACCACAGGACTAAGACTTGAGCTAAGACTTTGAGCTGCAGAGGTTGACCAGAGCTCCCAGGATGCAGCTCATGGTACACCCTTCATTCCCTGCCAGCC
Source organism: Crypturellus undulatus (assembly GCA_013389825.1). Classification (NCBI taxonomy): domain Eukaryota; kingdom Metazoa; phylum Chordata; class Aves; order Tinamiformes; family Tinamidae; genus Crypturellus; species Crypturellus undulatus. The sequence goes on from VWPW01025329.1 coordinate 334,116, forward strand.
CCGGGCAGCGTATGAAGATGGGAATAGGGATCTCCTGCCTTGGGTTACAGGGAATTTCTGCTTCCTTTTCCGTTCACGTTGCTTTCTGCGAGTCAATTTCCCACTGATCTTCTGAGCGCTTGCAGCCAAGATGACCTGTGGGAGAGTCTTCCAGTGCAAGAAACAGATTTCTGTTTCCAGAAATAAGCAGAATCAGCCTGCTTTAGAATGGGTTGGGATAAGAGCTGCCCGCTGCAGACCACGCAGTGTCTGAGAGCAAGCCTTGTCTGCTGAAGAGCAGTTCTTTCTTCCAGGTCATCACGATGAAGCCTTGGCTGTGGCCGAGAGAGGACGAACGAGGGCCTTTGCTGATCTGCTTGTGGAACGCCAGACGGGACAGCAGGACTCTGATCCCTATTCTCCAGTGACCATCGACCAGGTCCTGGAGACCGTGAACGGCCAGAGGGGACTTGTTCTCTACTACTCGCTGGCTGCAGGTTATCTCTACAGCTGGCTGCTGGCTCCCGGGGCAGGTGAGGTCCTTTTTAAGGTCTGTGAGACCTGAGAAGATCTGAGGTCTCTGAGAGTCTGTGAGCAAGCTGTATAAAGGGGATTCCTGCAGCTAGGAATAAATCTGGGACCAACATGAGTGTGGGAGGGAATCCTGTGGGTTGAATATGTCCGATGCCCTGAAGCTGGAGCCTTGCAGCTGTGGTATAGCCTGGCAATATTCAGGTAGAAGTGCAGAATTTACCCGGAGATGGAAATGTTTCAGGTGTTTAATATTTCTATCTTTCAACTGCCACTCTGTGCATTTCCCGTAGGGCAGTGCAGAGCAGTAATGAGATTTCAAGTACGTTGGCTCTTTGAGAATCTTCTATGCATAAGAATCCCTACCTTAATTACATTTCTGTGCTTTATACCTCCAAAAGCTTTTGACATTTGTTCACTGAAGTGGGTTCCAGAGAACAGAAGGGCGTCCCCGCATCCTGATATGCCATTGAACTGTCTGATCCTCTGAATTCTCCTTGAATGAATGTGGAAGCACTTATCACAGAGGAGCAGGGAGGATTAATTTGAAGAGGATTGCTTTTTGCAGGCAGATGTTGTTCATTTTCTAATAAAGTGATGACTGTAAATTCTCATGAGTTCTTTCTGGATATAATTTAATAATTACAGCTCTTTGCCATGACAAAGCTAAAGAGATAAAAAGCTCTGATTTAGATTGCATCAAAAATGCTTTGAGAAGGGAAGCAAGATTCACAAATGCCCGGTTTCAGATGGGATGAGTCACTGGAAGATGTGGTTTTTGGGGTGTTTTTCAGTATTGCATGTGTAAAGATAAGATGGTATCACCATGCATACATCCAAGCACTAATTGGCTCTTTAGTCTACAATTTGCACCACAAAAATGCTAGGATTTCTGTAGTTCTGAGGTAAAATTCATTGAACTAAAACTATAGTGATGGGAAATAAATGATACGGTACCAGACTTCATAAACAGCTTTCTCGATTTCTTGTCAGTTCCCTTGATGCAGGTGGAGAGAGTAGCTTCAGTGGTAGCCTGGGATCTTCCTTATCCCTCTGGGATGGTGCCTTTGGAGCCTTTTAGCTGGGATACAATTCACTGTAATAGTTGATCTTGCTGCAAAACGAGTTTCTTTATTCTTTATTCCCCTGCTCTTGTTAACAGCTTTAATAATTTATGTAGTCAATGCAAGCAAGGCATCCAGGGCAGCCTTGTACTGTTGATCACAGGCAGTGGTCCTGTAGGATTAATGGTATCAGGAGGGATATGCCAGTCTGAGTGGAGGAAGGTTTTATCTGCAGTAATAGTTGAATTCTTGCCAGAATAGCAACTGCCCTTTATCTGGTTTGCCTGTTGTGAAATGCTAACTTTTAATGTTTTAATATGCATTAATCCACCCTTTACTTTCTTTGTATATAATGTATTTTCATGCATATGAGTGAAATGAAATCTTTGTGTGACATGAGGAGGTTCTGCTGTAGTAATAACATTTTGGTTCAACATTTGAGCCTCATGCAATTTATATGATCAGAGAATATTTATAGAAATTTTTCCAGTGCAGCTATGGAAATGTGTATTACTGTGGTAGATGCTTGTAAGAAACATCTGCATTATAATTTATATGAGACTGCTGCAATAGTAAGTGCCTTCTGAGTGTCTCATAAAAGCAGTGCTCAGCCTCGTACCTTTGGGCCATCATTCACAAAGTACAAAAACAGACTTTAAAGGCCCGGCAGTGGTACAGGATGCTGTGAAGCCCTGCAGGGACACGGTGCAGATTGTTTTGTCCCTGCGTATCGGGGGTGCCAAGTGCTGGGGCTGTAGCCCTTGGCGTTCCCGGAGGCTGTAACCCCGCGATCCGGTGCCTTGCAGGAATCCTCAAGTTTCACGAGTGCTACCTGGGCGACGGGCTGGCGGAGGGCGCGGGCGACTTCCCGGAGGGCAGCAGCGCGGCGCTGCAGACGGCCACGAGCTCGGCGCTGGAGCTGCACGTCGCCAGCGTGCGGGAGGCGCTGGGCGTCGAGTCCTACTACAGCCGGTAAGGGCTGGCACCGCTCCGCCCGAGGGCAGCGATGAGCTGCGGCGGCAGAGAGCGTGAGGCAGACAAGGGCAAATTTGCTATTCAGCAACAACAACATTGCTTTATTTTTGTATCCATGGCTATTTTTTTTCCTGTCAAATAATCATGTGTGCATGTGCAAACATGATTTGAACCCATAGACTGGGTAATGAACCCAGAGATTGGAAAATGAGGCCGATTTTGTGTATATGGACAGATGCTTATATATGCCAGTGTAATTAATTCCCCTTCAAAGGTTTAGTCCTAAGGCACTGCAAATACCATAGGGTTTTCCTCCCCCGCTTCACCCCCACCAAAATACTCCCTCATGGTTAAAGCTGAGTAAACAATTCACAGTAAATTAATCCATCCAGTGAATTTCTACAAACAGGTAGAAGTTGTACTCCAACTCATTATGCTGATAGGTCCCACAATTACCTTCCCCCCCGCCCCCTTTTTTTCCCTTTATATTTATCGTGAACAGCCAAATTTAGGCTTTGCTCATGTTTTGATCTCTTGTGGTGTTTGTTTCAATTTACTGATGGATTGAATACTCGCATTCTTCCTGTGCTGGTATTTGCAAGTTGTACCTCTTCTCTAAATGTTTCATTCTGGAAAGCAGAGCAGAGATGTCCCCATCCCCATACATTCTTTGTGTGTGAATCATACAGTGCAAAGGATGTGGTGCAATTTAGCTTGTTAGAACTGCTGCGTAGTCATAAATTGCTGTGTTTGAGTGGGTTAGTAACACACTGGTGGTTTGCAAGTCTAATTTACTACTAATGTGCAGGAGGCTATAGATCTGTATTGGCTGAGGTGTTAACCACCCCCGAAAGTGGTGTGAATGGAGGCACTGCTGTTTTTAGGTTTATCATGTTTTAGTCTTTTGAAGATGTTTTGTATTTGGCCCTTTTCCTACAACCCAGAGATTTGTAAGCAGTTCGTTCTTGAGTCCCGGCGCTGTGGACATTGGAGACATCCTCGTCCAGCCGTGACGCAGAAGCACCCAGTGCCGCCCGGTGCGTGCTCAGCACTCGGCTCTGTCCTCCTCGGCTACCCGCAGCTTCCTGAGGGGCACTGGAAACTGCACAGGAAACCGGTTTCCATGCAACGATTTTGGCCAAGAAAAAGGAAACAGTGGCATTGATCCCGGGATTGATTTGTGCTCAGGTTCTGGGGCAGTGGCAGAGAGGCTGCAGCTCCTCCAGTAAATCTCTGTTTGTCCTCTGCGGCAGCTCCCCAGGACGCGGTGCCGCTGCCGGGGTGCGAGCTGGGCGCTGCTGTGCGGGGGGCAGCGATAAAACCGAGACGTGCTTTGTGCTCTGCTCAGCAGCCACGTCCTCGGCTGCCTGCCCCTCGTGTTCACGCTCGGTCTGACAGGATTAGCATTTTCCATTGGGTTGAAATAAGAGTGTGAGCCTCGTCCCGCAGTTCCCGTAAGGTGTTTCGGCTAAGCAGAACTTTATCAAATTTCCCAGTTGCTTTCCTCGGGACTTGCTCTGGTTTCTTAAAAAATTCTTAAAAAAATCTTAAAATCAATTCTCTCCTCAGGGTCGGGGGTAACACAACACTTGGTTATATTATGTCCCCAGCACTGGTGAGTAATGAAATTGATTTCAGGCAGCTCTGAGAAGCTCTGAGAAGGCTGTGGATACTCCTGCTCGCCAGGAAGGTGGCCTTTTCCCTGCCTGGAGCCTCAGGCTGGCAGAAGGAAGCTGGAAGCCATCGGAGATGCTGGGCTTGGGCCCAGGAGGTGGCTTTCCTCATTTCCAGTGATTCTAAAGTGAGTTAAAGACTGTTGGTGTGTGATGGGGTGTGAACATGGGCTGCAAGGTTTGCAAGGCGAAACGAAGTCAAGTTGTGTTGATACATGTGCCCTTCTTTAGGGAACTGGAGACAAACTGTGCCTAGCACATGCATGTTCCATGGCTGAGAAAAGGACCAGGTTTGTGAGGGCTGCCAGGCGATGCGTGTGCTGGAGCACCATGCCAGCAGGCGTGTGCACGGAGCACGTCTGTGTGCGATCTCTGGAGCGAATATCCCGGTGACAGTCTATGTTTGCAGAGCACCTCCTGGCCCGCGCGCAGGTACCGGCACTGCTGACAGCTCCTGCGTGTCCGTGAGGAGACGCACGGGACGCCCCGACGTGAGATGGGGCCCAGGCTTGCGTCCTCGTGCCCCTCGCCTGGTTTCTGCTGGGCAGAAGGCAGCCACGCCAGTCACCAGGGGAGCACAGGCTGCTCTCTCCACCTCAGTGGATATCTGCCCCCAAAGCCAAGCTCCCACTAACAGTGTGTTGTGGGTTCCTGGATTCCTACTTAACAGTAGCATTACTAACTTAATCCTGTAAGAGCTAGACAAGCAGTACAGTCCCAGCATCTTCACACAGTGACAGGCTGAAGACAGATCAAGGTCTTGGAGATGCTAGTGCAGAGCACTAAAACCCAGCGGTCTGCAAGCCATGGCATTTCACAAGCAGATTGATGACCATAGTTGGCCAGGTTGCAAAGGAGGAGGAAAGTAAACCATGCCCTGAGAGAGAAAACACAAAGCAAACCCTGTCTGACTCAGGGTGTCGTGTCCAGACATGAGAGGGAGGTTAACTGCTACAAGAGAGGGCAGAGAGAGAGCTGGGTTGAGATGGACTCTGTGCATCTGTGAGAAAACTGATCTGAGCCAGTTCTTCGCTCCACTGCGCTGGTCTCCAGAAGGAGGTCGTGTCAGAGCAGTCGCTGTGGCTTACAGAGCTCTGCGGCTAGGACGTGGAGGAAGACATGGGGTCGGGATTTAATTCCTGTCCTGTGGGTTTTGTTCCACTTGGGTAAGCTGCACAGGGATTTTCTTACCCCGCTAATTGCTTTCATGCTGTACATGAACGCGTCTGCAGCTATAACTCTATAACTCTATAAGTGATAATGCAAGATAGAGAACACGTGGAAAAAAATCCACAATTCTATTCTGAAAAGTGATGATGAAAATGATGCTGGACTCTCTCCTCTGAGAACTTTTGTCTGTGCCTGGCACTGGGGTCTGGACCATCCTTTGGAGAGTCGCTGACCATCCAGCATTGCGGCGGTGGAAGGGAGCTGTAGCCCTCCTGGGGAGAAGGATTCGGGGATGCAGCAGGTCTCGCTAACACAAACCTCAGGTGCTCGAGTCCCTCCTCCCAGCCTCAGTGTTCCCGGGTTAGCAGAGGGGTTCCTGGGTTGCAGTGTTACCTTCAGCCTGCTCATGCATGTGCACGGGGGCCATCAGCTCTTGGTTCTTCCTGAAGCTGTGGAGTTCCCCCTCCTGACAAGCTAACAAGAAGGAGGGAGAGGAGAAAGCACTGAACTGGCTCCATCTGCCCTTTTCTTACAGCTACAGGGTTGCATGTTTATGTCTTCTCTCTAGGTGTTGATGGTTGAATCTCACCCTCTAGGTAGGGATGTACCCAGCTGAAATCTGCTGTTCTCTGTGTAGCAGAGTGACAGATCGTCTTTCCAGTTCTGTTCACCACTTGTCGTCACAGGTTTTGTTCTTGGCATAGGGAGTCCTTCAAACCTGGAGCTCTGGAGGGAGTTTTCCGCCTCCAATGATGTGAGCTTTCTCTCCTCTTTGCGATAACGGTAGTGGTATGTTCCTGGTTAGAGAGTCAGGGCTTAGTGCTTGTCTGTGAGGTTGCTGGACTGACCTGGCCTCATCACAAGCAAAGCTCTTTACCACTTCAAGACTGCGTGCCGGGAATTAAAAAAGGTTTTGTTCACGCCATGTGGGTGAACGTCACGTTCTGTTTTGAAGCTCTGGCGCTGTGTGTGTCACCAGCACTGCCATCGTCCGCCACTTGAGCTCCCAAGGCCCCAGGAGAAGCTGCGGTCTGCAGCCCAGGAACAGCTCTTGGTGCTCCAGCAAAGAGCAGAGGGAGTTAAACATGTGAGCACAGATGTGGGGGCTTCTGTGTGGCTCCCCAGGTCACAGCTTTGCTCCTGTGCGTTGTGCGCTGTGCCTTCATGCTGGCTTGTACGTGTCCTTGTCCCCTGTACCAGGGCGGCTGGGGTTGTGGGTGCCGCTGCCTCTTCCAAGCTGGCACGTCCTCCCATGCCCGCTCCTGGGGAGTGCTGCCATGGCCTGTTTCATCAGGATTCTGCTGGCATTAAGAGGCATTAAGTTTTCCGCGGCAGCCTTTGCTCTGTTCTGGAAGCAGTTCCTTTCAACTGGACTAATTGAGTCTGCAAATACATGTTCTTGCCAAAAATAAAGTATGAGGGACTTGAGAATCTGCTCCAACTTGTGCTGGATGGATTGGGCAGCCCACGTGACCTGCGCTCCCAGAGATACGGACTCCAGGTTTTTGCCTCTTTAGAGTTTGCCAGATACACAGTGAGCGATGAGCAGAACTGTGCCAGGGCGCAGGAGCGAGCGGCTCCTCCACTGCTGGAAGAAAAATGTGCAGGAGGCAACTGAACAATCCTGCGACTCTTTTTTTCTTATGCCCTTCGGCTAACTCCCCTCTTTAGTGTCCAAGGAACGATTGGTTTATGTCAGGACTTTCTCTTATATGTAGTTACATTACATTGACCCAGAAGTGTTTACAAGACACCCTGTGGTCCATACAGCAATGCAGACACAGCTGTAGTTACCCGCAAGGGTGTGTGTTGTGTATTAATGGAGTTCATGTACACGTTATTGGAAAATGTGCCCTTGAAGAAAGTTGTTGGGAACCCAGCAGAAGGAAACGAGCTGTGGGACAGGTTTAGCTTGTGTATAAATTCCAAGGTTTGTGATGCACCATATGCTACACAAATTTTTATTAAGTTAAAAGGTGAGATTGTTAAAATGCACAGACAGTAGTTGTGTTTGCCTTCTCCCTTCAAAAAGAAAATAAAATACTACTCTGGCAATTAGTTAGAAAATTTGCACCCAGATGATAATTTAGATATTAAAAGTCAGGAGATGGAGAATGTAGAAATTTCCATTAGTATGCATTGTATTTTAAAACCTTGAGGGCTGGATCTATGAGTGCCCACAGCAGGAGGAGCGGACAAGGTGGTTATTCGTTAGTAGCCAGGCCTGACGGGAGCAGTGATGACATTCGGGGAGATTCGACCTTAGCGTTCGGTGGGGTTGGGTCTGAGGTCCATCTTCCCTCAGCCTGGCCCAGCATTGTCACAGAGCTGTTGCTCCCATGCATCAGTCATGCCTCTCTGCCCGTTTTCTCTCTAGAGCCTGCGCCAGCAGTGAGACTGAGAGTGAAGCTGGGGATATCATGGACCAGCAGTTTGAGGAGATGAATAACAAGCTAAATTCGATGACTGATCCAACTGGCTTCCTGAGGATGGTCAGCAGGAACAACCTGTTGAACAGGTGAGAATGCAGCCCTGCACCGAGGGCATCAGCAACAGACAGACACACATCTCTGTGACAGACTCCGCTTTGAACTGTAAGATGGAAAAGGGCCTCAGGTGCAGCTGGTGTCCTTGCTGGTGGTCTCTTTTTGGCAGTATTGCTAGAAGACAGAGCAGCCAAGTGACGTTGCCCTTCATGGTTTCAGAGATTGTTTATTTCACTCAGGAAATTAGCAGTTTAAATCAATTTGGGAGATCTTGGAATGTCATCTGAATGTTTTTTCAGGTAAGACTCAGTAGCCTAAGGTGAGAGCCAGCAAGGACATACCAGCAAGTGATAACTGCCCAGGGTGGCAGCATCTGGACAGGCTCAATTTTTGACTGACTGAACAGTTGCAGAGGATCTCTGTCCCTGTTGTCAGCAAGATGTGGAACTTGGGGCTTTCTGCCCCTAATGTCTTATGGAAGCATTTGTTTCTCATTAATTTTAACTAAAATAGTAATTAGCAGAGAACATGCTGCGTTTTCAAAGGTGCAGTTGACCAGTAGCTGACCAGTTTCCGCTTATTTTCTGTCTCTATATAACTTGCTCGGATCTCAGACTCCTGTCGCTGTGCTAATTAAAGAAAGAATTAGAAGTAAAAATGGAACACAAAATCTTCTGAGAATCGTTGCTCCCCTCATGGGGAGAGGCCATGTGATGCTGAAGGAAGCAGCACTGTGTTCCTGGCTGGATCTGTATTCCAGCATGGATTCTGGACGCAGGGTGCGCCAGGTCTTCCTCAGCTGTAAGAGAAGTGGGTCAGGCTGTGAGCGCTCGCTGGAGCTGGTGAGCTGTGACAGCAGCATCCCCTTGAAGCTGGGAGTTGCCTGCCGGCATCAGCAACTGCCCTATTTTTCTTTCCAGAATCCACGTTCATGTCTATTCAAGCGCTTCAGTGATCATGAACTATAAATATTTGCTACTTTGGAGTCAAAAAGGCACTCCCCCAGGATTGCTGAGACATTTTACTAGTTTATCAGGGTCAGAGAATTAGCAGGAGAATCCTCCTTCTAATTACTGGGAGTGCAATAAGCTCTGATTCTGCTCTAGTAAGTGCCAATCCCCAGGAATGCTGCGGAAGCCAACTGTGCGGCATCTGCACGTGTTTCTGCTCTCTGGGAGCAAGTGCCTGGCCTTAAAGCCATGTCAAGGAGCTCTCCTCGGGTGTCTTGTCAGGAAACTAGCCTGCAGCTGCTGGAGAAGCCCAGGGGTGGAGAAACTTAAGTGCTTTATCCAAAGCACCTTCACAGGAGCATCAAGAAGAGCCATAATTTTGATGTTCTCGTGATGCACACCGAGATCAAGAGAACGGCAGAACAGTGCTGTGTGGTTTTGTCTGTGTCATTTGTTCCCTTTTGCCTGCAGCAGGTGGGGAAATCTGGAGGCTTCAGTGGCAGAGCTACTGCTGCCACCTCCAGCTAGCTAAGCCCTGAGTTCAGGGCATTTGAGTGCCTGCTGTACATGGGTTACCTTCGGTCCCATCGGTGGTGAGACTAGAGATTGCAGATCTGGGATGGCACTGCAGGAAGGATCAGTAGCATTTGTCTACTGTGTGGTTCTGTCCAGTTGAGCTGTGGTGAGAATGATGCAGATCGTGGCATGTGACACACCAACTGGGGGCAACAAGGAGACTCTTACAGCAGTCCTGCAGCTGCAGAAAGGAAGCCAGTGAAGGTCGGCATCGAAGAGAGAAGATGAAGAAAGGAAACAGAAGCTGACAGCATTTTTCTCTGCTGGCCTACAGCTCTAACAAGGGACTGTGAGCTCTCAAATTTTAAGAAGTGACAGAATTGAACCGTTAGGAAGAACACGGGTGCAATCTTAGAGCTCCAGACCCCATCTCATTTTAGTACATTGGCTGGGATGAGTTTGTGCAGCGGGATGTCAGTGCTGCGTGGATCATTGGAGGTGCAGTGCTTCGGAGGTTGGTAATACTGTGTCTTAGCAGCAGTGACTGAGGGGACGGCCTCTACTTTGACTTCTGCACTGCAGGGGACAAGGAGGAGCAGGGCCTGCTTAGAGATGAGAATCAGGGTTTGCTTTCCCTGCTGCCAAAGCAAGCCCTGCTTTCCTCCTGTGGGGCCTGAATGCAGTGTTCACATCTTGTGATTGAGTGTTGGCGCTCCTCAAGGAGTGTGCGTGGCTTGGGGCCAGTGCAAGTTCCTTCACGCACAGGGTTTGCACATGCTGTTGTGGTCCCATGTGAGAAAATGAAATTTCTGAGATGCTGGGACTGTTTGGAGCCATTCAGTTTCCTTGTCTGGTGAGAGATGGATGACTGCAAGGAGACCCCTCGTCTGGGGTGAGTGCCCCTCTGGTTGCTGTCGTCAGGTAAACTGGTGAATCTGGCTTCTAAACAGAGAACAGTGTTGCATTTTGTTTGATTGTTTTGTATTTCAACCTAGAAAAACAAAAATAGATCTGGTAGTAAACGTAAGGAACCTGTGGGAAGGAATGGACCTTACTGGAGAACAGAGCGCAGAAGGGGTCCTGGTCCTGACTGCCGATCTCAGAACTGGGCAGTAGCAGTCTAAGCTAAGGATGCCGCTGATGTAGCTCGTCTCCTCCTGCTCATCAGGGAGAGCTGGTCACTACCAGCCCCTAGATTTAGCTCCCCGGCCTTTTCCTTGGCCTTTCCACAGTTGTGGGAACCCAGTTTATCCTTCTGCCCTGTATACCTGCAGAAAACATGGATGTCAGCCCTGCCACTGCTCAGAGGAGAATGTATTTCCCAGAGGCAGTTTTTGCAGTGCAGCAGAGTGAAGGTTGGTGAGAGAGGAGCGACATAACTTGAGGTGTGAATTCACTTCTGCCAGAGACATTGCTATTTCCCAGCCCATCTGACAATTGCAAAGAGCTTTATTTCTCCAGACGAGTCAGACTGTGAGGGAAATGGTCCATGTTCAGATCTGTACACAGAGCTAGAGATTTCCAAAGCAAGGTTGGTGCTCTCATAAGGCTCCATAGAGAGAGCCTCAGGTAAGGCCACCGTGCAGATACGTTTTCATCTGTTTTTGCTCAGAGTTTCGTCCTGGTGACCAGTGTGATGTCTGAGCATACTCCCCTCTCCTCTTGGCGTGGGACCTGCCCTTGTGTTGATTTTAGCCCTGCTGCTTGTGCTTATGTCGGGGTGCAGCAGAGGCTGGTGGCTCCGCAGGGGTGGGGAGCAGGAGCTCAGCGCGGGGGCCACCGGCAGGGCCGGGGCCGCAGGCCAGGACGAGCTTCGGCGGAGGCCCAGGTGGGGCTGCTCACACACTGGTTCTGAGGACCACGCAGCTCGGAGCAGCAGGGTGCCGGCCGGCAGAGACAAGGCAGTGCCTGAAGAGCCCCTTCCCGCCTGGTGCTGCCCTGTGCAGGGTGCGGGCCACACAGACAGCGTGCTGGGTGGTCCGTGGGTGTTGTGCAACCAGCAGTGGGTTTGGAGATGGCTGTGGATGCTTGCAGGGAGCCACAGGGAATTCGTATGTGAGTGTTTTCTGGAGCTTCCTGCAGCCGGGTGTGGGCAGTGTGCGAAGGCCCTGCCTGTGGCGATGGGAAGGTCTTCTGAAGAAGGACACGTCCGCTGGGTGTCACGTCCTGGGCTGTTGGCCCACAGAGCCCTCCAGAAGGCGTGTGGCAGCCAGCAGTGACACCTTGTCGAAGGCACCTGGCCAAAAGACTCGGAGGAGCCTCTTGCATTGAAGGCACCTGGATGCAGGTACCTGACCTGGAGAGCAGGGAAAGGGGAGAGCAGGCTGCTCCACGGCTGCCGGGTTTTCTACAAAAGATCCAGCCTTCCCTTGAGGGTTTCTGCACTCTTCCGTGTGCGCAAAGGCAGCCGGGTAAGGGGGTGAAAGATTTACGATGCTTCTTTGGTTTTGTTCTAATAAAAATCAATCTGAGTGATGAAGGGATAAATCTAGAGCTGCTTGGCTGCAAAGCCGAGGTGCAGGAGGCTCAGCTGATTAGAGCAATCAAGCCGCTCTCTGCTGTGATAAATGAGTCTGAGATGCGCGGGGTGGTTGAGCGAGGCTGGCGGCTGCCACCTGCCGGCCCGGCCCTTGTCCTCGGGCCTGGGCTGTGGGCGCCCGCGGTGCCCCCGTCCCTGCGCAGGCAGCGGTGGCTGCCGGGCCTGGGGCAGGACAGAGAGGAGCGGGGCTCTGTCCTCTGCGCACGGAGGCAGCAGCAGGGTCAGGCACAGCACCACGGAAGCGTGGGATCGGCAGAAGTGTAGTCTTCACCCGCTCGTGCGGTTTGAAAATCGGTGTTACACGAAGCAGGGAAGCGGCGGAGCAGCGCAGGGTGCGCCCGGCTCGGTCGGCGCCCGTGGCCGCAGGGCAGGGGCCTGGACGGAGCAAGCTCTGCCGAGCCCGCGCGGACCCCGCGCAGGGTCCCGGGCAGCAGGCGCGGCGCTCGCCCCCTGCTCCTCGTGCTCCCGCTGGCTGCGAGGCTCCGTGGCAGCGGGAACATGGCTGGAAGCCGCGTTTTTCCCACAGCGACTGGTGTGAGCTGGATCTGGAGGCTGCTTTCGGCAGCTGCAGGGAGCTGGGGAAGGGTGAGGGATTTCCTGAATCTGGTTCTTGGTATGTGTCAGAAAAGGCTGGGGTATTTCTCAAGCCTGTGCCTTGTCAGGAACAGTAGGAGCACATTTGAGTGCAGTATTTCTGCTCTGCTTGTCTCCCTGCGTGCTGGTTTAGTCGGAGTTTGGAGAGACATTGTGTGGGTACACACATATCTGCCTGTAGCAGATATGCAATCAGATAAACATGTCTGCATTAATAAACCTCCCTGGCTGCAATAACTGTTCGCTTGGTTTGGTTTGTTTTCTGCACGTGCAAATACTTTTTGCTTCTTTTGGGTGTTGCTAGCCAGAACTTGACAAAGGCAACAGATAGAAGTGAAGGACAGAGGTAAGGCATTCCTGGTGAGCGAAGACCCTTAGGAACGCCGTCACGGCCCTGTGTCGTGGTAAAGCAGCGCAGGTTTGGTGCTGTTCTGTGCTGGTGTGTGAGCTGGGAAGGGCGCGCGGCACTGCAGGGGTTGGGAAGCAGAGCAGTGCTCGCTGCAGGGGCGATCCCTGCCTGCAGTGTTGGGGCACCGTCACGACTGGGGTCGTGGGGAACCATCTACCGGCTCCTTCAGCACTTGGAGCACAGCAGAGCACGTGCTCCTTTTTACGTGGTCTTTTATGCACGACCTCTTTTATGTTCACACTTCAGAGCCTGCTCTGCCATTACTGCCCAATATCTGTGATCCCCCCATGCCCTTTTTATGGCTCACCTGCTGCAATTTTGTGAAAATTTATCCTTTTCACATAAAATGGTTGTTCATGGCCTCAAGCCCAAGATAACTATTCTGGGGGGCACAGACTGCTGGAGTAGAGAGAGCAGACTGGGCAATGCCATTTCCTCAGTGTTTTGTGCACGTGCCGTCTCAGCCGCCTCAGGTGCCAGTGTGGGTGGCTGATGCCAGGAGACTGTGTCAGGAATTCTGCCTGCACGGATTAAACCGGAGTTGTCCCCTCTGCCATTTGCATGGAGAAGGGATCATCAGCAAACGAAAACTGCCCTGCTGGGCTGTAGGGGACTGCTGGGCTGTAGGGGAAGGGAACTTCACTGTGGTACTCGGGCAGTGCTTGGAGGCAGCCTTGTTTCTGATTGAATTTTGGCCGTGAGCGTTGTAAGAGAGCAGCTGGAGATGGCCTGATAGCGAGCAAAGGAAACCCTGGCTGGTATTGCCATGTCCCTGGGGAGCAGGAAAGCGGGAGCAAAACAATGTTGCAGGAAATGGGCAAGCTGTCAGGAAAAGGGATTGCAGAGCTGCTCTCCTGCTGGAGATGGAGTCCAGCCTGTGTGCGCAGGGGCGGCAGCCCTGGTTGCACGGTCCTTGCCTCTCGCCTTCCTCCCTCTCAGCTCCGTGCCACGTTAGCTGGTGCAGAGCGCCCCGGAGCTTCCTCTGATTGTAGTCAGCTGCTGAGGGCTCTCACGTTTGCCTGCGCACAACCCCTGCATGCAGCGTGTAATTAAACATGTGAGCAGCACCCTGGGGCGTTTGCTTGTGCAGAGGAACACCACGGAAGGGCAGGCGGCTGCCTGCAGCTTGTTCACCCTGCGCCCGTGTCATTGAGCCCTGCAGTGTGAAGCAGTGGGATAACAAAGCCCTGTCATGGAACATCCCCCGGAGCTTCAGCTTCGGCGGGTCAGCAGAATGATTTCAGGGCAACCTGATGTGGATTGCCAGGTTTCTGCAACTAACCTTTCAGTTCTGTTTTGTCCACAGGAGCTGTCAGAGCATGACGAGTCTGTTCAGCAGCACCATGTCTCCTGTCAAGGATGGGACATCTTCTCTTCCGAGGAGGCAGACTTCCTTCACCAAGCCCCCGCTCCGTGCACTCTATGACTTACTGATAGGACCCATGGAAGGAGTAAGTCTTTCGTGAGGACAGATGTAGAGGTTCACTTAGCAAAACCCCCAGTGATCCGGGAAAGCAAGGACGGACAGTTTGGGAACTGATTCTGAGGCAAGGTGCCTTTAACTTGGTCTTTCCAAGTGGTGAGACCGGATGTGCTGGGCGGTGGAAATAGGGGACGTTGCGTCTCCTTGCTTATGCGCCCCTCACCAGCACCTCCCCACTCCAGCCTTGGCGCCTCAGGACTTCACGTGCTGCCTCTGCCCTGCTCTGTGACCTCTGCAGAGGTAACGGTGCACGGGAGAGTGTTCTGGGATGTTCCTTGTGCGGGAGCGCGGGGTGCCTGGGAGAAAGGTGGGGGAACAGTGACCCGAGGAAACGTGGTGTCCAGGAAAGCTGCCTCCGTGGGAAGGAGGAAGCGACTGCTGGACAGGGCGGTGACAGGGACTTAGTCCACGCTCCAGGTTCATACAACAGACAGCGCGTGTGGATATTTCTGCCAGCACCCGCAAACAAGACTGCTGCGGCCATGCAGAGGAATGTATAGGCCAGAGCGAACACGGTGAGATTCACAGCACGCTGGGCAGGGGATTTTATGCAACTTGCCAGCTCTCATGTGATTTTTAAACCTGTTGAGCATCTGAGCTCTACTCTGTCTCTGTGCATCCTTGGGCTCTGGACAACCTGCGCACTGCCTTTGCTTTCCTTTAATTTCAAAACGTAGATGCGGCTAGTGATGAAAGCAGAAAGATTTTTGTTTGATTCTTAAAAATTCTGTATTCAAAGGTCAGAATGGTTAAGATGACAGTCACAGTCATCTGGCAGTAGCATTTGATGCCGCTCTCCAGACTGCTGTATCATTTTGCTGCCCTCTTGCCTGCTGCTGTGTGACTGGTAAAGTCTAGGCTAGGGACCATGGTGCAGATGGTGTGCGCTCCGCTGTGCTCAGCGCAGGCCTGCTGTGCAGTGAGGATCATGACGGATTCCCGCCCGTGTCCTTGGGCAAGCTGCGGATTCCGTTTAGCAGAGCACTTGGACCGCTGCCCCGGAGTTACTGCGTTGTGGCTGTGAGACCCTTCTGTCTGCTGTTGCCTCGTACTCTGAGTGGCTGATACTCACCCTTCCGCTTCTCCTCTGTGTCCTCAAGGTCTTTTGCCCCCGCAGTCCAAAGCAGTTGCTGGTGTTCGCAGACCCCTCGTGCACGCTGCGTGTTGCTCTGGCTAGAGAACCGTCTGTTGCTTTTTCAGCACTGGCAGTGCCCTTTCCAAAAGGAAGTGAGCAGAGCTGCAGACAGCTCTCTAATTAGAGGGCTATAGCTGCTGGTTCTGATTTATGCTCCATACCTGCTGCAATAAATGTAAAGTCCTTGGAGCCCATTTGTTGTTTCCTTTTAGGGCTGCTAAGCCAGGTGCAGACAGCACAGTAAATTGCCACCTCCAGCCTTTCCCTTGTTGCCACCTTTTTGCTCTGCTGGAGCACGGGGTGGCTGGTGGTGCCACAGAGCCACTTGGGCCTCCGGATGTCACACGGTGCCACCCTGGTAGCCAGGCAAGCAGCCAGGTCATCCTGGACTTGCTCTCTCCCTCCTACAGGCTGGTGCTTTTCCTGGGGCCTGGAGATGCTCCCAGGAGGTCGCACGGGTGCCTGCAGCGACGAGGGGCTCTGCACTCTGCAGCCCTGCTCTGCTCTCCTGCCCGAGCACCCTGAGGCCTGGCCCGGACTGTGCTCTGAGCTCAGCTGCCGCTGGCGTCTGGGCGCCGAGGGTGCAAGCAAGGAACCGTCCTGTGCTGCCGAACGGAAGAGATGAGGAAAGAGCTGGATTGCTCGGTGACGCCGTTCTGTCCCGAGTGTTGGAGAGCAGGCAGATCTGCTCCAAAGACACCCATGCACGCTGTTTGCAGCACGGAAGCTAGCTAGGTTCCTTGGGGTAGAAAAAGGCATTTATTGGTTTTCAGTGTCATCTGCTACAAGGAGCTTTGTGTCCTCAAAATACCTTTACCTGGGAACGTAACATCTGCTGTAGTCTACATAGCCAGGCAATGTGGAGAAGAAATCTTTGACTCAAACTCCAGGAACCCTCCTTTCTCCCTGCAGGCCAGGAGTAACTGTGGTCAAATTTGCTTCGTGATTTCATGCATTTGATACTTAAAGTTGATACATTTCCAGTAAGATACTAGATACCAGGCTCAGCAGGGCTTTTGGAACACACAGAACTACCAGATTTGGGATCCTTCCTAGCATACAGTCTGAAAAATGCACTTCAGGTGTTGCATGTGCTCTGGCTATCCCATCGTAGTAGAAAATTCTGATTATAGCAGCACTAGCTGCAGAGAGACCCACTGAAGCCAGCAGCTGTCAGCAGGTTTGACGCAGCCCCCTGTGTTCCCAGCAAGTTAGACACAGAGACCTGTCCTTCTCTACCAGAGTAGCCTGGGTTGTTGTGGTGAAGCCAACTACGGGTTCCTGTTCAACCCTTGCTGCTCTTTCTCATGGAATAGATTCTCTTTGTTAAAACTCACCACTAAAAATAACACTTGGAGGTGTATGAAATGCAAATAAACCTCATAATTTTATTTTTCTCTCTTCTTAACACGTGGGAAAAAGAAAGTATTTTAGATTCCAGGACTTTTCCATGCAAATGGAAAATCCTGCAAAGCATATGTCATGATGGCTTAGATTCTGCTGCCAGCAGAGCTCCTGGAGGAGGGAGTCAAACAGAATATGTATAAAACCAAAACCAACCAACCCAGAGAACAGCAGCCCCGGCGGGAAGCTGCCCTCGACCGAGCGTGCGACGCAGCCGCAGAGCGCGCGGGACCCGCAGGTGCCAGGGGCTGCGCCAGGCCCGGAGGGACCCTGCGCCGCTGCGGGTGGAGCAGGGTGAGCCGGGGGCTGTGGGGAGCACAGGAGAAATGGCCAGAGGGCAGCAGCTATTCTGAGCTTCTTCTAAAAGATTTTCTTAGCCTTAAGCAGTTTTCTTCCCTCTTTGAAAGCTGAAAACATCTAAAAGCATCTTGCTGTCTGCTCAGCTTTCTGCTATATGACTTTCCCCCTCCTCTCTGACCTGATTTTGGTATTTTAGACTCCCTCTGGAGGAGCCAGGCAGATTTTCCTGTTTCTTAATTAATGTTCGTTCATCTTTGCTGCTGCCTGAGAGCTGAAGCTCGAGGGTGGCTGCAAATTCCTGCTGTGCTGTGACCACTGGGGACATGGGTCAGTGCATCCAGCAGGAGGACTCAGCTGCCAGCACGTTGCTCTCCAGCACGAGAGACCAACTCTGACCGAGGTGGAGAGAGGGATTGAGCGCTGTGTGCAGATAAAAGCAACGGTCCAGCTCTACAGAACTGTCCAGTGTCCACATGTGGTCACCAGTCGCAGCAGCTGGGTCAAACATGTGCACGTGCAGAGATCAGACGAGAGCCCAACACATTGTGAGTGCAGCCCATGGGACTGATGCGGTCAGAGGACCAAACTGAGGCTCTCTTTCTTTTCCAGGGTTTGATGCATTCCAGCGGTCCCGTTGGCCGCCACCGCCAGCTGATCCTGGTTCTGGAGGGAGAACTGTACCTCATTCCTTTTGCTCTTCTGAAGGGCAGTTCCTCCAACGAGTACCTCTACGAGCGCTTCAGCCTCATCGCGGTGCCATCCATCCAGTCGCTGAACCCCGGCTCCAAGGTCTGGCATTGCCCCCACAAGCCCCTGTCGTAGACCTCTCCGGTGAGGCGGGTCTGGGGTACGCTGGAACAGCGGCAGCCGCGTCCTGCTGCTCCTGGTGGCAGAGCGGGAGCTGCAGATGTGCCGCTCTCCCAAGGCACGGCCAGCGCTGGAGCACGCTGAGCAGCGCGGGGGGCAGATGGGTTGTGGTGAGCAGCGAGGAGGATGGGGGATGGATCATCTGGACCTCCTCCTCGAGGTGTCATGGCCTCGAGCGTGGACTTTCATGGCAGACTGCAAAAATGTAGGTGACCTAGACTGAGCTTTGTTGCACAGTTCACTGTGTCCCAGCAGACTCGTGACGTGTGTGACTGCCTGGCAGCCCTCCATGTGGAGACGGCCCCTCATGTCTCGTGACACTGAAGCTGTAAGTCAAAGCCACCACAGGCCAGTCTGGAGGATTTGCCTTTGTGTTGATGTCTGGCAGCAACCTTCAGCTTTTCCAAGGCCCTGCGTGCCCTAGTCACATCTGCTCCAGCTGAGCAGCGTCTTGCTGCGTGTCATCCTTGCACTGGGTTAAGCACAGTCATTAGAGCATCAGAACTGAACTTTGTCACGGTTACGGATGGGGCGATTCAGCTCTTCTCTTTATCGGGCCCCAGGGAGCAGCTGCAGGTGACACCATGCGCCTGGCAGTGGTGGCATCAGTCCAGTTTGTGTTTACAAATGCCTTTTCCCATAAGATGGGAATTTGAAATCTCCTTTATACTTGCAGTTCTGCTGCAGATCTCCAAGGGAATCAAGGCTAAGTCTCTTTTTATTCTATAGCTATAATTACAGTTATCAGATTACACTTTAGATCCAAGGATATAGCATGTTTTAGAACCAGCACCCCAGCAGACAGATCTTTGAGCCCTATTTTCTGTTTCTTTTTCTCTGCAGTCCCACGTGAGGAAGAATACTCCTGCTTTCTCCAGTTCTACCTCAATGGCAGCTGTCATAGGAAATCCCAAGCTCCCTTCAGCAGTTATGGACAGGTGGCTGTGGGGACCTATGCCCTCTGCAGAAGAGGAGGCATATATGGTGTCCGAGCTGCTTGGCTGCCAACCCCTAGTTGGCAACGCGGCAACAAAGGAGAGGGTCATGAGTGCCCTGTCGCAGGCAGAATGTGTCCATTTTGCCACCCACATTTCCTGGAAGCTGGCTGCCTTAGTCCTGACGCCCAACACTGACAGCAATCCAGCCAGCAGCAAGAGCTCTTTTGGGAACCCCTACACAATCCCCGAATCCCTTCGGATGCAGGACGATGCCAGCGATGCAGAGAGCATCTCAGACTGCCCTCCTCTTCAGGAGTTTCTGCTCACAGCAGCTGACGTCCTGGATCTGCGGCTCCCTGTTAAATTAGTGGTTCTTGGGTCTTACCAAGAATCCAACAGCAAAGTCACTGCCGATGGGGTCATTGGCTTGACAAGGGCGTTCCTGGCTGCTGGGGCCCAGTGTGTCTTGGTGTCACTCTGGCCTGTTCCTGTCGCTGCTTCCAAAATGTTCGTGCATGCCTTCTATTCCTCCCTCCTAAACGGGACGAAAGCCAGTGCAGCCCTTGGGGAAGCCATGAAGACTGTACAGAGCAGCAAGCAGTTCTCACACCCATCCAACTGGGCAGGTAGGAGAATCTGCTTTTTGAAAAACTAGATGGGGTTTTGGGGAAGGACTCTTGAGCCGAATTGCCTGTATTGAGCAAGGAGTGATGCTAACGGGTGGCTGGGAGCTGCATGTTGCCCATGCGCGCCCAGGAGCCATCCCCTGGGCTTCAGACCATGCCGTGTGTGACTGCTCCTTCCCTTCGAGGGGGCTGGATGTCAGCACCATGGAACACAAGAGCATTTCACAGCATACAGCGTGTAGATAAGTTATGGATTTCATGATTTAAAACAATTGTGAAGATGAAGTGTGTTGCATCACAATGGTTTCATGACTGGAATGAGATAATGTGTGCTACAGAGCTCACTCACTGCAGGGGGGAATGTCTTTGGTGCCTGGTTCCGTGATTGGGATGAATTTAGCTGGAATTTGCTCCAATTCATCGAACCGTGTCCCTGACAACGTTGGTTTGGCTGTCAGGAGACGAGAGCAGCGCTTCCAGAAGCAGCAGCAGCAGTTGGTACCTGTGATTTCCATGCCGTAGATCTCGGAGGTCTCACTGATCCGTTCCCCAAGGGGCAAGGTTCCACTGGCCTCCCGTGGAAACTTGCCAGCAGTGCAAGCAGACCCGGAGGGACGTGCGGGTCCTCGCTCCTCAGCTGCCGTAGTGGGCTGAGATGCAGGAAGATAAAGCTCCGGTGCTAATACGAGTAGTTGTAAATAAGCTGCAGGTTTTTTTCCCAGCACAATCCTGTTTCCTGAAAGCTGTGAACATTGTACGAGTGTTTCACTCGCCAGTGCCTGGTGTTCGGAGCAGGGCGCTGCTGCTTGCGGCCAGTGCAGAGCGCGCCGGAGGAGCGGGGACTCGCTGCTGCGCGCGGGGGATGCGGAGCTGGCCTGGGAGGCGGCCTGAGCCCCATATTAGGATGTGACTCAGAGAATGGGGTTAGGTTAGAGACCACAGTCCAACTGGTATTTTATTTTCCTTTTAAGAACTTGCTGTCTCAAAGGAAAGAGTTTTTAAAATAGTAATTTAAAAAAATCCAATCCCTGGTAAAACGGTGCTTGTGGACATGGGCTCTTAGCCTTGCCACCAAGCAGGGTCGCTCAGACTGCCCTAGCACTTACTGCTCCTCTGTGGATCGTGAACAGAGTCACCCGTACCCCCGTTGCCCACTTCGGGGGTCAGCAGCGAGTCCAGGGCTGCACCCTGCGGGCGCCGTTCACATGTGCAGCCAGCACAGGCTCCTCACCCAGCTAGAAACACACTCCGTTTTCTGATTTCTGTTGTTTCTAGGCTCTGTTTAGCATCTATTGATTTCTGTTGCTGTAAAACGGACATGGAGCACAACAGGACAGCTCTAGCTGCAACACAGCATTTTTCCACTTGCTTGAACAGGAAAACAGTATTGATTTAATAGGGAAGGAGAGTAAGAAGCATCCAGGGAGCTTTCTGGAAGTTCAGTCTATGGGATTGAGTAAACGGGCAGCTGCTCTGGGGAAAGAATATAACTCTGCGGGGGGCAATGAACCATTTATTTCATTAGTCTGAAAGGGCAGGGGGTATCTGCCTGTTTGGCAAGCGCCCTGCAATGAGAAGAGATTGAGAAGCTCTCACTGTGCGTCCTGCAGGCTTCACGCTCATCGGGAGTGATGTGAAGCTGAACAGCCCTTCCTCGCTGGTAGGACAGGCCCTGACTGAGATTCTGCAGCACCCTGAGAGGGCGCGGGATGCCCTGCGTGTCCTGCTACACCTGGTAAGAGAAGGGACGTGTCGCAGCACGGGGCGGGCGCGGGGACGGGCGCTGCAGCGGCGTGGGCCTGAGCTGGGCTGCTCGTGAGTCTGCGTGTGAACAACGAGGTTTAACCCCTCACACGTGAATATAAACCTTCCTCCCTCAGCACAAGGTAGTATCTTACCAAAATTCTGGGTCACGGTGAAAATGCCTGATGGGGTTTCCAGAGCAGGGACCAAGCCCTACCTTGTATTGTGACAAGTTCTTGTTCAGACCCATCTTGTTTGCAATCGCTGTTGAATTTAGTCCATGCTTTAAAACATGAGATAATTGACGATATTTTTTATAAGAAAATAACCACAGACATTGCAAGGTAAGCAGTAAATGGAGAGGCAGAACAATTTAGTGACCACTATCTTTTTGCGTATTTGGAGGTAAGAGGCACTTCTGTTCCCATATGTGCTAGTAGCTGGCTGTGGGGAGCAGCAGGACCGAGGCCAAGCTGACAGATGGTTAGAATCATCTCTTATGATATTGGGTATTTTTCCTTCCAGCATGTCTTCTCTGCTGCCACAGGAATGTGGAATATCCATTGGGCTGTGGAAACCAATGAATAATGGTAGTCCTCCTAGCTGCTGTTTATTGTGAACACTTCTCCTTTTGCTTTTTAACATAGCTGTTTGCACAGTCTTGTCTGGTAATGAGCAGTGTGCTCAAGAGACTGGAGCCTGAGCGTGAGTCATCTTTTGGGGACAAATGTGCTGCCAGTCTCTAGGAATGATCACAACCAAACCAGCATCTGGTTTCCTATGGCATTCGTGTTCTGTGGTGTGCTCCTGTGGCATGTTCCTATGGCATTCATCCCAGAGTGACGATCACAGCAGTTTTGCAACTGAATATTGAGTTATTCCAAGGGCTCTAACATCCTTCTGTAAGGATGTAAGAAGAGGCTGGACGTAAGAAGAGCCCTTCCTGCCTCTTCGCTGTGTGCGGGATCATTAATAAAACTTCCTTATAAAATAAGCTAATGCTGTATTTTCCCCGAAGGTGGAGAAGTCCCTGCAGCGGATCCAGAACGGGCAGCACAACTCCATGTACACGTCCCAGCAGAGCGTGGAGAATAAAGTGGGCGGCATTCCCGGCTGGCAGGCGCTGCTCACGGCCGTGGGCTTCCGCCTGGACCCGCCGGCCAGCGGCCTCCCCGCCGCCGTCTTCTTCCCCACCGCGGACCCCGGCGAGCGGCTGCAGCAGTGCAGCACCACCATGCAGTCCCTGCTGGGTGAGCGCCGGGCCCCTGCACTCCTGCCTCTTCCTGCTTTCCTACGGAATGATGAAATCTGTCTGGCGATGTTGTAGGTTTTTATGGTAACAAAATAAAAGGATTTAATGGGACAAAATCTCTTGTCAGTGCCTGAGGCTTTCGTGGCTGAATGGCAGAGGTTATTTTGTCCTTGTTATGGCTAGCGGGATGCCCAGAAAAAGTGGGACATGATGAAATATTCCAGGAGATGTGTATGTGTAACTGTTCCTGAGATTATGTCCCAATTGTCTTCTTGACTCAGATAATTAAATCACGCAAGGAAAAGAAAATCAGAGTCTGTATACAGCTACAAGAATCCCTAGAAGTAAATGTTTATTGAACATTTTGTCATATATGGAAACATTTACCACTGGATCCACTCTCTGAGAAGCATGGTGGGACTGTTCCTTTCTCAGTCAGAAACTCTATAATCAAATATAAAGTTAGGAAAATGCTTTTGCTTTCTAGAAGTTGCTGCTGCTTCCAGTGCTGTTCAGTGATGCAGGGAAGAGATTTTAGGAGTTTAGGAGTGTGTATCCTATCCAGGTTGTCTACCTGAACAGATATTGATAGATATTTCTTGATAGATATTGAATCTATCAAGAAGCAGATTTTGAACAAAAGAAGCAACATATTGAACAATCAAGAAATCGTTTTCGAATGAGCTCTGTTGCCTTTGTTTTTCAGGCTTGCCTAACCCTGCACTTCAGGCACTTTGTAAACTTATTACAACTTCAGAAACCGGAGAACAGCTTATCAACCGGGTAAGTTGGGAGGTTTCTCTCCAGCACTGGTATCCAGACGCTCCTTACAGGCCAGGGGGTTCACAGCTGCACAGAATGGTTTATGCCCCAGGTTCTCAGCCCGGTGGTTGCGTGATAGGAGAGTTCAGTATTGAGGTTGTAAACTTGTCTCATGGTGAGAGTGACCATGAGTGTCCAGGAGAGCAAAATGCAGGCGTGTCAGTGAGCTGCAGGTCTCCCAGTTCAGACACAGAAGTGAAAACATAATATGGAGAGCAGTGGGAGAGAAGCAAAATACAGGAGAGCAAGTGGTAGAAGCACTAAGTTCTTTCCGACAGCCCCATCGCAGCCCATGCTGGCGGGTGTCTGTCCAGAGCAGTGTCCCAGGGGTTTCACTGGCTCGTGGCCACGCAAGGGGCTTCTCCAGCCAGAGCCACCGCTGGTGGCTGTGGGTGGCTCTGTCAGGAGGACCCAGTGTCCCCAGGAGCTGAGCGCGGCCCCAGCACCAGCTCCCTCTTCGTGCCCCTCTCTTCTTGCCTGTCTGGCGTGTCGAGCCCAACCCAACCGCCCTGTGCCACCAGCCTGCCTGCCCGTCACGTGCTTCATACTGCCCTGAATCTCCTCTAATGCGGTTTGTCTTGGTCGTTTGCCCGCTTTGGGGAGTGCACACTTTGGGGAGCGCACACAGTGCGTGTTGTGAGCGGGTGCTGAGCTCCGCTCCTGCTCCCCTTGCCCCTGCAGAAGGGTGTTGGGAAGGGCTGCAGCGGGGAGCTGGGGCTGTCCCCGTGCTGGTTAGTCACGTCCGTCCTGTTTAGTTGCTCTCTGCAGCACATACAAAACAGGTCCAACTCTGCAGTTACTCCTAAGAAGCCTGTTTTGGTTGTCCATGAGACTGAGTCTGTTTCAAGGAAATGCCTTTTTTCTTTTTTTATTTAGCATGTAAGATGTTTCTAACAGTTTGTGCTTTAAGGGGTTTTGCTGAAGTCTTGCCTCAGCTCTTCTGTCAGTGCCCGAGGCTTTCGGGGCTGAGCAGCAGCAGGTTATTTTGTGCTCATTGCCACCAGAGGGAGGCCTGAGCAAGTGGGATGTGAGGAGTAAAGGACGTGCCAGTAGATTCCTATGTGCAGCAGTATCCCCAAGATGTGTCCCTGTTGTTGTATTGCCTCAGGTAATTAAACCATGCAAGGAAAAGAAATTCATTTTTTTGTTGGCTGTACACATCTAACTGAAGTGATACCATTTCCCTATGTTGGCAGAGATGTTGTTTTTGCGAATGCTTTTTAGTAGCTCCGAACACAAGCAGATTTCCCTTTGCACAAGCCTACCCTGTTAAACGCTGGGGTGGTTTTGACTTAGCTCTTCCTTCCTCCGCTCTTAGTCACGTTTCCTCCCTCCTGTTCCCAGCAGCTCAGTTAGGGAGCAGCTAAGGCTCTGCCGCCCCAAGGACCGAAGGCTACTGAGAAATGTGGTGGGCGACGCCTGCGTTCAAAGCTGTCCTGATGGTTGTCCAGCCGCTGGACACAGCTTCCCTCTCCAGAGATAGCAGGGAGCTTCATAACGAAGCAACTGCTCTTGGCAGCAGGGAGGCAGCAAGGCATGAGCAGATCTCTTGCTTGGGTGTTTTTATGTGCACAAATGGAAGGCAGGACCTGGAAAAGGAAGAACAGTGGTAGTACTGCATGTACAGGAAAAACCTAGGGATCGTTAACTGCAGCAAGGGCTGATGAAAGTACCCAGAGAAAACAAGAGAGGGGCTTGTTTGTGCTCAGCCTCCTGCCAGAACACGTGCTGGCCGGGGGTACCTGCCGTGGCCGTGGGAGCTGGTGCTGCCAGGCTCCAGCTGCCTCTTCCCACGCTGCTGGGCTCCTGCCGATCCACCGCTCAGGCCATTTCCATTGCTCCCTCCTCTCCCTGGTTAGAGCATCTTGCACTCAGGATGCTATTTTGCATGCCCACGTGTCGCTGCATGGCAGGGTTCCCTCCCACAGGCACCTTGTAGCACAGAATAACCTGTGTTCTTTGTTTCTTTCCTTCTCTTCTCCTCTCTCTTTCTTTCTTGTTATGCGCTGCCCGAAGGCTGTTAAAAATATGGTGGGAATGGTGAGTATGACGAGCAGGCGGGCACGAGAGTCCCGTGCAGGGCAGCGGGCGCAGACAGGGCGGCGGCGCTGCAGAGCGTCTCCCCGAGGCGCAGGGCAGTGCCCAGGCCCTGCCGCAGGCCCGGGGCCGCCCGGCTGTGCTAGTGTGGAAGGAAGAGTGTGAGCTCGTGTGGGCTGTGAGCGCTTCCAGGCCGAGACGGGTGGTCCTGGGATGCGTTTGGTCCTGGATTAGCGACTTTCCATCCTTCCTGCCCTGGCTGGGCTTGAGTTCTGTGGGATCCTGGCATCTTAATTTGTGTCAGATCTTCATAAAACATTATTTTTTCTGAACTCGTCTGCTTTTCTCTCTTGGGCCCAAATGAGAAACTTCTTTTCCGGGAAGTCATGAAGGTGTTAGGAAAGTCTTCCATAGTTTCATATGACTTTATTCTGCCCAATTTAATGTTGAGAACTAGTTTCTTGGGATTCACATAAGGAATATGGCTCAGTCATGGAATGGGCTTTAGGAAATGCCTGTGAGCAGCCCCAAAATGTTTCTTTTCTTTTCTTTCATGTCCCAGATTTTCCTGCTGTGCTTCCTCCTTGCTCTTTCTCCACTAGCCACATCTCCAGCCCTCACCCCCGATCTGTCCCTTGCTCTGCTGGTGTTCAGGTGTCGATTGTCACTATCCCTGGACTGCTCCTTCCCTCCAGGCCTTTCCATCTCACTGTTCGGCTCAGGGGCAGCAGCAGTCTCCATGCATCAGTAGAGAAGGGCTGTTTGCAGTGCATTTATGTAGCTTCTCGTCAGAAAAGTGATGACGCGGTATGTCAGGAATGGCTAATGTTTGTGTTGTTATCTTCAGCTCCATCAGGTCTTGGTTCAACTTCAGGCAGGAGAGAAGGAGCAGGATTTCTCCTCCGCACCAATCCAGGTTTCGATCAGTGTCCAGCTCTGGAGGCTTCCTGGCTGTCATGAGTTTTTGGCAGCTCTAGGTAGGAAACTTCCTCCCATTTTCTTACTATTACTCATGTCACTTGTGGTAGATTCGAGCAGTGTTGGGACTCGCAGCGTGGGTTGTTTGCCTGGGGACGGCTCGTTGCTCTGCCGCTCTGGGGGTGGTGCCTGTCTGCTCACTGCGTCCCTCTCGCTCACACGCACTCACTGATGGGGCAGTGGCAGGGTGAGATTTTCTGCATACACTGAAACATCTCCCAGGGCAGCAGAGCATGGATTTCAGGGCAGACAGAAACTTGGTGCCATCAGGATGGCTCAAACCCATTTTTTATTTTGGGATCCTGTTTCCCTGCTCTTTGATTGCATTCTAGTGAGTTTGCTCCTGGCATTCTCTCTGGAATGAACCAGCTGTTCCTTTGGCAGCAATACCTGGCCACTGAGGAAGGATAGGACATAGCAGAGTGACAGCGTGTACCAGGGTTTGTATCCTGCAGAAAAGAGAGATAAGAAATAAACACCAAAGTAGTTGAGATAAGAAATAAACACCAAAGTAGTTTTTATTCTGTTTTGGACCCTGCTTTGGGGAAGGACATTGCATTCTGCAGCACTGCAAAGAGAGACACCCAGGAGGTTTGTAAGAAGATCCAGCAGACACTGGGCATAGTTTCCAATACACATTTGCGCCCCCTCCTGCCTAGCCCTTGTTGGCTAAGTTTCAAGGTCTCTGCTCGTTTTTAGCCCTATTTCTATGAGAAATCTTTGAATTAATGATGAATGGCAGGGGCACATAGGACTGCTCTCCAGAAATGTGGTTAGTGTATGATTTCTTTTACCATTCTGAATAATTTGCACATTAAAAAATAATACAGAGTGCTGTATTATGTCTGTTAGTTTGGATAGGAGTTATTGGTATATGTGTTAAATGTGGCACCTTAAAGCTTCTTACTACCTGCTGGAGTAGATATGGTAAAGAATAATAAAAACAAACGAGCAAGTGTACACTTGCTTGTGGGACACACCATTCTAGGACACTGCAGATGCTTCGTTCTGTTTGTGTTATAAAGGAGAGCAGACCTCTTTTAAGACATGGGATCTTTCTATGAGATATGATTTTCTTGTTGTTTTTGCTTCGTATTCTGTTGCAGGTTTTGATCTTTGTGAAGTTGGGCAAGAGGAGGTGATTCTGAAAACTGGGAAACAAGCTAATAGGAGGACAATGCACTTTGCTCTACAGTCCTTGCTGGCACTTTTTGGTAAAGTTACTCACAGCAGTTTTTTTCCTGTACCATCTGCTGGTTTGATCAGAATGGTCTTTCTTGGTATTTCATGTTCTCACCTTTTGTGCATGCATGCATACATACTTGATATAGACAACACATCATATAGCAGGTGCAGCAAACATTATTTTTTATATATAAATATAACTTTCCAAACTTTAGCTGCCCCACAAAAAAGCTACCTCCCAAAAATGCTCCAGACAGGCAGACAGCATTGCAACATCACTGTCCTGCTAGAAAGATGCTAAAGAAGGTGTGTGTCTGGATAGTTCAAAATGTTTTCCAAGGAAGACTATATCAGCCTTGTAGCACTACTGTCTGGAGTAGGAAATATTTGTCTCATTTTACAAAATGGGAAACAAACACAAAGACTTGACTGAGGCCAAAGCTGGAACTAGAATCCGTCATCAGGTGGATGAGTAGCCCATGATTGTTTTTTGAGAGCTAAAGTGGTATCCATTGGCAAGTTCTCAGAGTTTTCCAGTAGGATACCTAGACTGAGTTCCTGCCCTTGAACTTCCTCAACTGTGCACATAATTCTTCATGACAAAGTAGTAGTTATTTTAGGGTAGCATAAAGCCTAAGCACTTATTGGAGCATTTCCTCTTAATTCTGATGAGAACTTCACTTGGTTTCATTTGGTTTTAGTGTGCGATGAGGGGTGTGTTTGTACACGAATGTTTTTTCTTCTTTTCGTAGATTCTACGGAGCTTCCTAAGCGCCTTAGCCTGGACAGTTCCTCATCGCTAGAATCTCTGGCTTCTGCTCAGTCTATTTCCAACCCAGTAGTACCTCAGTATCCAAACCCTCCCTTCTCTCCTACTTGTCCAGATGGCATTGCCTCGGATGCCATTTCTGTGTATAGCCTGAGCTCCATCGCTTCTTCCATGAGCTTTGTTTCCAAGCCAGAGAGCAATCCAGATGGTGCCGGGCACAGAGGACGCCAGGACTACGAGAGGCCCAAGAACATCTACCCACATCGACCTTCTGGAGCACAGAGCCAGCTGTCACTGCAAACCAGCACTGGGGTGAGCAAAGATGAGGAGGAGTATGAAGGATTTTCCATAATTAGCAATGAGCCTTTGGCGAGTTACCAAGAAAACGTAAAAACAAGATTTTGCCCTGATCATAAACAGCCCAAAACTGGTCAGACGGGAAGTATTAAAGAATCTGTCATTTCTAAGGGGAGTGTAAGTACCCCAAATTCTCCTGTTAAAATGACTCTTATTCCCAGTCCAAACTCGCCTTTCCAAAAAGTTGGGAAACTTGCAAGTTCTGATACTGGGGAATCTGACCAGTCTAGCACCGAGACGGACAGCACTGTCAAGTCGCAGGAGGACAGCAATCCAAAGCTTGATCCCCAAGAGCTGGCCCAAAAAATCCTGGAGGAAACTCAGAGTCACCTCATTGCTGTTGAACGTCTTCAGAGAAGCAGCAGTCAGATAAGCAAAAGCAACAGCTCGGACGAGGGGGCCTCCACACCAGCAGGCGCATCTGCGTTCAGGTCCTCGGAGACCAGCGCGTTCAGCAGGCCGGTCAGCTCCAGCCAGAAGAACCAGTCGTCACCTGTTACCATTAAACCAAAGCCTCCAACCAGGAGTTCGTCCCTGCAGAAAGTGAGTTCTGGCTATAACAGCCCTACGACATCCGAGATGTCAAACAAAGAAGGCACAGGCCAGTACAGCGGGCAGCCGTCTCCAAGTTCCGATTCGCATGCATCCTCAACTGAACAGCCTCACTTCAAACTCAAGTACCCCAGCTCTCCTTACAGTGCTCACATTTCCAAATCACCCAGAAATATCTCTCCAAGCTCAGGGCATCAGTCTCCTGGTGGCAGCACTCCATCTCCTGCTCTGTCTTATTCCTCGGCTGGCTCTGCCCGCTCGAGCCCAGCTGATGCCCCAGATATAGACAAACTGAAAATGGCAGCCATCGATGAAAAAGTGCAGGCGATCCACAACTTAAAGATGTTCTGGCAGAGCTCTCCCCAGCACTCCCCTGGCCCAATAAAGATTTTCCGAGGAGCTCCTGGAACAATGACTTCTAAGAAAGATGTCCTCAGCTTGCTCAACTTATCTCCACGACACAGCAAAGAAGAAAGTGCAGATAAGCTGGAACTAAAGGACCTGTCTATTCAGCAACACCTTGCTTCTCCACAGAAGAACCCTCCTAATGGACACAGGCACCCTGAGTCTACAAATGCAGTGACATCAACTCATTCCACACCTTCCAGTAGTGCTCCGGGAACTGTACGCCCTCTGAGGCTGCCCTCTGGGAATGGTTATAAATTCTTGTCACCAGGAAGATTTTTTCCTTCCTCCAAATGCTGAAATCTCCTGTATACCAACTGATGACTTCCAGTTTTGTTGAAAGTATTTGCTTCTGCCCGCTTGCCTATATCACTAGAGAACCGCAGCGTCTTGCCTGAGAAGCCGTAAGGCAGCAGTCGGCAATGCACGCGCGTGCAGCAGGTTGGCCCCGCGTTCGCGGCAGGAACACGGGCCCAACACACATGGGTTTTGGTTCCCCTTACCTGGACCACGGACTGAGTCACTCGGTAACAGTTCTAACATAGTGTTCAGTATTTGCAGCAATGGGTCCAATGAATCTAGTTGTCTGTTCATAAAATTGGCTCTTAAGCCACCTACTTGTGTTTCTTATCCTAACAGGAGGTTTTGCAACGAGCTTTTTATACAGAAATTAATACATATCAGGGATTAGAGAGGGAAGTGAGGGAAGGCAAAACTTTCATTTATACCACAAAGAAAGTATGCACAAGTTTCTGCCTAGAGCAGTACAAGCCATTTCTTTGGTTGCTTTGAAGGCTGACGAAGAGGGTAAAACACCCTACCGCAGGTCCCGCTGCTGCAGCAGCCAAATGCAAGAGACTGCAGGTGCAGCAGCTCCGTGGCAGCCTGATTCTGGCAGTTGTCTTGCATTGCGCAGAGGCTGGGGATGCAAAGAGGAGGAGAGGGGTGTCCCACTGCAAAACCTCCTTCTCAGTACTGTTCTCTGGAGTGAAACCATTCAGGTCAATTTTTTGCTGATTGCTTTGCTCCCAAAAGAGTGTTTGGGGCATAATGAACAATCTGAGCCTTTCATGTGAGGTAGAGGGAGTATGTCAGAGAAGAGTTCTAATTTTATTGAACTAATCTTTCTGGCACCCAAATTCATAAAGGCAGAGTTTTTATCTTGGCAGGTATTTGATCAGCAGAGGTGTCTTCTGCCTGCTAAATGTGCATAGAAAAGGGAGACAAATGCTGAAACTCAGAGCAGTATTTTACAGTCCCACAGTAGACAGAAATCTGACATGAGGGTATGTCATTTAGAAAACACATGCCCAAATAAATCCATCATTAAATCTGCTGAATCTTTCCAGGTCATCAAATCTTTTCCCTCCTGTGGAAACTCATCTCTTTCGCAGATGAGTGTCCCAGTGTAAGCACAGGAAATAGGTTTATGCCCGTGTGCAATCAGGACACGTAAAGGATGGACCATGCAGACTGGCTGCTTGCAGAATCTATGCACCCCCTGATCCATGGAGAGAAGAGAGAAAAAAGGAACCCAGAGGTGATGAGTAAAACACAGTAAGCTTTTCTACCTGAGATTGTGTTTAGGTGTAACAGATGGTGTTTGAGAGGTCTCGTTTTGTTTTAATACGTGGCCGTTCAAATGCAGTGACACAATAATAATCAGAAGTGGTAACTTACATGCACTGAAATTACGGACATGTGGTAGCTTTAACGCAGCCACGTTGCACACTTGGATCAAAGAGGAGTATTTTGCAGGCCATGAGCTACGGAGTCGGAGCACTGGATCACCAAGGCTTTTGGTTTCTATTCTGCACTCCCCGAGTTCCTGGGGTGACTGGGGGCTGATCACTTCACCTCTCTGTGCCTCGTCTTCCCCACCTCCGTGGGGACAGTAATACTTACCTACCTACCTCACAGGGGTGTTGTGAGACTTCACTGGTCTGTTAGGCCCCAGCTTCAGTTCTTGAGTCAACTCCAGTCTTGCACGGGCTCCCTGAAGGGGGAGTGCCGTCAGCTCCAGCTGTGCCGGCGGACGCGGTTAACGCAGATAACGGTTCCTCCCGTCGGGTCTGGATGCTCTTCTTGAAAATGTGGGCCTGACCTTGTGTGATTTTCTTTAGGATCTTGGAGGAAAGGCATGGTAGCAGGACAGATGATTAAACTCTTGACACCTTAATATAACCTTACTTATGTTCAGCCTCCTGATGGCGCGCGCATCAGATGCTTGCTTTGATTATATTCAAGAAGCCAGTGGTTTTGGAGGAATGCTTTCCTTTTCACCACTGCCAGGAATTAATATGAGCACTGAAGGCCTAGAGTATAGAGCTGAGTTGTTCAAGCCAGCTAATGAGGGATGGATGATGACAGGAGTTTTAGAAAAGAAAGACAAGACTTTAGTTATTCATTTATTCATATTATGCAACGTAGCAAAACAGGAAAAAAAACTCATGCGATGCAAGTTACTTGTCGGTGCATTACGTTTTCCAGAGACGGATTGGTGCCACGTATCTCCTTCCTTAAGCGGGAAGAGACAGAACAGCGGTCGGAAAGGAGCCGGTGCAACGCGTGCACTTCGTGTAGGCAGCGATACTGCTGGTGGTGCAGCGTGCTGGGGTCCCAAGGCTGCCGAGAGGCTCCGGGGACCGCTCTGCGCATGGCCCACGCGGCCGCCATCCAGGGACATCCAGGATGGAAATGGGCAGCTCTTTGCTTATAGCAACAGCAAATACTCCCTGCACTGCTACATAACAGAAACAAGCCTCTCTACTCTCGGGTTACTTCCATAACTAAAGGATCTTTAATCTGTAGAAATTATATATTGCCATTTTGGTACAGCTCATTTTTACGCTGCCAGCGGGTTTCGTACTAGCTTTGGATAACTAAACTTTTCAGAAAGAGCCAAGTCCTTTCCTGTTGTTGAATGGCTGGGAGCGGGGAGCGCTGGAAGCAGGAAAGAGGTCGGGCGTAGCCGAAGTTCAGTATTTGGGAAGTTGGTACTGTACAAATTGGGAAGTGTCGGGAGAACGAGTCTTTTGGGAACTGTATTTCCATTGACGCCAGGCACTTCCACTGGCTTATTGAGAGCTATGAACATGCATGCTTGTCGTGGTTGGGATACACTCACGCACCTCGTGCCTCACTCCTCCACCCCCTGAATGAGAAACGACCCTTTAGTGAGGAAAAAAAGTTTTATCAGGTTTGCCCAGTATGTGGAGAAATTCAGGAAATGAAAATAACATGTTCTCCTTTTGATATTAGAATTCCTTCTGTGGAGTTAAATGCATTTGTCGTTGTTGTATTTGTGCATGGTACAAGTGACAACACTGCTATATCCAGTGAGCAATAAGAATTAGGTATTATCCACTTTCACATTAAACCTTCCACATGCAGAAAATCCCCAAGGCAATAGAATGTATTTTAGTTTGGTTTTACCCAGTACATTTTACTGTGTGAGATACTAATTACATATATTTTATTGACTGTCTTTAGTTTAAGCTAAAATGGGAACAGTAAACAGTCTCGGTGATCAAAACACTGTTTCATTTCATTTTGTTGGTTAGCCTGAACTCCGACCGGATACTGATTTTCCTTCTTTTTAACCATACCTTATTTAAGCAAGGAAAAAGCATCGCAGGGGTGCACCACCCGTAGGTATTGCCCTCGGCCATATTTCCTTTGTTTAGGTCAAACTTTTCTGTCTGAACATCTCCTTCAGATCGGGTTGGTCCAGGTGTGCAGCGAATCCGCGCCGTGTTGCGGAGCACTGGCCGTTTCGGGCCGGTGCCGGCGGATCGGAGCGGTTTGGGGATCACGGCGTCCGCGCTGCCGCGAAGGCTGCGCGGGCAGGGGCAGCCGCGGCGCCTTCACAAGGACTTTGGGGATGGAATTCCATGGGGATCGTCAGCAGGACTCCAAGCAGCAGCCCGTCGCACTTGCTCTCCTTGTATGCAGTGTTAGCCATGTTTGGCCTGTATGGACTTTTTTTGTAAATTAAAACTCTGTTTCCAGACAGCATTAAACTTTTTATATTATGAAATTTACCATGTAAAAAGATTTTCATATTTTTATTGAAATTGCTAAGGCATTTGGCCTTCCTCCTTTGTGATTTCAGTGTCTATTAAAGCATGAGTTCTCTCAGTGCCGCAGTGTCGTGTTCTGGGCTGGTGTCTGCACAGCGGCCGTCCCCGCGGGCCGTCCCGGTGCCGGCGGCCGCTCTGCTCCTCTGGCCGCCCCGGGAGGCGACCGCGGCGCGTGGGGGCGAGCGGGGCGACCCCAGGGGACGGTACCGCGACGGCTGCCCCCGCTGCGGGCGCGGGGCGTCCCCGAGAGCTCCCTTCACCTCTTTGCTTGTTTGTGTGTGGGTTTGGCACAAGGTGGGGCGCTGATCACAAATGATGATTGGGAAACTGCTTTTCCCTTTCCTTGCAGTGATGGGCTGGTCGACATTGGCTCTTGGTCCTTCTTATTTCACAAGCAAAGGGACAGGTAGGGGTGGCAGAAACCTCAGGGACCGTCCAGTCCCCTCTCTGCACTGCTGAAGGTAACGTATTGCCCTCTGCCAGGCTCCCTTAAATCTCCCCTCTGCCCCCACACTAAAGGTGCCCTCGCGCTCAGGGGCAGCCTGGGTGACGCGAGGCCCGAGGGAAGCTGAACGGGTTGTGGCTTTGGGGGCTGCTGAAGGCGGCAGAGTCGCGTTGAGCTGCCGGGACTCGCAGCCCGTGCGCCGCATCCAGCCCTGGACCCGGGACTCGCAGCCCGGGCGCCGCATCCAGCCCTGGATCCGGGACTCGCAGCCTGTGCGCCGCATCCAGCCCTGGATCCGGGACTCGCAGCCCGGGCGCCGCATCCAGCCCTGGCTCCGCCGGGCGCGAGGGCAGCCCGCGGGGCTCCAACCCTCGGCGGCTCCGCACAGACGGGGACGCAGGGAGCGCGGCAGCTGCCCGTGCGGGGAACGCGCAGCCGGAGCCGAGGAGAGGGCTGGGAGCCGCGCGCTGCCTGCCGGCGGGAGGATGCCCGTGGAGCCGCGGCCGCGCAAGGCGGTGCAGAGCCCTGGCCCGGGCAGCCACTGCCGCCGAAGGAGCAGTGCAGCTCCCAGACACAGAACCGCGCGTGTCCCTGCGCGGGGTGGGAGCGGCACGGACGTCCCTTGGAAACGGTGCATTTCTGGGCACGGGGCACTGTCACCACCGGGGAAAACCGCCCGCCGCGGCGCGTCACGGAGCCGCGAGCGCCCCGCGCCCCG
>VWPW01025329.1:369740-412970 GCA_013389825.1 Crypturellus undulatus
TCTCGGCGGGGCCGGGCCGGTCCCGCGCCGCGGGCTCTGCCCCGCGTTACCCTCCCGCTGGCGCGGGCGGCGCCTCCTCGTCCTCCGCTTCCCCGCGCGGGGCTTTTCGAACCGGGCGGCGGTGGAAGGCGCGTGGGGGCCCCGGGTCGGGAAAGGAGCCCCGCGGCGGGGCTCGCGGGGAGAACGCGGCTCGGCGCCTCTTGCCCGTCCTGTGCCTCGGTCCCGCGCCGCGGGCTCTGCCCCGCGTTACCCTCCCGCTGGCGCGGGCGGCGCCTCCTCGTCCTCCGCTTCCCCGCGCGGGGCTTTTCGAACCGGGCGGCGGTGGAAGGCGCGTGGGGGCCCCGGGTCGGGAAAGGAGCCCCGCGGCGGGGCTCGCGGGGAGAACGCGGCTCGGCGCCTCTTGCCCGTCCTGTGCCTTGTGCAGGCCCCGTAGCCGGCCTGAAACTTGCCGTGGTTTCACATTGGAAATGTCAGATTTTTTTTTTTTTTCCAGCTTCTCTCTAAAGGTTTCTGGTAATTTAAAGTAAAATTATTCCATTGAGGTATAGATGCATTAAAGTAAAAACTTCCACCCAGTGAAAGATGAGACGCTGTACGGGAACTCTGGGGTGCGGATTTTGGAGCGTCTGTGACGTGCTGGGGCCCCATTCAGCAGCGCGGCCCTGTCTGCTGTGGGTGCCCGCAGCCTTCCTGCAGGGGACCAAAATAAAAACCCTTTTATTTAAACCTGCCCTCCTCCGAAACGCTGAGGGCAGCAAAAGCTGAATGCGCTGAAAATGAACGATAACCTTTCTCCTTTTTAAGTCAGTGGACAAGCTAAGCTTCTATATAAATTTAGCTTAAAAATATCTATCTATGTATATAGGAATACGTAGATATTTCAGTGATATGTAGAAACATTGAATCTTCAGTAAAAGAGTTAACATCAACTAAAAGCAGTAGTTTGTTCCTCATAAAACCAATCTATATGTTTATGATTATATATAGGTGATTATTGTATTGAAAAGGAAAATGAATTCAGAAGGCTTAATATTATTTCAGTGGTATCGGTTCACAGCTGGGTGTTAACTATAAGATTAACTTTTTAAAGGTGTTTTGCAACAATAATTTGTCTGCATTCTCTTTGTCTATTCTATTATGCAAGTTGAAGCTAAACTTACGTGTCTAAGTACACTTTTACTGTGAAACACTAACGTTTGCATCTGCTGACGCTGTTGTTAGCTGTGCAGGTTATTGCATTGTGCCTAAATGCACCTGCTTCTGCCACCTAAATGTGGACTGAGCTCTGGTTGTTCTGCTGGGTGATTGATGACTGTAGTAATTGCCAGCGTTCATTTGTAGGCTCTGACGGCCTGTGCGTTTGTCCTTTTTTAAACTGTATGCACAGGACTGTTTTTAAGAAAAGAGGGAAAAAGCTAAGGTCTCAAAGTTCAAACAGTTTAATACAAAGTTATGGCAGAGCTGGGAGTAAGCTCTAGATTTTACGGCTCTTCTGCTGCTGCTTCTAACATTATTAATCTCCTTCTCTTTCCCTATTTTTAAAACATCTTGTATGGGATTTAACTTGAGTTTCTTACTTCGCATCCATGCAGCTTCGCTGTGTAAGGTATTTATACAAAGGAAAATTGAGTTGTCTGATTTTAATGAATCCTTTATTACAGTGCTTCTTTTAAGGTTTCTTTATTACAGTTGGTATCTATAGATATAGATGCCAGAACAGATGAAACCTGATTATTATTTAATTTTACTGATTTTGCTCTTTTCCTCTTTCAGCCGAGTGGTTTTACCCTGTTCAGTGCAAGAGGTACGTCCTCATCCTACCTGCTTTTGTTTGGGGGTGGATAGGCAGATGTTAGTGTTTTCTTGCATCTGACTAGCCTGGATCCAGGTGTTTCCTGCACTGTGTGTCCATCACTCTCCCACACGTGTAACCCGCCAGCCAGGCAGAATGAAGCTCTTGCACATCAGTGAATTTCAAAAGGTCCAAGTGCCTTCAGGGCAAGAATCCGTAGTTGTTTGTGAGACGTTCTGTGGCCTGTGATAAATAAGGGAGAATTGTGCTCCTCTTTGCTGCAGCAGCGCTTTCCTGCTGATCGAGACGGAGTGAGTTCAAGATGATAGGGACCATCTTCCAAGATCTGAAACCAAAAATGTAAATTGTATAGAAACTCATTTAACTGTAAACCCCTCTCAGATGTCCAAATATATTTCTGAGAGAAAATATTACGCCACCTTCCTACTACAGTTTGTTTTTTATTGTGCTGCGTTAATATGAAACAGGTAGTGTATAAATCTGGTTCTGGCAAACAGTAAATAAATTTTGCCATATTTTGTCATATTTTACTAAATACTCTTTATAGATTATTATTTTTCTTTCCTAATCATCTTTATTCGCTACCAAATTTTCACTGGGAAAATGTAAATTCTGTGCATGTTGAATGTTTTGTCTAATTTTAGTGGGTAATTTTACCTCTTTTAACCTTTCAGTATCAAGTCGGTCAACTTTATTCTGTGGCAGAAGCTAGTAAAAATGAAACAGGAGGTGGTGAAGGAATTCAAGTCTTAAAAAATGAGCCTTATGAAAAGGATGACGAAAAGGGACAATATACTCACAAAATCTATCATTTAAAGAGGTGAGAAAAGTGTTGACCCATATTATGTTGAGTTGGTTTTGACCAGGAAATGTTTAACAGTGGCTGGGGGGCAGCCTGCCATCCTGAGGTACCTACTTGTCTTTTTTCTACCACTCTAACTTGGTGATTTGTGTGTGAATGCTCCTATGAATGCAAAAACAGGTGAAATATGCTGGATTTTTAAATATGTGGGATGGAGTAATGCAGTAACCTGTAAAATGACTGTTGAGTGAATGGGCAGAGAGATGTGCCTCTAAGTAGGAATAGTCTGAATTATTAGCATGCCACCAGAATGCTAGGTTAGTGTCCCAGATACTTTGCAGGATAGTCTTGAAAGAATTTAATGTTGATATAGAAGGGTGGGTGAAAGGAGAATGACTCTTGCACTATAAAGCAAAAATTTCTTTATTCGGTCTGATACATAAGGAGTTGTTATTGCCTGGATATTTTTTGAATACAGTTCTATAGGACATCACACTAGTTCTTGCAGTGTGGTGGGGAAATTCATTTTGTGAGCAAGAATAGGCAAGAGGGAGGATATTTTTTGAAGTTGTGTCTTATGCAAGGCTGATAAAGCCTATATTATTTGGGGAGACAACCCAAACAGTATCTGAACCTTCATGTTTTTGTTTGATGCTGCCCCAGTGGACTGCAGGACATCAAAGGGAGGCATATTTTTTTTGAAATTGTATCTGATCTTATGAAGATAAGTATTAATAGTGCTCATAATCGGAAAAAAAGATCCAAAACAAGTTAGAGATCTGATTGTATTTGCAGTGGGCTGTTTTGGGGTCAGGGGAGAGGAGGAGAGAAAGCACATGCGTGTCACACATGACATGGGATGTACTTTCCATACAGCAGCATCACTCAAAAGCATCTGTATGTCAAGGCATATCAGTAATGTGAACATAAACACGAAGGGAAATTTCATTATGTGTGGCTTGTGTATAGGTTATGGGTGGTAGGTTTTTGTTTGGCTTTGAGCATTGGAATTTCAGATGCTTGCAAACTAAAGAAGCTCAAGGGTAAAAAGAAGTGTGGACAGCATGAGTTGTACAGAAGAGTTTGAAAGAACTGTTTGCTTAGTCTAGAGAAAGAGATGCTCCAGGTGAGTGGGACATAAGTTCCTGTCCTTTCGTCTTTCCCAAACAAAGGAGAAGGGGAAAAAAAAAAAAAAAACGACAACTGATCAATTCCTTTTCACATAACAGGAAATTTACTTGCTGTATTTGGGATCAAGGGAAGAATACTTATGCAGTTTATGCAGTTTGTTTGAACTCACCTACTTTAGCACTCAAATATTCACCAAAGTAGTACCAAGTTTCTCCTCCATGCATGGTACTTTCTTGAGCATCCAATATTTGGTAACTGTCATGGTCAAACTATTGGACTTGAGAGGGCAGTTACTATCAGAGGTTGCTATCAGTGACTCTGCCAATGGTGGTGGGTGAAGTTCTGCCCTGGTGGCACGGCTGACGTGCTTGAATGGCCTTCGGCCCAGGCTGCGCGCCCACTGAGCTGCTACCTGCTCTGCTGCCTTGGGGTTTTGCTGGGGAGCTCGGAGATGAGATCTCTTGGGTAGGGCTGGCTCCCAACAGTCATCTTCAATACACTAAGGAAAGGTGTAGGTAACACATCTTCCATTGTGTTCATAGAGATTCCAAAATGAACTTGCTCCTAATTACTTTGTAATTGCATTCTCTAATTATTCTTAAATTAGTTTGGGAACAGGAACTTTGCTGGAGTTCCTGCATATTTAACTGTAGGTTACTTGTACATCATATTTTTAAAAAACCTTCAGTAAAATGTGTGTGTCATATTAGAATGAAAAAAAAACAGTGAAGATTTTCTATT
This sequence comes from Crypturellus undulatus, assembly GCA_013389825.1. NCBI lineage: Eukaryota > Metazoa > Chordata > Aves > Tinamiformes > Tinamidae > Crypturellus > Crypturellus undulatus. Next base: position 374,228 of record VWPW01025329.1, read on the forward strand.
GGCAAAAAAATTAACAAATGTGAATGATGTTTGTTTTTTACAGTAAAGTTCCTGGGTTTGTAAGGATGATTGCTCCAGAAGGCTCCTTGGTGTTTCATGAGAAGGCTTGGAATGCATATCCATACTGTAGAACAAGTAAGCATGTCCTGCATCAAATACTATATTTTCACTGTTCTATTAAGAGGTACTCTCCAATGGTTTTAGATGAAAATGGTTAAAAATAAAGAAGCTATCAAGTGATAAATATTTTTCAAATTTTAATGTTGCTTTTGTGAGCTCTCCTCTTCTGAAGATATTTGCTTCAGAAGAGCAACCTCAGTTGACCAGTTTACTGGTTCATGCGTAGCCTTATTGTGCAGTGTTCCCAAAATAAGACTGAAGAGTCGACTGTTTCTCCAAATACAGAACAGAGAGTGCTTGAAAAGTTGTTGTTTAATGCCTTATGGTCTGTTAGAATATTGTGAATGCTTTAATACATTTAATTGCGTAAGTTCCTAGAGTTCTGCTTTGGTTTGTTGAATATTTTGAAGTATTGCGTAATGAACTTCTAAACTTCTGAAGTTAAGACTAGCAAATTGTATTCCACAGAATTTTGCTGACTTGATGCACACAAATACTATTAGAGTATTTTTCGATGTTTCTTATTTAAAGTAAACTTTATATAAGACTTGTCAGAAACTATTATATCTAACTTTTTTTTGTGTTTCCATTTCATTACATGTGATTCCATTGACCAGTTGTGACAGTGAGTATTTGAATTACTACCAGTCCTGTGTTGTTGTTGTTTTTTAAAAATGTTTTGAATCTGTTATTTGCTGTTACAATTGACTCTCTGACTCTAGCAAGCTACCTTTGAGCTTTTACATACGCCTCGCCACCATTTCTGGCATGGAACTGCCTGTTACTGTGTTTGTCTGCTACTTGGCTATAATTAGAAACAACTGTATCTGTCAGGAAAAAAAGCTTTCATTTGCTACATCTTTTTTGTGTCTCTTTACCTCCCATTACAGCTGCAGAATATATTTCTTTGTGTGACATAATGCAAAAAAAAGCGAAATCAGAGGTTTTGACAGAATCTTGAATTGGAAATAACAGTGAAATAAAATAAATCTTTACATTTCTAAAGTCCTACTTCTGTAAAGTGAAATCCTGCCTGGCTTAGTCCAAAGCCTGGATGGATTGTCACAGTTAGGATTTTTTTGAATACACCTAGCAAGGAGTTTATGAAGACAGTAGCCTGTTTAAGGATGCTCATCAGTTTAATGCTAAATTCCTTTATCTGCTCACTTTCACACATGATTTAGATAGCCATCACATGGATGCAACATAAAGAGCTATGAATCAGTCGGTGAACTGTGTTTAGCCTGACTCCTCATGATGCACTTGTGCACTGGTGTTTACTTTCTCACTTCTCAGGTTAGAAGTGCTCTTCTGTGTTACTCCCTACACATACAGTTCAGAGGTGGTTAGAACTTCATCATGCTATAGAATAACATGTAATGCTCATTAACTATAATTCTGCCTCTCTGAATACAGTCTCTCTTAATTATGGAAATATATCTCCAGTGGTTTTGGCTTTACTGTATTACTAATAATTTTGAACATAAAGAATTTTAGAGTTGGGAAGGGGGGGTGCCAAATAGGAAAGTATTCTATATTTATGCATGTTAGAGTTGCGTTTCTTAAATACGACTATGGTTTTAAAACACTGCTTAGTGCTATAGCTGATATGTCAGATTTAGATGCAAGTTATTTCACTATGTCTATGCAAAGGAAGGAAACTGTTTCAGTTTCAGCTTTTAAACAGCTTTTAAACAGAAAAATGTTGCTAGTCAAGTCTTACTTGTGACTGTTTCATATATATATATGTATATGTATACACACTTTTTTATGTAAAAGTGTTTATGTAAAAGTTATGTTTATGTTTATGTAAAAGTTAAGCAGAGGGAATAATCGACTTGTTGTTTGATTTTAATTCTTACAGAATGAATACATGAAAGATGACTTCTTCATAAAAATTGAGACCTGGCATAAACCAGATTTGGGGACATCAGAAAACGTGAGTTCTCTAGCCAGCTTCAAAATGTGACAGGCCTGTGATTCAAGGAGGTAACTAGATTTAGTCAAGTTATGGAAACCTGCCATATTTAAGAGGTTGGAAAGAGTAAGGGGAGGTTTTCAGACTAGTCTATGAAGTTCAGAAAAAAAATTTCTGACATGCAAACACACTACACCCGCTCTGATAAGATGGTGTTGTAAAGATCATTCCTCTTTCTCCTTTGCAGGTTCACAATTTGGATCCAAACACGTGGAAGAGTGTTGAAGTTGTCCATATTGACATTGCAGATAGAACTCAAGTAGAACCAGGAGTAAGTAAATGCTCAGTTATTGGAATCTAGCTTTAACATGTAGCTAAGAATTGTATAGGTGTTTCTGTTGATTGTGGATAAACTAAAAATGCCATAGATTTTATCCAAAAAGATAAAAGAAAATTGACTTGAATAGAAGCGTTCTTTCAAAAGTTCCGTATTCAGTAAATGCCTTTGTAACTTTAATTTACTGAGTTTGACTTCAAGACGGACAGACTTTTGACACAGCTTCAGCTGTTATCTTAATTGTAAATAACGTAATTGGTTTAATCAAGCTAGTATTTGTGTGTTCATCTTGGTGTGTGAGATCAGGAGCAAGAACCTATCCCAGCTAGTACTTGAAGATACAGCACAGTATCTCCCCCAGCTTATTCCCATGCTCCTGGTGCTGCTTCTTGGTAACAAATTATTTAAACTGTTCTATCCTTTTGCTTATCCTTCTCTCTAGAATTAGGGTAGTCCCAATAGGAACCATCAGGGTTCCTATTTGCTTGGGACTTCCAAGCAAAGTGTTTTTTCTTTTAGAATTTTGTTCAGGAGGATAGTTCACAATAGATGATTTTTTTTCATTTCTTCTGAAATGCTATAGACAAACCTGTTTTTGCTTTAGAGTGTTTGGGTTTACTGTGCATTCCCTATTCCATGCTTGGAATTATGTCAGACAACTGTGATGCTGCCATCTGTCAGAATGCTTTCTTGATTGCAGTATGTGTCAGCAAACAAAGTGTTGTGCTTATGAGTATTTGTTGAACGTAAGCACTTATTCCATTTGAGTATCCTTAGGGAACAGCACAAGTTTCTGCTGTGTGTGTGCTCTTGCACTATTAAGTTACATGACCTGCCTGTGAGATTGCCAGTTTGCGGTGCTGGGAAGACTGACAGATGGGGGTGTGCTAGAAGAAGCTCCACTTTTGGTCCAGGGCAAAGACCCATCCAGCCCAATATCCTGTTTGTGGCCATTAGCAGATATTTTGGGAAGGGGAAGCATGAGACATTTGGGATGCACAGAATGCTAGAAGTTGGGAGATGCTTGATCTGTGGGAGGATCAGTCTGTCTTTGAAGGACTTTTTGAGCCTGTGGTTACATCTGGTCTGTTGCATTGTTTAGCTACTTAGGTGCCCATGAGCACATGTAATTTTTAATCCATTTGTACTTTTTTACCTTTCTGGCATCATAAGGTGTCTAGTGTGCTAGGTGATGTGATGGAGAAGTACTTCCCTTTTGCCTGCCTGATAGTTTAATTAGTGTTATGGGGTTGGGATGTAAAAGTATTTGCACTTTTTGTGCCATTTATCTTACAGGTTTTGCCTTTCCTCCCCCCCTCACACACATCCTCTTTATCTTTCCAAGCTGAAAGTCCGTGTCTTTCAGTTCTCCTCCATATGGAAGCCACTCCATATGTGTGTGGAAGTCCATGATAATATTTTCAGAATATTATCCATTTTTATATCTTCAGTATAATCTTAGACCCATACAGAGTATAATAAATACGAGTGTGAAATTGTTTAAACCAGTGCCTTAGTCATGGCAGATGTTCCCATGTTCCTATCAACACCTATCTTTTAGCTGCAATGTATATTTTCAAATTCAAAATCACAATAGAGCCCAGCATTGTAGAGGAGTAGTTATGGCTAATTTTCACCATATAATTTGAATATTCATAGCTGTTTCCCCGATATTAATTTTTCAGTATATTTTTGGTTCTTCAGTAAACAAAGAATATCTATGCCAACGTAGATAACGGACTGCCTATTGACATCTTTTTAACTCCACCTTTCTGTCACCTTTTCTAGACAATTAAGAATTTATTTTTTGACTGCTTAATAGTCCAAGAGAGAGAGACTTTCAGTTTATGCTAAGGTAACTTAGCTTCTTTATGAAGTTTACATAACAGACTTTATTAGTTTGAGAGTTTGGAAGTTCAGATACATCGTAGTAATAGAATTGCCCTAATCCACATGCTTGGTTTATGCCCTTTGGACAGTAAATTTCTTCTAGGAGAGCATTAGCTGTGTTCCATATATTGTGTTTGCCCAGAGGTTCTTTCTCTATAATTTCAGTGATATTAGAATGATCACTACTTCACTTTGTTGGGTAGCATTCAAGATCACTTATTATTCATCCAGTATCTTTTAATGTTTGTTTTTTGTCATTTGTTTTTGTCTTATTTCTGCAATTATCATTGTAAATAACTGGAGGAAGCTGGGAGTGTTGCTGGCTTTTTAGGTGCACTGGAAAAAGGAACCCTCAGTGCTGTCAAAGGGAAGTTTTATTTATACATTTAGTCTGTCAGTCATTGCTTTGCCCTAATGCACTCTCTTGGAATACGGTGTTACAGGGAAAAATGGAAAGGAAAGGCTAGAGATATGTCTAAAAGATCCAGCAAGTTTGATAAAAATGTTCATATGCTCAAGATTTATCATCGTAGTGTGGCAGTACTTTAACCTTATTATAAGTATAAAAATAGCCTTAGCGTAAGTATAAAAACAGTAAATTTCTTGAAGATACACATGCCAGCTCATGGTCATTTAAAAACGTATAGAAATAATTTGACTAGCATCTGCAACTTTCTTTAGGTATAAATTTAACCTCGGCCCCTCTCAGTNAGCCTTAGCATAAGTATAAAAATAGTAAATTTCTTGAAGATACTAATGGCATGCACATGCCAGCTCGTGGTCATTTAAAAACGTGTAGAAATAATTTGACTAGCATCTGCAACTTTCTTTAGGTATAAATTTAACCTCGGCCCCTCTCAGTCATCTCCAGCATACAATGTAAGTAGCTTTATGTGATTTGTATATAACAGTCACTTCCTAGGAGAGGAAGAATTCCTAAGGAATAAGCAGAAGTGAACGCTCAATTAACATCACAAGAGGCTACATTTTTGAAAGCCATTTGAAAGAAAATAAGCATAATGAAAACAAAGAAATTGAAATCAGGTCTGTAGTTATTTTTGTGCATTGAGGAGATTAGATGTCTCATTTGAGACTGTTTTAGGACTCAGTTTATGATATTATAGATGTGTAAAAAAGTCCATTTTACTAGCTCAGAGTCTTAGTTTTATCAAGCATGTCTTGGAACATTCTGTCTAGGACATGAAGTAGATTCTATATTAGCAGAAGGATCACTTTATACCTTTTAACTCCTTTTCAAAATAAATCAAGAATATTTCAGTAAGAGAGAAAACCCTGTTCCTTTTAAAACGGATTTTTGTTGGACTCGAACTCGGTGTTTGCGCATGGTGAAACAGTGAAACTGTTTCATTCTGGTGTCCGGATGAAGCAGGTATGTGGACACAGTGGCCATTCCTGGGGCTTCGCTGGTGCATGGCAACTAGATGACTTTAGATCACGTGATAGGATCTTTATAGCTGTTGTTCAAGTCTTGTTAAACACTCTCAAACTGCCTTAAGTGTTTACCGTCTGGAATACAAATTACTGTGTATTGAAGAGTACTGCAGTGTTTATGGGTCTCAAATGTTTATTCTCTTTATTAAGCTGCTGCTGAGGAAAGCCCAGTGACCTCTAAAACTCGTGAGATCCATGGCTTTGTGGATCCTGTAGTGTTCTTGCCTTAAAGCACCATCTCAATCAGAATCTATACATCTAAGTGACAGTATTTTCTTATGTTCAGAGCACTTCCTGAAGGTCACTGAGTGGATGTCTCCCTGGTCTTGTGTTCTCTCATGTACCAGTATCCAGAGATGTGTCTCCCCGCACCAAAACAAAAAAAAACAAAACCAAAAACCTGACTGCTGCAGACCTGGCTTTGTGCCCCAATGTGTTTCTTACGCTTTGCCATGAAGGACATTTGTATCCTAACAGGCTCATCCGAGTCACTGAACTTGAACAGATGAACTATTCAGCCTTTAGCAGTACTACTTTGGAATAAAGATGCACAGGATTCAGTGTTTGCTCAGGTGACCATTAGATAGCCCTTTTATTTTCTCCCAAACTTCAACCTCCTAACAGAACAGAATTTCTTCATCTTGGGGATGTTATTACTGGCTTGGAAAATGGGAAAACTGCATACACCTTAAATTTTGCTTAATTTCTTCTGTAGTGCCCCGTGATTTTCAGTTTTAAGTATACATCTTCAACTGCTCATTCCATAGAACCACCTGTTTTATATTAATTGAGCTTATTTCTACCTTTCTACTGTTTTTTCTTTTTTTTTTTCCCCTGATCCCCTGACTATGGCTTTTTTTCAAGCAGTCCTGGCTACCTACTTTTCTTCCAAACTGCCTAATAAAAAAAAAGTCTCTTCCATGGAGACTAACTTCTAGTACAAAGAATGGCATTGCAGTTTTGTTTCTATGCTAATTTAACAAGGCTAATCTTAATTTCTTTTGAGCTTCTGCATTCTTTCAAAGGTGAGGTCAGGTGGTAGTTCACCTGATTGCAGCCCTTTAGCTATAAGACTCTTCAGGAACTGACAATAAGAGGTCCTGTATGAAGAGAAAGGTGACATGTATCTAGCCCCTCTGGAATATGTGGATGCTCTACTTGCACATCAGGAGGTGGGAAGTAGGGTTTCAGTTATGAGATTTGTGCTGAGCTGTGGATATTTACTTTGGATGTTTACTTTGCGTCGTATAAGTGGAACATACTGGTGTGTAGAGGTGGTTTTTGTCTGTTTTTACACAATTGACATTGAGTAGTGTCTGCTAAACAGCACTGGTATCTGCATTCTCCTGGTTAAAGATTTAAAGCAATATTGAATAGGGAAGTCAGGAACTGTGTGCCTGCCCAGTCAGTTCTGTATTACTGAAGAAGATTTTGTTGTGATCCTGCAGATCAGAGACCAGACTTGTATCATTTCTTGAGCTGACTAAAAGCTGTCTTGAAAATGTTCTGTGCTGTATATGTGCTTTCAATTTTCATAGTTTCTGGAAGAATGAACCATGAGCTCTCAGCAGGACTTACTGCTCTAGCAGGTCTTGTAGTGGGAAGAGGCGCTATCACCTCTGTAATGTTATTCCCAACACATTGAGGGGTCTTGGCCTAAGTTTTAGTCTGCACTGGAGGGCTGTGGTAGCTTTCTCACGCAGCAAAAAAATGTCTAATAGCACCTACACTGAGGTTTTGTTGTGATCATTGGTTTATCATACATTGTTCTTAGTCTTTCTAAATAATTTGGGTTCTTAATCTCTCTAACTATTATAGCTTGCTAAAAAACTAACTACATAGGTTTGTTGCATTTATGCACAGGATACTGATTTGTTTATTTATTTATTTGCAGAAAGTGCTTGTGAAGCAGTATTTGTGTATTTCTGTGAAATGCTTTTTTTACTCCATATTGTTACTTTGCTGCAAAACCATGTTTTGCTTGTACGGCTTTCAAAAGGACTTCAGGATTTTTTAGCTGTTCTGCTTGTTCAATAGTTGACTTCTTTTCTTCCTAAGAAGGACTTGTTGCTGTCAGGAGTTAGGCTCTTGCTGCATAGATATTTTCCTTAAACTCTGCAAAGAATTGTTGTTTATTTGTGCTCTGGCTTTAATCCAGTCTCCTTCGTTGCATGCTGAAAGCTTTATGTATTGAGACAAATTCTTACAATAGTCTCTTGTCCATCTAGACTTTAATCTAGGCTTTTCTTTTCTCTCCCCATTCTGTCCTTAACAAAACCTGGTTTAGGTGAGTTTTTAAAAGTCTTGATTCAAAGCTGCTGTATATGGTTGATAGCACAGAAAATTATGTTATACTCTGTATAGTTCCCTTGAATTTTTGTTTCCACTACAACATTTTACTTGTAAATAATATGCATTTCTAGTGTTTCCAGCTGGGCTTGCCTAAGGACAAGAGCACAGTTGCTTTTTAACTATGTTCCTGTGTAGTGAGAGACAGGGTGACAAATTATGTCAGGTGTAGTGGGCTCCAGTGGTATTACTTTAGATTGTGGTATTATGTGACTAAATACCAAAGTGGCATGTGTGAGCAAGTTTAAAAGCCAAAGCAAAGATTGCCTATATTGGATGAGTTCTTACTTTAGTTATCTTACCACTGTGTACTTAAAATTTGCATCCACCACATCCATAATCTTGTATAGTATACACTGTAATACACACGTACAAGGATCCAAAGTGTTGTGGGTTCTGTTTTCTCTTCTTTTATTGTTTTTGTGTGAATTGTACAATTTTAAACATAGATTTTTTGGAAGATTTTGGATGAACAAGCTATCACCTGGCGATAGTGATGCTTGTTGGTATTCCTGTTTTGTATTTAATCCTTTCAGGAAGGAGATTGTGATGCAAAGGTTGAATTGTCAAGTATGTTTCATGTTAATTGTTTGCCAAGACCATATGCATGCTGTGTGCATTGTACTGAATGTAGAAGCTGTCTTTCTGTTGGAGTATAGCCTTGTTTTCCAAAGTTTATTTAACTACTTTTGAACAAGCCTGCTGACTTAAAAGTTTTTAGTTGTTGCTTTGTTTTCATTAATGTTTTGCTTAGATGTTGCACCGTGGTGCTTACAAAGTAACACAGCGCAGTTGAACTGGAGCGTTTGCAGCCGCATTTGGGACGTTTCCTTGCAGACCTCTGAGCACGGTGCCCCTCGGCCGCTGCAGTGCCTCATCTCGGGTGCTGGGAGCCTCCTCGGAGCGCGGCTCTGCCCAGCTGTCCCAGGACTGCGAGCAGTGGTGCCACCCTCGGGACTGAAGTTTAAGAGAAGGGGTTGGGGTCTTTTGGAGTGAGCAGTACAAGCCAGGGGTGCTGCAACTAGTACAAAGCTTGCAGCCCAGTTTCAAGCGACTTTCCCTCATAAATACACATGCGCTTTGCCGTCTTAGCAATTCTTGCTGGCCTTGTCACTTGGGAGCGGGCCGGAGCGGTGATGGGCGCTGGCGCTAGGGAAGGGGAGCCCCAGCGAAGCGGGGACAGGAACGGATAACCCTGCCGTGAGCAGGCGCTCAGGGCTGTCTAAGGGCAGGAGCAAGCATGACCAGAAGCCTGTGCTTTTTCAGGTCTGTGGCTCGCAGACCTGTGCCCTGCTATTCCCCGTGGTTTACTTATTGCGTTTGTTTAATCCTAAGTGGTAGCTGTTTATCATTGTGGCAGGTGCATTTCTCCATGAAAACTTGATTGTTCTTCCACCAGGGAGATGTTTGTTAGGTGAAATTCGGTTCTTTGAAAAACAGCTTATTGTTCATGAGAGAGTTTGGTAATGGTAGCCCAAACAGTCCCTTGTTTTTCACAGCAGTAACTGTGTGGCAATATGGCGGGTTGACCTGGAGCTCTTCTAACACAGATTCAGCTGCTGATTGTAGGGTTTTAAAACGAGCTTGTTAACATATGCTAACCTGATGAAAATACAGCTGAGTTCACTGACATCTCTCTAAAAATATAGATCATGGTACTTGATGCTAAATAAAACATCTTAAAAGAACAAGTCTTCACTGTAACCTTAGACTATCAGTTATGCTTGAGGCATTTTTATCATTATTTAGTAGCTAGTGCTGCATAAAAGCACCCAGCCAAGTGTGCATTTCATTATAAAAATATTTAGTGATAAGACTGGATTATTTTATGAAATTATTAAGGTTAATGTTATGGAAAAAATAGCTTGTTCAATGCCTATTTTCAACAAATAGCTTTTTACCATTCAGATTTATAAAACTGTAGTAATTTGTTATGCTTAAAATATTCACTGTCTCTGTAATATTGTATTATGTCTCTGTTATTTTTTTTTTTCCTTTCCATTAAGGACATATCTTTGCATGCTTTTGGTGCTTCTGCATCTTACTCCCATTCAGGTTGTTTCATGGATCAGAAATTTGTTCAAAATAATCTCATTTCCCAAAATCTCCTGAGGTATAGCATCCATTATTAAACTGGGTCTTCTGTCCGTGCTAAAGGTATGGGTTCCAGATAATTGGTGACAGTCATTAAAACAAAGTGCTTCAATTGCTGCACAAGAGTTTTGATGCTAAGTCCCGTGAGGAGCTGTGTTTGGGGTACTCTCTCCTCTGATTAGGCAGAGAACTCTCTGCAGAGAACCCTGTAGTAAAAGAAGAGTCCAGGCCGTGCCATCCTCCTCCTGAGGATGCTCTGGGGTGGCTTCCGCAAGGAGTCGTAGTTTTGCACCGAGACGCTGCAGCGCAGGGACAGCCTCGGGGGTCGCTCTGCCAAACGCCGCCATCTCGTAGCACTATTTGGCTTCCTTATGCACAGGTTTTCAAATCTCACTCCTTTCGAAAAGATACGTGTGCTGCTAAGAAACCCAGGCTGGGTATTCCTTGACCTTGATGTGTGGAGAATGTGCTAGGCGTTGAGTTTACCTGCAAACTGAGTGATACCAAGTTCAGTGTTATGTGGAAAAGGGACTCCAAAAACTCCTTATCAGGGCTGTGTCGGTGTGTTTCTGAACTGGCTGTGGCTCCAGAGGCCTCACGTTTGGGGCAATGCGTGCAAGAAACACGGTGCTGTTGTGTAGAGCCCTCCAAGATGGGCGTACAACTAAAGTGGAGAGAAGTGTTAATATTAAAGACAGCTATTAAAGACATGGTTGTCATAATGTTGTTCTTCTTGACCATTTGGATGGTGAACTAAGCGGTTTATCTGATAAAAGTGATTATTTCATGTTAATCATTTGTCATCCTGTAATCTCACCTCAGATCTTTGCCACTGGCTTTATTTTCAAGGTGAGCAACCTGATGTTGAATATACCAGTGGAAATCTATTCTAAGCCACTGGGAGCTATCACTTCCTTCACGTATTGCCTAGTTTAAAATTAAAATGAAAAGTATCTTTCCCGTGGATTCAAACCAGAATTATTCACTTAAATCCAGAAGTCTACCATCAAACCTGAAGGCCAGTGTGATTACCTGGAAAAGGGTGACTGGAGGCCTGGTGCTGCGGATGAAGTGTCCAAAACTCTCCGTAGCTCTGGGAGCAAGAGGAGGTCTGGTCTAGGCAGGATGGTGAGGCTCGGCTTAGTTGTCGAGAGCCATCAATGTTACAGGAGTAGGGAAAATGCCAGATGCTGCTTTTTGGTGGCATACCTCTTTCTTCTTGATCTTTTTTTGTCTTATGAAATGAGACACAAAACTTTGCTAAACTAGGAATTTTCTTCTGAGACTTTCTTGGGTTTTTCTGTAGCACCCACAAAGTACTTGTCTGTCTTTAAAGTAACTTAAACTTTTTCAGTTCTTTCTTGCTTGCACGAATGCAATGGTTTTCTTAGGCTGCTGTTTTCAGATATTGTATGAACCCCACTTGCCGTCAGTTGCTGAGTTCAGTTTTATGTGCTTTCCTAACCTCCAAAATAGTATCTTTATCAAATGATCTTTTCAACACCTCTCATCAGTACAATAAATTAATCTATATGTTGAAAACATTTGTCATCTTTCACTTTTAGTAATATTAGCGTTGTTTTCACTACACGTGTCCTTGGTAAGCAGTGATGTCTGTTCTAAAGCTTTCTGCGGTGCCACCAGGCTGCTGCCGTGTGCCCTCCCTGTGCTTGGCCTGGGAGTGTGTCTCACAGATTGAGATTGTGCAGTATCTAGTTTTACAAGTTCGGTTACTTCCGCCCTCTTCCCTTTTTTTTCCCCTCTTCTTTCTCTGAAGTGGGCACGTCCTGCACTTCGGGAGATGCTGACATACCTGTTCCTGTATTGCTGCTTTCCTCGACGCCCCAAAGTGTTGCACACTGCCCAGCATAAGAACGTTTTGACCCAGAAGGGGGCCCTATAAATAGATAACAAGCACCTCTTGTGATATGCAGTGGATTAAGCTGGTGTGATGGTATATTGAACCCAAGCTTAAAAACAAGCTAACAACCACCCACACCCCTCTCTAAATACTTGGATGAATCAACTTGGTAGTCTTGGGGTAAAGCTTTATACAGTGGGATACTGAATGCACTTTTTTTGACTCTCAATTCTTTTTTTGATGTTATAGGACTACAAAGATGATGAAGACCCTGCATTATTCCAGTCTGTTAAGACCAAGAGAGGACCTTTGGGGCCAAATTGGAAGGTACCAAGAACTGACTTTACAAGCTTACAAAGTTTTAATTGGTTTAAAAAATTCCTCACAGTTCCTTAGAGACTAGGACTAGTGGTGCTGTGCATATTCTGATTGTGTTAGTACACAAAGTCGCTTAATATTACTATTACAAATAAAATGATTTAGTTGAAGAGCAAGTTTTAAAAAAATGCAATAAAAGCTATACAAACTAAATGGAATGGATATTATCCTTACTGAGGATTAACAGTTACCTCTGCTGTCTGATAAATTCTGTGTGAGTCATCATACTGTTAGCTGCTGGAGGTAAATTAAAATGCAAAAAAACTAATTGGAATCCTCCCTATATTGAAATGATTATAACTGTATGTTTCTTAGAACAAAGTAAAGGATCTTTTGCGTGTGTGTCTTATTTAGGATGATCAAAAACTAGCAGAATTTAGTGACAAATATAAGGCCATCTTTACTTTGCCCTATTGAACACTTACGTTTATTTGTGTGGTATATATGTGAAATGTTGTAGGTTGTGCACATTATCACAATGAATTTTTTACTTTTGTAAGATAATGCACCATGTGTGTGTGCGTGCAGGCACAGGTGCATCTACCATGCTCTTGAAATTCTTAGCTTGAGATACGTAACCTGGGTTGATTTGGGAATTAGCTTTCCATGTTCTTTGATCACTTAGCAACTTTCTGATAAGTAGGTTCTCTGTGACCATGGGAAAATGACTTGACTCAAAACTTTTATTTTAAGGTAAACCCAACACTCTTATCATGACTGCAGTTACCCAAGCCTTTCTATTATAAATTTTCTTACAAGTGCATGATGCATGCTTCTTGCTTAACATCACCCGCTTTATTCTTCCCTTCTCTCCCCCTGCCAAATCTGACCAACATGCACTGTGCTAGATTCTCATACTACCATTACTGGATAGTGTGAGAAATCTATTTTAAAGAGAGGTTAAATTCTGCAAAAGCTATTCAACCTTAGTGCTTTCTTTCTGCATAAACAACTTTACATTATTGGTCATCAATATGACTGTTATGTGAAAGATTATCACTTAAAATCACACCCAATATAAATTTTGCTGTGTTTGCATATTAAGCTACAGGAAAATCATGTTTGAAGACTGATATTTAGTAGGCAACATAGTAAGTACTGATCCATATGTCAATGACACCCTTATATCACTTTTGTCATTTCTTACTATCCACTAAATACTTCTCCTGACAGTTTAGCCTAAGATACTTGCTGCATACACAAAGATGATCCTATCCTTGAAATAAATTTTCCTAAAATCTGTTCCCTGAGCCTTGAAACAGCTCCCATCCCACTTATTTCAGAACCTTGCTGCACACCAGTTGAAGTGCAAGTTTGCAGCAGCTCAGGATACACTAAATGGAACCCAAACACGCCTGAGTTGCGGTGCAGAGCCTGTCAGCACGTCCCTGTGTCTGTCACAGTGCAGGTCCTTCCCTGCCCAGTGAGCAGAAATCATCTGTGTATTTCCAGCCCAGAGCAAAATGTACTTGACTACATCAGGTTTCTATGTAGAAAAACTCACTAGTGTGTACCAGAGTGAACACAGAGGCAATTTGTTGAGACCAAGTCCCTACTTACTGGTTAGAATATACTTTTTCACAAAATAATTTTCATCAGTGGCTTCAGCTCTGCTTTGTAGAGGAGATCTGTGGAAACCTTCGGAAAGTGAAGCAGAAACACTGAAAGTCATGCAAGATTTGTTTTACAGTACATCATAATTTTCCTGTCCTACAATTAAACTGGTCTGTTATACAGGCAAGAATGGACTGTTTCTTTCTCCCATCTGTTAGGAATTAGTGATCTTTATGGTGCTCTAATTTTAGCCTATATTCCCGTAGACATTGTCCAGTACACAGCTATCCCTGATAATCATTTAGACTTATTGCCACCTTTGGGGCAGTTTCTGTGATTCTCCACAGTTATCAACAAGACTTGATCTTGGATTTTCAGATGAATGATTGCACTGAGAAGAACCAGCCTTTTCTTATGGTTAATTCTGCTTTGGGTTTGTTTTGGTTTAAAACTGAGTTTTGCAAATAAATAGTTATCAGACAAATGTATCAAAGTGATCAGCTGTGTATAGTCTTTATTGAATTCCCAATATAGGAACTGATACCCTGAAGCTGATATGTACAATTATTGCAAATACAACATTTCATTTACAGCAATGTAAATGAAATTCAGGATCTGAAAATCGTGGTGTAATTTTACATCCCCTTGCCCAGTAAACAGGGAGTAGTGAGAGTCATAATATTGAGGCACCTTGAATGTCCCTCTGTGGAGTGGGGTTCCCGTTGCAGGGACACACTTGTCCAACACTGACCATTCAGTGCTGTACCCGTCTTCCCGAGGTGCTGGTGCAGTGCTTGGAATGCTGCATGGACAGGAGAACAGGCTGAACTTTGTGGGGCTGTGAGAAGTGATATGGCCGTGCAGGCAGCTGTAGTGGAACAGCTGAGGTGTGGAGCATCAGTGGAGCAGAAGTGGTGTGGACTGCTAAAGCTGGCACATCTCTGCCCTTAAGCTGCATTGTCAAAAGAAATACTTGTGAAACTACATTTGGAGTGCTCCACATACTTTAATTCGTCTTAATTGGATCTGAGGGTGCAGTCAATGTATATTGCTGACCTAATTGGGGCTATTATAGCTGTTCCTTGCATTGTCTTTTCAAGATGATGAAGGTTGATCCTGTGACGGTGCAATCGTGCAGACACCGCAGCGCTGTGGTGGCTCTGTGGGAATTCAGCAGCAGCAGCTGCGCAGCTGAGCACTTCAGTACTGACTGCTCGCGCAAGATGCTCCTTAAGTCACTGGCTGCTGATGTTCCCCGGGGGAAAGTGCAGATTTCTGAGAGTCAGCAAGAGAGTTCAGGCTTGTGTAGTGGCAGCAAGCTCTGCTGCTGGGTCCTGTGGGTGCTGAGAGGCGTGCATGGTGGTTAGTGACCTGCACAGAAGCAGCTGCTGTAGAGATCCAGACCCATCTGTAGGTTTGCCTTAATAATACTCTCTAGTTAAACTTGAGCATGAACGTTTCAAAAATAAGCAGGTGAGCACACTGTTAAAATAACTTTGTTCATAACTTCCAGGCTGCAGGGATTTGGGGCAGTAAGTTCTGCCACACGTCCCGGTATCAGTGATTCTTTAGCTCAGAGTACTAAGAGACATGAGAATGTTCAATGCAGGTTTTTTAATAGTTGTCTCTTAATTTTTAATTGTTTTCCTAATGTCTCCCTTACATCAAAACTTTTAACTGTATGAGGGCTGGTTAGTTGATTGTTAGTTAGTATTTAAGATGTATTATATATCAATATAGGTGTAGGTGGTGAGTTGGAGTTCAGTAATACTATATATATATATACTACATGTACACAGTCTATATATGTCTATACAATCTTAGTTTTGCTGTTTATGGATCCAAAGACAAAATACAATTCTAGTTCAGAAATCTCTTCTGCTTCTGCCTAAACCTTACACTTCTGGCACGGTCCTGTGGGGAAGGAGAGTGAGGGGGAGCACCTGGGGAAAGCTCTCCAGGCTTGCATCTCTCTGCAGTGGGAGGACAAAAGAGAACTTAAATAAACTGAAATTTTGTGCTTGTGAGAAGTGAAATGGGGGTAGTAGGATACATGTTTTATTTGAGTTGATTTTTTTTTTTCATTCTATCTGTTTTCCAACATTATAATGAGATAGCAGCTTAATTTATAATTGTGTTTTGGTAATAGATCCAAAAATATAAAATAATTTAGTGCCAGCTGTTGTAATTAAGTGTCATTGTCCCAAAGAAAACCGGAAAGCGTACTACTCTGTAAATCATGAAATTAAAAGCAATGTTAAAGCTTAAATTTATAGCACACATCTGCAGTGTGGATGGAATTTCTTATAGATTTAGGCTAATGATATTTGTTATGCCATAGTTCACCGTGTTTCCAAAGTATAATGCAACCATTTACTAAAAATTAAAGTGATTATTCTAATAAACATATCAGGTACGTTTGTCTGAAATCTTTGCTTTCAAAAAACAAACTTCTTCCAATTATTCATAAACAGAAAGAGTTAGCAACTGATGAAGACTGTCCGAAGATGTGTGCTTACAAGTTGGTGACTATCAAATTTAAATGGTGGGGACTGCAAAACAAAGTTGAGAACTTCATTCAGAAGGTGAGCGCTTCTCCCTGGCTGCGGGCTGTGGGGGCTGCGGGGGGCGGCTGGCCAGGTCGCTTCTGTTCTGGCACGGGGCTTTTTGAGTGGGTAAGTGATGAGATTTTTTGTTGCTTGCAGTTGAGGTCACTTTATTTCTTCAGCAGCTAGAATTGTTTGTGTCTGCCAGCAATGGGGTTTTGTTGGCAGTGCTAGAATAAATTTTAAGCTAAAAAAGTGAAAGTAGCAGCCATGCTTCTCTCATGTAAGTTTTAAGCCTTGATTGCACCAACTATAACCCATGACAGAAGGAGAATTCTCTAAATCATTTTTTCTTAGGTGAGTAGTTGTCTACAACATGTGCTGGTGTTTTTCTAGTATCAAGGTACTAGCTTTCTAATGAAAATATTCTTCATGTTTATAATAATTCTGTTTTGATTTTATTGAATCAACTTGCAAGAATACATGGAACTGAATGCTTGCAAGAGTTAAAAGTAAGGTATAATCTAATACTCCAGGATATAACTTGACAATTGTGGTGGTTTGGGCAGTTTATATATATATATTTAATTTAATTATCAGTGTATTACCAGAATATGAACTATGCCCTTTTTTTTTTTTAATGCATGAATAAATATTTAGGATATAATCTTCCATGTAGGCAGAGTGTTTAATCTAGACCAGCATGCCAGTTCTCGTGGATCCAGACAGAATGTGCTGGACTAGTGATTCAACCAAAACATGATATTCCAGTAGCTCTTCCATCTGTTGTTGCCTCACAGAAAATCAACGTGAGGCCATTTTTACTGTGATAACCAGGGCTGTTAGTTCTGAGTGCATTATACAGCTAACTGCCTTTAATCTTTAGACATTTCAGTAAATATGATAGTTAAAAAAAATACAAACCATAATACAAAGAATGCAAAGTAAATGTTAGGAAATACTGGAGACTGTTTAACGTTGGGGTGATTTTTGAGAAATGACCGACTTCGACTGGGATCTTTGAATGTGGAGAAGCTGAACTGTCGCACTATGAAAGAGCGTATACCTGCCTAAAGATTATACCTCTTCAAATAGAATAACTGCAATTGCTTCACCAGTATGGCGAAATGTAGACCTGTTACCTAATGTTTATTTATCTTCTTAAAGCAAGAAAAAAGGATATTTACCAACTTTCATCGCCAACTGTTCTGTTGGATTGACAAGTGGATTGATCTGACTATGGAAGACATTAGGAGAATGGAGGACGAAACACAAAAGGAGCTGGAAGCGGTAAGGGCGCTCTGAGATCGCAGTTTGCATGCCATGTGTCCGTAGCTCTGCCACTTAGACTGCTCAGGGACTGAGGCAGGTTGAGTAGTATCCAACCCTTGCATGTGTTTGGGCCATTGCTGATCAACACTGCGACTGCTGCGGAGATTCTCCTGGGCAGACCCGTGCACTTGAAGCTTCTGCATACTCTGTTATGTCAAGCTGGAAGTGGCTGGAAGGTAGATGCTTATGAGGAGTCCCTCAATGCAGAATATCTGTACTGAGCATCTCTTAATGTATGTTGTCGTACTCACTGCACAAAGTCCCCTTCAGTGCCTTTTTTTTTTTTTTAACCACTTTGGAGTTAGAACTCAAAGCTGTCATCTCACTTTTCTACCATATGTCTTGCTCTGTTTAGTTGCAAATCATCATTAGAACTGATTATCTTCTCTTCAAACATGTCCTGAATCAAATTGTATGTGTCACATGACAGGAGTTATACTCATCCCGATTAGCCTAACAGAATTGAGACTTTGAATTTGGTAAAATTAACAGGCATAAGATGGTCTCAAATTTCATGCTTTGGTGGCTGCAAAGACCAAATGCATAGAGTCTGATCTGCCTTTGGACTGCATGTCTGGAGGGACACTTGCCCACAGGGGACTTTCCCTACCCTTTCCTTTAAGGTGTACAGGTAGTAGTCAAGGAGCTTTCTTTTCTAGTCTGTCTGCCAGAGCATGACCTTTTGGTGAGAGTTTAAATCCTGATGTCTTTTTAGGTTCTTTGCAGTCAGTGAAGTCACAATTCTAATTCCTACCTGTTTTGCCATGCCAATTTTGTGCTGCTCCCAGCACTGGCTGTGAGCGCCTCTCCGCACGCGGAGGCTGCTGCACTTGTCACGCGGGGGCATCGGGGCTGCCCGTAGCACCGGGATCTTTCCAGGGTTTGGAAGAAGTGCCTCCTCCCTCTGTGAGTTAGAGTAGGTAGATGTTCTGAGCTAGGAAAAACAAACCGTTTTTGCAGGAAAGCTGAAGGGGTTGTCTGCTTTGGCAGTTTCCTGAAATATGTTTTGAAAAAGCATCATGTCCACCCCTTCTCACAAACACTGTACTCTCTCTTTGGTTTCTGGATTTTTTTTGATTATGGCAGGTGTTCTGAAAAAAAACACATGATAGTCTTCTTTTACTATCCTTTATGCTAGAACCTATTCTTAGAGACAGCTGGATGTGAAGGAGGAAGAGTAATTAATTTCCTCTGTATAATTGGCTTTTATCCAAAGAGTTCTCCTTTTCACACCTTTAGTTTTTAATTTCAAATGAAACAAACTTCAAACTTCTCTGAGAAGTAGTGGCAGTGTGAGGGGTGCATACAAGATAAGATATATATTGGAGAGAGTAACCAGTGTTTGACAGACACGTGTGTGCATGAGAATTTCCCTTTTACATCTGTGTGGATTATAGATGTCGGTCTTCCGTAGAGAAAGTTATGGGTCACACTTTTCACTGGTAAGTAACAGATTTTTGTACATTTTTACGAAACAAGTTGTGGATGATTTTCTTGCACAAACAGGATATGCTCTCTATTGTTTTGTTTCCTGTGATACAGCTTGTTTTATAAATATTGTCTCCTAGAGAAGAGTAAAAAGGAAGTGAATTTATTTCACGATGCATCATCACTAACATAGGATATCGGTAGCAAAGTGTTTGCTACTTCTATTAAATTCTTAAGTGAAACCTCTATCTCTTGGTTTTGGGTAA
Organism: Crypturellus undulatus; assembly: GCA_013389825.1. NCBI lineage: Eukaryota > Metazoa > Chordata > Aves > Tinamiformes > Tinamidae > Crypturellus > Crypturellus undulatus. The sequence goes on from VWPW01025329.1 coordinate 393,753, forward strand.
CACTGATACCTGATCTTAAAGAGCAAATCTTTCTCTAACATTTTATTGGTTTGTGTAGTAAGGCAAATAAATTATTTTAAATAGTTTGTTGTGCAAGACTTTATTATCAGGAATTTATTTCTTTTTTTTCATAACAGCAATGCATTAACACTAACACAGTTTTTCTGTAGCTATTGTGAAATGAGAGAGGAGTGGCGACCTGCTGTTCCAGGGTTGTGTGTGTTGTGGGTTTTTTTTCTTTTATCAAGTGTTTATAATAGTGGTATCAACAAACACCTATAAATGATGAGGTCCCTAGATTTTTGTGGTGACGTGTATTTTTGGAGAATAACAATCTAGAGGCAAAAATTCCACTGCAAATACAAAGTGAATACTAATTTATACCAAATAATTTGTTTTTGTCTTATATCTAACTGCTTCATCCATTTTGATAAACAGTAACTTTCATTAAATCCTAAATAAGCCACAAAACATTTGTTTTATGACGTGGACCACATAAAAGAAAGAGCTCAGTGGTAAGGTATTTAGTATGCCAAGAATATCTTCATGCTTTCAGCCTTGAAAAGAAATATTCAGCTTTTTTTGACACTGTGCAGTTTTATAATGCTTAAAAAAGAAAAAAAAAATACAGTATGCAAGCCAGTGTCTAATAATATTGGCAGCATTACATTTTCTTATGACACATTACTTTCTGTTGCTATTCTCTTTCTCATTAAAATCCTTTCTTCCTGGTTTGAACTATTCTCCAGATTCTGTGCACATTTGAGTTCTTTTGTTAGTCCTGTTCTTCATCTCAGGTCAGCTTTTACTGTAAGGGTCTCTGCTTTTTTGTTACTCCCTGAATTCTCATAGGTAGCCTTCCAGAGTTTCTCTATCCCAGGACATTCTTTTCTTATATTTTTCTTTATCTTTCACCTGATGGTTTGTATATCTGACCCCTGGAGATGAGGAGCGCCTGCACCTCGCCTCATTAAATACCCACCAGCTAATTGCAGTGTAGTCGAAAGGCCCCTGCCCCTGCCGAAGCACCGTCGCCTGCCGCGTGTCTTTGCAGCAGTGGAAATGCCATGCTGCGTGTTGCAGAAGTTGGTATAGCACTAAAGCATCAGGGCTTCTAAAAATCTGAGAAGCATTATTTACCGCTGCTGCATGGCCAAAAAATGCTCTGTCTATCCAGTCTCCACAGAACTGCAGCTTCAGCTGGGGCTGGTTCCTGTTTTGATGCTGGCTGAGGAAAGGTCATGTAGCTCATTACTTCTCTCACTAACCAAGAGCAAGACAGGTTCTTTCTCTGGTAGCTCACAGTTTTATTTTACGTTTAGATGCGTAAGAAGGGTTCCGTTCGAGGCACATTGGCTGCTGACGTCTAGAGGAGTTCTCTGTAGGTTCTGAGGCAAATCAAACTGTGTAAGTGAACCGTTGGATGAAAAGGACAAAGCTGTTAATGTTCTGCTGGTGGGAGTTGGTGGTAGAAAGCATCTCAATGGGTGTATATCCAGACAACACTTTGGGGCCTTCCTCCCTCCTGTTCGATAACCTTGATACAATCAAAAATCGGGCATGATGCTCTATGGCCCAGGCACGCAAGACACCTTCACCGCAAAATGGCACTGTGGTAGACTGTGCAGATGCTCAGTCCAGTGGCAGAATGCCTTGTGCATCGGCCCTGTTCCCCTGCTTTGTGCTTTCCTAGTGCAGAAGGCCCAAATGCACACCCTGGTCGTCGTCACCCTGCTGGCACTGAGCTCTGAGGCAAGTTTTGCAAGTTCTTTTCTGGGGACAAATCAGAAAAGGCAGTGAGTGTAATCTTGCTGCTCGCTCAGTCTAGGTTTGTCCACCTAATTAAGATAAGCTGTGGACTGCCATGTTCAAAGCATGTTAATTTTTAAAAATTTCCACACAGAAATGTATAAATACTAAACTGTGTTAAAACTGTTTCTGCGGGAAGCACTTTGTCCAAGAGTTGGAGACGGTTAAGTAAGTTCAGTGCTTTAATGTTGGTGCTTCCACTGTGACTGTTTTAATACCTCAGACGGCATCTCCCAGTCGGAGCAGATTCCCCGTCCCGCAGATCTGTGCGGAGATCCCGTAGGACCGGAGCTGCTGTCTGGCAGTGAGGAGGCTGGTCCCAGATTACAATTTTCTTACAGAACTTGCACTGCTTTGGCCTGACATTGCTCAGTGTTGGTGATGTTTTGACTGCCCTGCCCTGTTTTTCTTGGAAATTAATGAAATCACCTATTTGGAATTTAATGCTTGAAATAACTGTTAATGCTTAATTGTGTATTTTCTTTTCCCACAGTTACGTAATCAAGGCCAAGTGAGAGGAACAAGTGCTGCCAATGATGAATGATGATGGATTTAACCGTCACATGCAGTGTTGATATACAAATGTGTGTGTGGATGCATGATTATTTGTATATAATTATATATACGCACATGCATACTGAACGGGGTTGTTACAGTGTCTCCAAGGTACTATACCTATCCTCAGCAAAGATGCAAAGGAAACTGCTTTCATTATGTATACCTGAAGCAAATAAAAAATCAACTGAGTAGTGTCATTTTAAGGATGAATTAACTGCAGAATTATGCTAACTGGTATGTTACATGAATGTCAATATGGACCAATTTATTCCCTACTTGTTTTTTTTCCTGCCTTGAGTCACTCTGCTATAACTTGCCCATATCTCATTGTAAAGAAACAGATTCAATTAATTTCAATTTTGTGTCTTCCCTATGTGATTATTTTTGGAATAGGAACAATGAATGTATTTATAGCTATTTATTTCTGGACTGTCATTATCCTATAGTCAAAACATTTTTTTTCTATTAGTGGATATTGGAGGACTTTTATTATTGAATGAGTTTGACCCAGTTCACTAACTACCCATTCACTAATTTAAAAAAAAAAAAATCACATTTTATTGGACTTTTGTACATTGAAATGCTGATGGTTTTTCTTCATTAAAATTGGCAAGATTAAGGAAAATGGCTTGTGATTTATAAAATAATTGTAATCTGAAAATTTCCAGAAGTTAGCTTTTTAGATGAAGAAACTGACAATACTTGTGGACTCTTTCAAGTATGTATTAGGCCGTGCTGTAGAAGTGTGACAGAAGAGCTCTTCTGTAAAATACTATTTCCTGTTAATGAAATCGCTGTTTTCCAAAGTTTCAGTTTGGAAACTATGCAAATGGTCTTGATTTCACACACATTACGCAATGGAATATAATTGTGATTTTTAGCTCTTTTCATGTTGAAAATACACTTTAAAAGAGATGTATACTTTCAGATACGATGAAAGTTTAAATTGTAGCATCTGACGTTTCTCTGATATTTGTTAGGACTAGACACTTAAAAAGAAAGATAATATTATGAAGACCTCTTGTAGATAACTCGCAAATAGGAAAATGTCTTCAGCATTTTTTAAGAAAATATTCAGATAGAGCATATCATAGATGTATATTATCAAAAAGCCTGCTAGAGCAGAAACAAATTATTTTAGAAACACTAGTTAGATAACGGTCTATCAATGCCTGGTTTCCTCCCTGCATCCCAGAAGCCTCTCTAGGGCAAGCCTTGCTTAAGCATCCTCTTCCTAATCCCGCATCCATCCAGTGCTGTGGAATCACGGTTCACTTAGTTTGCTTCCAGAAGGGTCTCCATCACAGTGACATTTCCCTGGCCTCCAAGGGCAGCAGGGCCAGGTCTGCCGCCTGCCGGGACGGCCGGGTCCGCTGGGTCTGCCGGTGCCAGGACGGGTTTCGTGCATCTCCTGTGCAGTCCTCCCCCTGCCCTCCCCGCTGCAGAGTTAATCTCTTTCTGGTTTGGATGTTTGTTCTCTCCACCTTCTGACGGTTGGTTTTGTAAATATACATACTCACATGTGCACACAGACACATGATTTTAAAACTATTTGCTACCAGGAGGGCTGTTGCAAGCCTGGAACCTAAGGGCTCAATTCTCCTCTCAGTGCTGGAATGTAAGTCCCACTGTCGTTGATGCAAATCCAACTGCAAACTGAGGGAAAGGGACCCTACACCTTTATGTCTTTCGACTAGTTGTGAAAATGAGAGAATCTTGTAGTGAATGTAAAATGTTTAGATTACTTTGGCAGTCTCTGGTGTGACCTACAGTAAAACAGTCAAATTTAATTAAATAAATTTGATCATAAAATGTTCTGTCTCTTGTCTTAGGTCTTAGTATTTGTGGTTTTCTATTGACATAGCATTTAGTTTAATTGGGCCGTCCAAGAAGTCTGGAAATCGTGTAAGGATCTGCTTCAGTGGTGATGAGCTCAACCTGCGCTTGAATCCGAGCGGAGATCTGGATCTTAATGAGTTCAGGCAGTGTAACAGGTGCTTGGTCAGGACCTCACCACTTACCAGAGTTCGGGAAGGTATTTTGCTTCTGTCGTTTTGTGACTGCCTACCATAATGTGCCAGGCCGAAGATTTTGCAGAATGACACATTTGCTGGAATTACTCTGCTCACACAGTGGCTCTGTGGCTGTCGTCGTGTGTTACAGCTGCTGCTAATTCTGCATCTTGTCTGTGCCAGGAAAGGAGCAGGGCCGATGGGCTGGAGAATTCGCTCCTGGTTTGGAGGCGGAGATGCGCAGGTGCCATGAGGAGATGGAGATGCGGGAGGCACCTGCCAGCGCGGAGGCCAGTCTCCAGCAGCGAGGCCACCTCGGACCGCAGCGGCGAGCGCCCTGCCTCCGGAATACCGGCACCTAGAATTACAGGCCTCGTGGAGGGGATGTCCGAGGAGCCTTTGAGGTTGGGGGAAGACTGTAACTACAGAATGAGTTTGTTTGGGGTGCAGGGGAGAGGCTGGCACTCACAGGCTTGTTTAGTCGCACAGCTTCAGAACAGCCTTCTGAAGAGTTGAGTTAGAAACGCAGTAAAGCAAGTGGCAGCTGCCAATAGGTTGCACTAGACTGTTTTGTTAGCTACTGAGAGTGAACGGAACGCCCTAAAAATTACGCTATTTCGTATACTCATAAGAAGCCTGGAGACGTGTGTTACGGTGGGAAGGGTGCAGCAGCAGCGAGCACCAAGGGTAGGAAGCGGAGCAGGGAGGAGCCGCGCAGGGGGCACCTCGTGCGGGTAGGGGCACTCCAGTCCGTGCCATCGCGTCAGCGTTTCCTGGCCCTCGCCCGCCTGGCGAGCGGGTGCAGGCGGACCCCGCAGCTGCCTCTGCTCCGCGGACGCTGCTGCCAGGCCTGACGGGGCAGGTCGGGTGTCCAGGGCGGCAGCGAGAGGGGCAGTGTTTGACCGAGCGCTGTCGCCCTGTCGCACGGGTCTGTGTTACCTCCCTGTCGGCGCTGGCCTCCGGGGCAAGGTGCAGCCCCTGGTGCCTCGCGGTGGGGAGCAGGAGCTTGCCTGTCCTCTGAGATCAGAATCCTGGGGAAAGACGGGAGTGCACTGATTTCAGAAAACCTCACTGATCCGTAAAGAAAAGACGTTCCCCGAGGAGCGGCTCTGCAGCTCCGCCAGCCCCTGTGCTTCAGCCCGGCTTCAGCAGCCCCGGGCACTCAGAACTGGTTCTGGGGACAGTGAGGTCCTCGCTGTTTCTCCTTGGTAGCAAGTTCAGAGGAAGAAAGTGTCACTTTCTCAAGGTGCTTTGGGATAAACAATATAACAAGTGATAGAGCAGCCTGATAGCAGTATGAAAGTGGTGCGTAAAGCAAGGTGAGCACAGCCGTGCTCTGGCCGGTGCGTGTTCAGCGCTGCACAGGGTGCCGCCGTGGCAGGCGGGATGAGCTGCTCAGGAGCGTTCATAGACGGCGCTGGTTGGCGGGTGGCACCGCTGAGGAAGGCCCTTCCCGCAGGGCCCTGGCAGCGCGGACGCGTGCAGGGCTGAGCGCGGCCCGCGCGCCCGGCGCTCGCCCCTCATGGCCAGATTTCTGCCTGCTAAGTCTGGGCAGTTACTGGCTATAAATTGGAACTTGTGAGGCTCATTTTGGTAAATGCAAAATTGAATTCTCTCTTTTTACTACACAGCTTGTTTAGCTTCCAGATGGCAAACCAACATGAAGTAATGGGAGTGCAACATAGCTCTGTTATAATGGATATGTAAACGTGATATTTATTCACTGCTATAGACTGCTGTGAACCATATTCCGGCAGTAACCTTTTAAATACATCACTTGGTTGCACATAGGAGTGTGCTCTGCAAGGGACCTGCAAGGAATTTGTTTGTTATTTCAGAGGATATTTTTCATTGTTGAAAGTAAAGGAGAATGGTTTTTCTTTTTATGCCTTTATGCCTTTTTCTGAGGTCACACCGAGCCTGTCTCCTTTCCCCTTTTCCCAAGATCAGTCTTAAAATGATTCCTCCGAGAAGGGAACTTGCTGCCAGTGCAGCACCCCCTGCGTGTGTGAACGTGGGCGGAATGGGCGCCAGGTCTGTCCCGGCCTCCAGCGAGCCCTGCGGGGCTTAGTGCCAGCTCAGCTGGCCGCACAGTGTCACTTGTCGTCCTCCTCCTTGCTGGCAGTGGTGTGGCTCTTGCAGCGGGGTGACCTGGCACCGCTTCTCCCGGCCGTTCGGGTTTCGGCAGTCTCCGAGGCCGGGCGGGTGCCCCGGGGAAGCTGGTGTCCCGTGCTCGCCCCCAGTGCTAGACGCTCGTGCTCTGGTGTTGGCGCTTCGCGGCTGCGGAGGCTGCTGAAGCCGACCGTAAGGGAAGGAACTGAGAACCAAGCGCCTGTTCCCATCAACTTCCTGATCCAAGCGAGCGCTGAGCTCTGGCCGGTGTCTCAGCCTGGCCGTGCAGCCAAGCCCCCAGCAGAAGGGCTGAGGTCTGGTTTTCCATGTCTCCTTGCAAAGCTGCGAGCTGCAGGTTATCGTGGCTTGCGCTGCCGGCCCCGACCCCAGGCCTGGCACTACGACAGCTCTGGAGGAGCCGAGGTACCAGCTGGAGGCCCTGGGCCCAGCGAACCCGCTTCGCTCTGCACCGCGAGGCCGCGGCATCCTGGGCTGTGAGCCGCGGCACCGCCGCTGTCCATGGGAAACACCGGTTGTCACCAGCGACTGCAGGTTCTGCTGCTTGGAGGCACGTGGGGACGGGTGCGCCGAGCGCAGGGCCTGCGCGACGGGCGGACGGGCGGTTCCTCCAGAGAGTTTCTCCTTACAGTTTCTCCTTGAATTTTTGAAAAGACGTCAGAGGCGACTGCATTGAACCGGTGTGGAAGAAGCCGTCTGGAGCCCGTCCGGCAGAAGGAAATGTAGCAACGGGGTTACTGAAAACGACCGTGAAAGAATCCAAAAAGACTTGGCTGAACCTTCTCCTGTGGAGGGGACATGGCAGGCTGGGTACCACAGTGCTGTCCTGTGGCATTTTTTGCCCAAATGGCTGAAATCTTGAGTTTGGGAAAGGTCTTGGTTCTTTTGCTTCATTGTCTACGCATCTGTTTGTGCTAAGTAACATTTTCAGTCCCTTCAAATGGAGACGTTGTCTATGAGCAGCTATAGATGCTTTCAAAAATCATCCTTTAGCTTTGTGTTAATTTTGGCAGCAAGGGAGAAAAAGAAAACAAGCTAAAAGGACTAAATATAACTTAGCAAAGTATCTATTAATAGCAGTTCAACTCAGTTTTATCCTTTATGGCACTAGATCACGCAAAAATGTATAAATGGGTACATTTAATGTACTCGCACAGTAGACAGGGACATGGGAAAGGGCGCTGGGGTGGCCGTGCAGCAGCGCGGTGCAGAGCGCTGGAAACGCTGGCATTTGGGAAGGGAAGAAGCCAGAAGGAGGCCAGCGTGGCTGTTCCCTCCCTTTGTTGGGCTCGCTCAGCACAGCCACAAAGCCTTGTTGACCTTCGAGGTTTGTGGCACAGTCTGCTTTTCCAAGAAGTCAAGTCTTTTCGTTGCATGTANATGACCTTCGAGGTTTGTGGTACAGTCTGCTTTTCCAAGAAGAAGTCAAGTCTTTTCGTTGCATGTATCCACCTGCTTTCCTGGACATTTTTGCTCATTTTAATCTAGTGTTAGCTCTGTCCTAGTAACAGGTATCTTTGAAATCAGGAGAGACATGAATGTGGTCGTTCTCTGCAACTTGAGGGGATCGTTTGTGCCTCCCAGTTTTGCAGAGACCATGAATTTGCAGTGAGGGTAGAAATCCCTCCAGTGATTTAATGGTGGTTGTTTCATCACTCACTGAAATGCTGCTGTTCTGGCAGCCTCCGGGACACTGCCCCCGTGTGAGGGGGAGGGAAAATAAGAGCAGCAAAGGATGTTGTGTCACATTTCCATGGCCCTTGTTTTCCTTACACTAGAGCTCCCCAAGGCTCCAGCCGCTCCGGAGCGGGGGGTTTGCGATACGCTGCCCACTGGGCCGGAGCAGCTTCCCTGAGGTTCTTAATGGGGTTTCTCTAAATATCAGATAAATCTTCTAAAAACCTTTGTGTGCCCTGAGCTTGCTGGCAGGAAATAACAAACTGTTAGCAAATGCTTATGAAAAAGCAACCTGGATTTCATAATTCTTAGGATTTGCTGCAGACAGCGCAGGGCCGTGTTGTGTGTAAAGTGCACGTCCAACCGGCCCGTTCAGGACTGCAGCGTTTGGAGAGATGACAGCTCGTGGCCGAGGTTTCAGAGAACCGGCAGTGCCGGGTGAGCGGGTGGACGTCTGAGGTGCCGGGTTGGCTGCAGAGGGGGAGCTTCTACCAACAACGTGGCCAGGCACGCGCCGGCTCCGGCTGCCCCTGCTGCCGCGGATAACATCGGCCCAAACTGTTATCTTGCTGCGTGCAGCCTCTGTTCTCCAGGTTATTGGTGGATTTGCAGTTCCAACATCTCCGAGCGCTGCTGTTATCTGCCAACATCCACCAGCAAAAGAGGAGGATTAATATTGCTCCTGTCGCACAAAACCTTCGTGTTTGTAGCAGCTGAACTCGTAACCTCCCGCAGGCTGGCACGGTGACACACGCGCGTCGGGAAGTTCATTGTGTGCTGAATGGGGAGATAAAGCTATTTTGGGTCCAGCAGTGATGTACAAGAGCTTCCTTCTCTCTGCATTGCATCCTTCAAGCTCCCGAGCTACTGAACAGCGCTGCCTTGAGGCCTTATTCTGGCTTTATTTTTAACCATGCCTGACAGATGGATTTTAACATTGTGACCTCCCCGTGAAGAGCTGGAGTAAATAAGCGCTTCACTCTAAATATTGAAAAAGTATGGTTAGGCTTGGCAAGAAGAATAAACCAGCTCCGCAGCCTGCAAGCAGCTTGCAGCCTGTTGGCGGCGCGCTCGGCTCCGCGGGCGCTGGGTGCAGGTGGCACCTCCTCGCGCTCCGCGTGCGAAGACGTCAAAAGGGAGACGCGGTTTTGCCCCGGGTTAGTGGGGGAGGCGCTGGCTGGTGGGTGAAGCCTGAGGAGCACTTGAGTGTCCTGCGGGACGCGGTGCTGCAGCTACGGCGGGTGGCGGTGCCGGTGCTCGCGGGGAGGCCGCGCTACGTGGCTGGTGCCCGGCACCACCGACTGCCGCGGAGGTGCGGGAATGGAGCCCTGCTCCGGCATCCACGCGAGCACCAGCGTCTCCGCTGCGGTCATGCACCAGGCGAGCTGCAGTTGGCACCCAAACGGCGCCTCAGGGGCAGTCCCATCCCATCTGGAGTGATGCTGTCCACGTTGGGCGTTAAACCCGGTGCCACCATCCTCGCCGGACGGTGGCAGCGTGAGTGTGCGCGTGCGCGTGAGAGACGCTGCAGCAGCCGGGACAGCAGAGCAGCCTCTCAGCTGGCACGGGGCTCCTCCAATGCCCCTCGGCCCCTTGGGACGCAGATGCCGAGGGCTGGAGCACTGGGAGCTGTTTCCGGCGGTCCGTGATCTGCCGCGTGCCGAGCGCGCCCAGGGGTGCAGCCGGCTGCGGCCCTGGCTGGCGGCGCCGAGCGTGTCCCCGGCCCCAGCTCCCTCCACACATGACGGGCCGTGAGGGAAGGGCCCGTCCGATGCTGCAGCTGAGGCGGCTCCTGCTGCCGGGGAGCAGGAGCAGGTCTGCACCCGCGCGTGGCCGCCCCTCCGCTGCTCCGGGTTTATTTCGGGGATGCTCCGCAGAGCCTCTGGCAGGGAAGAAGAATGTGTGGCTGATTTGTGGTTAGAGCAGTTGACATTTCTGTGTGTCTCTAAATCATAATTGCTCGGTCAGAAGTAATTGAGCATTAAAAATAAAAAGGCCATGTTGGTTTCACTGGAAACACCTTTACTTGTGCAGCTGGTGTTCGTCTCGGAACAGGGGCGAGCGGATTTGAATTCTGGTGGCATGTTGGGAAGCCAGGTAACGTTAAAATTGCTTCTCGTGCCATGGCTTATTGGTGGCCAGGGTCCTAAAAACTCTTATTTGATCTTCCCAGTCTATTCTGCAGTGTATGAATATTAATGCCTTTAATAAAATTCTGAGGTTTAGCTCAGGTTTTCCAGGTTATTTTGACAGCTCTGCTCAAGTGGCCGCATACAACGCTGTTGAGAAGCATTCAGATACCTGGACTGGTGATATAGAGCAGGGCCGAGCTGGCAGTGTGAAAGCTGAATGCCTTCTACTGTGACCGTTAATCCAGGAGGAGAAGCTCCAAGGGGCACTGCAAAACGCGCTCCGGGCAGGACCCTCTGCACGCCCTGCACCGGGCTCTCAGCTCAGGGATGCAGCTGCAGCGATCGAGCGAGCACGCTGCTTCCTTGCACTGTTTCTGCTTTGGTCACGCTGTGTGCCAATATCTGCCAGTACCCGTTGTTAGCGCAACTTGTCTTAAGAAAAAAACAAATGCCTATGCTTAACTTAGCTTGCAATGTGCCTGCGGTTTTGGAAGAGTCCTCCCTTTTCTGTCGTTTTGGTGTGTTCTGTATTCTGCAGGTATGATGTCCCCTTCCTGTCCTCGCGGAGCAGACGGCCACTGTTCCGAGTGCCCCTTGCTTCTTGTTTTCGTAACCGCACCGTTATCAGCGTTACCGCAGCTGCGCGCCCCGGCGCCTCGGCCGTTTCCTCTGCTCGCTGGTAAAACCTGCTGCGGAGAAGCAGATGCGCTGGGAGGCGGCGGTGCCTCGGCACCAGGGTTCTGCTCTGGTTACGTTTCCTGCCCATCTTGAGCCTCTACAGTGAGAAATGTTGTGTCATAGCCAAACTGCTTTAAATCAGGCTTTGTCACACAGCATTGAAGAATCAAATTTTTTCTTGCTCCAAATACTGCTACGTGCAACTTCAGCTCAATCTTGGTCACCGGTTCCTTGGTAAATGTCTCCCCAGCCTGTGTTTTACAGTGCTGGAGTGTTACAGCCGAGCAGTACGTTAAGTGAAAATGCGGACACCCCTCTGATTGCCGGGAAAGCATCAGCTTTGCGTCTTCCTCGTTGCGGGGAGCTTGGCAGCCTCTTGAAAGGGATCGGTAACCTGTGCTAATGAGGATGGGACGCCTGCTAATTGCTTGTGCTTTAAAATAAATACAGATAGATATACCTGAGCAGGCAGGGGGAAAAACACAGCGCTTAATTAAATTAGACCTTGTTAATTAAAGAAAAGAGGCTTTTCCAGTTCTTTAGGTGGTTCAGATTTACATGAAAATGAGCAACATTCACACTATTACGTATCTGCTGATCTAACGCATCCCTCCCGTGCGCTGACGTTGGTGCTGGAGAGCTCTGCTCAGCCGGGCAGGCGCTTCTCCTCGGCAGTGGAGAGGCCCCAGGTAAGATGGTCCCTGTGGACGTGGCCTGATGGCTGTGGAGACCCCGTGGGTTGTGCTGGGCCGGGTGTACCACGCTGTGCCAGGTGTGCCATGCCGTGCCGGGCCATGCCGTGCTGGCTCGTCCCCATGGCCACGGGGCCGCGCTGCCCCTCAGCAGTGCCCGGTGCCCGTGTGCTGCTCCCAGCGCTTCCTCGCGCTCATTTTGCCCCATGTGGGTCCTTGTTGGAGAGCAGCCAGAGCTGAGGCCGGGCGCCGGGGCACGGCGGCCTGTGGCTCCACACTGGGAGCAGGGCCCGTGGGGCCGCCACGACGTGGGGCGCAGCACTGGCCCGTGCGGGAACCTCGCCGAGCTGTCCCGGTGGGTGGACGGCGCCTCCTGAGGCAGCAGCCGGGCGCCCGCAGCGGCTGAGCGGGGCTGCTGGTGCCGCTCGGTGCGGCTCGCGGCAGGAGCTCACGGCGGGGCCTCGCTGCCGGCGCGGGCTGGGAGCCCACGGAGGGCGACCCCACGGCTCCCCACTGCTCCCCACTGCTCCCCACGGCGGGTGCGAATCCCCCGTGCGCAGCGCTTGCGGATCCCCCTTCCTCTGGTATTTATGTGCGTTAATGCTCTTGGGTGCAGAGGTGCCCGGCCTTATAAAAAATAAAGCATCCCACGGGGGCTTCATTTTATGCTGGATAAAATCTCGGTCAGCCCTGGGCACTGGCCTGATGTAGTCTTTTTTTTTTTCTTTTGCAATATTTATTTTATCTTGATTGCTAAAACTTTGTAGCAGGAAATTATCTTTAATTTGAAGCTCTTGCTAGTGGAATCTATATTTATCCAATTTCACCGATTTATGTAACTCTGCTTATGTAAAGAAGCATGGTGGCTGCATTTGAGGTGTCAATGGACATAACATATTTCAAGAGTTTTCTGTGATGAAAGAATAGGATTTAAAGGTAAATATCAGAATATTTCCTAACACGACTGCTAAAGCTGTCATATATGACACATACTTTTGGGTGTCATGGGATTCAGTAGACCTCATACAAATAAATAAGCTTTTTTATTTCTTTTTCTTTATTTATTTTTTAAGAGCAGAGTGGTAAAATAGTGAAATTTATTCATTGATGTGAATTATGATAATAAGGTACAAAAAAGCGAATATAGACTGCTCTGTAAAGTTTCCTGCTATTTTCCTGCTTTGCCTTCACGTGGTTTTAGCCAAGTTGCGTTAATGACTAGAGCATCTGCCATGAGTTTGCTGTAGCTTCCCCCGATGTGGGTGTTTCTATCAGAAGTCAGCACATGCACAAGTCAGACTGGTCTAATTTTAAGACTGTGTCGTAAACTTCTAGCACAATAGGAAAGAAATATAAATAGCATTCAGTCAATTAAAGTGTCATCTTATCTCTGAAGCATTTAAATTGTAACCAGGAAATACTAGCTCAATGTGCATAAGAAACTTCTAATTGCTAGAAAACATTTAAAACCCCTTTCAGCTGTAGGATTCAGAAACAACTGTCTCATGGGGGGAAACTCCAGCATGTCCAAACAGCCAGGGCTGACAAAGTGAAGTGTGGTCTGTAACTCTGAGGCTTCTGCCAACGAGGAAAAATGAGTGTTCTCGCATGCAGTTTTCAAATTCAAATGTCTTATATGTAGCAACTTTTACTCTATTATGCAATATATGTGTGGGCAATTAGCTATAGCAGACATTTATTTCCACTTTCCATTAATTTGCAGATAATGGTGTCTCCCAAAGTTAACATTAGCTTTAGCAAATGATGATACATCGTGAAAGTTCAAGACACCCTGTTCTGTTTTAAAATATTCCTATCCAGCCTCAGTGATGTCTTGGGGTAATCTGTGCTTGAAAACTGTCAGGGAATAATGGATTATTCATTTTTCAACGGTGCAGTAGCAAACAACTGTCATAAACATTTGGGTGTTCCTGTAGATCTGAGCTACCACTGGTCACAGAGAAAAACATTCCCCATTGCAAACAAGTCATTATTTTCCCACTTTAAAGACGAGCTAATATTCTGGCAGTTTGTGAAGCCTTTACAGGTGTGCAGCGTCGCTGAGGATCAGCACCGCTGGGGCCAGCAGGTCAACCCCTCCCCAAGCATGACCAGCTCTGGAGCGGGACGGGGTGGAGGGAGCCGTGGCCGATGGAGGGCGGCTGTCAAGGACAGCGACTCCAGGGCCCCGGCACACACCTGCGCGCAACGGAGCTTCCTTGTCCCTCTCAGAATTTCCCACCATCAACCTCTGCCACTGCCCTTGTGCTTTTGCAGTGCTGGGAAGAGCCGGCCCCGTCGCCTTCACCGCCTCTCCTGGGGCACCGGGATGTCTGCCAAGGTGAACTCCTTAGTTATGGATGACTCCTGTGGAGAAATGAAGTAGGAATCTATCTGTTTGGCTATTGTGATCAAATGCTCCATAGAGAGACTGGGGTAGATTTTTTGGTATATTTTTTCTGACAGAAACCTGCCATTTTCTATTTTTTCACACTTTGTAGCAATACCATTTTTTCCCAAGAGTCTTAGAAACCATTATAGAATTACTTTAAAGCTATTTTTTCCCCTCATGTGTTCATTTATTTTGCCAAACTCATATCAATAAGCACAAAACTTCTGCATAAAAACAGTAAAACGTAGTGGCAGTGATAGCTACTTGTTGCCCTGTTTTGACAGCAAAGTTTGAAGCTTGGAGCCATACCTGTAACTTTTATTCAACACATGAAATTCAATACTGTCTTGAGACATCAGAAAAGATATTTTCTTTGTAGTTTTGAATTTTTCTTTATTAATGACTTTCATCTTGCTAGAATTTAGATGGAAAATGAATTTTAATCAGCAGTAACTAATTGAGAAGACCGTAGTGTTGCTCTGCAAGGTTTGACTCATCCTTATTCATATTTATGCCAGAAATGAATAATTTTAAAGGAACTTAGCAAAGTAAGAAGACCATTCCCTTAGATAAGAAATGGGGATGTCTCAGTTGTGAGCATGGCAGATGATGATATTGCAGCTCTCCACATGGAGAGGTCCGTGCGCGCCTGCCACGGGCGTGCTGAACCACCGAGAGCATCGTGGCCCTGCTGCTTTGCAGAACCTCCTCTGCAGACAGAACGCATTGAACAAACCGTGCCAAGTTTCTGGCACAGAGTTCCTGCCCTTGCAGTAACTCAATGTTTCTGGAGGTGCATTTTCAGTTACTTCCATCTGAAGTATCATCTACATGAGGATAAACTGGACTTCCCATTAGACCCGAATGAAATTATGTCAGTTCTAGCACAAATATCATCTGGTATCTGACACAATCTGAAAACAGTTCTGTGACGGACTCATTCCTTATTTCTGATATTTACATTCTCAATTTTCTTTTACCCATTTTTCCTAGATATGCTCTATCTTTTCACAGCTCGAATCTAAACCTGCATCTGAGCAATCCTAGATGGACTAGTGTCACCCTTCAACTTCAATATCTTCCTTCTGTGCTTCAGAGTAGCCTTGGATTTCTTGTTGCTATAGCCACAATGAAAGCATTTAATTTTAAAATTTTATTTCATCAGGTTGGATGCATTTTGTTTTCCAGAAAACCATCCACTTTGTTTTTCTTTAATTTCCCTCTCTGCAATTATGTGACTTTGCAACTTTATTGTTGCACAACCAAGATCTGAACAAGAAATCCAAAGTACTAACTGAACTTAACTTTGGAGTGCTGCTCTCAACCCCAGTTGAAATCTTGATGCATGAATTTATCGATTTCCCTCATTTAAAAACTTTGTTTTAACACTGTCTGGAATAGTAGCTGTTACTCCTCTCGCAATGGGCTTCCTATCTTCTTTGCTTCTTATGGCTGTAGAGCACAGTCCAAGGTAAATTAGGGGAATGTGACCGAAAGGCTTCGGCAAGGTCCTCGAGTCACCAACTAACCTGTGGAATAAGAAGGACTGAACTACGCCAACAAGTGAAGTCCTTGAAACAGCCTGGGAGCAAAAGGCTATAATTAAAACCTGAAAGCAGCGACTTTGTAAAGAAGTAAACGAAGAGGCGGATTTCTGTAAATGATGATCTAAAAAGTGTGCTGGGTTGTAGGACCGCATTTCAAATGTATTCATTAAATAATATTTGAATCATTTAATAGTTTGAACTCCACTGCACTGTTAATATCTTCAGGGCTTTTTTTCCGTAACAAAGAAGTCTTTGTTCCCCGTCTCTGCTTGGCCTGTGCCTTGGATATGAGTTGGAAACCTGATAGCCTGACATTGCTAGAAGTCTGCGAGCACAATGTGAGTCGTCTGCAAGCGGGATTAAAGCAGGCCCTTTGTACCACGATGCGGAGGGGCCATGTGCCCTTGGAAAAGCAGGGGCTGGGGATGGCAGCCGGGTTTTAACCCTTCGCGCTGTGGCAGGGGTCGGCGCCCTGGTTTGTGCCCGGCAGAACCTGGGTGCTCGTGGGGAGCCGCGCTGGGCGCCGCTTGGCAGAGTGACCCCATTGAACGAGGAGAGCCCCAGCATGGGGGGCACCACCAGGCGCCGGGGGCAGCCGTCGCCACCTCCGCGTGTGCCCGCCGTGGCGCCCGGCCTCCCTGCCTGCCCGAGGCCCCCAGAGCCGGGCAGCTTCACGGCTCGGACGGTGCCCACAGCGGCCGCGCTGCCCAGGCGCACCGAGAGCCTTCCTGCCCCACCAAACCCACAGAAATTCTCACCTGGCTCAAGGATTTAAGAAAAAAACAGGACAAAACAGGACAAAATGTGCAAACTTCGTCATAAAATACTGAGGNTGGGGAGCCCGCGCTGGGCGCCGCTTGGCAGAGCGACCCCGTCGAACGGGGAGAGCTGCAACGCGGACGGCACTGCTTGGCACAGCGAGGATTTAAGAAAAAAACAGGACAAAACAGGACAAAATGTGCAAACTTCGTCATAAAATACTGAGGAAGTTTAAATACTGATTAGTTGTAAAGAAAGGCGCTGTTTTTCTTTATATTCTTCTGAGTTTTATTGGGGAATATAAAACTTGTACAGCTCCTGCAGCCCAACTAACTCTTCTGTGTTGTATATATGATCTAATTTCTCTTTTCTCTCCCACCACAATCAAATGTGTAACTTCAAGGTGTATATTTAGGAGATAGGAAGTGAAAAACAATGTCCCAGGGAGATATTATGGTCCAATTACTGTTGATGGGATAGTTTAACGTTGCTTTAGTGTTTCCTTGCATTTTAAAGACTAACCTGTACAATCTCAATGTTGTATTAATTTAGTCATATTAATTTCCTATTTTTAGTGTTCTAAATTGGGAAACATGAAATGTGTTTAGTACATACAGTGTCCCATATGGCTTAAAGTTTACACATTTACACCTGATACAGAGATTTATACCTTTACATCCATGTGACATAAATGGGGCCCAGTTCCTACTTAATTGACGAAAAAAAAAAAAAAAGCTGTTTGCAAATTTAAAGGTTACTTCGGTAGAAAAATACACTAATATTGTGAAAACATGATGTTCCATACTGAGCTATCTGAGAGAAAGAAGAGTAAAAATGCACAACTGAAGGCTACAAAGATGTAAAAAGCTAAAGCAAACAAACAGTTTTGCAGGAGAAACAAACAAGAAAAGCCTTGTTAAGGGATGAGCACTGAAACCTCTGCAGGTCTTTGCTGAAAATGATTGGAACTGTTTTAGTCAACTATTTTATCTCATATATATATATATATATATATAAAATATATTGATGTAATACCCAGTCATCAGATTCACTTTCCCTTTGGGGGCATAGCAAACGCGCTGAGCAGCTATGGCGAGGGCCCCGCCGTACGGAGATCTCTGGGGACACCACGGGCCGCCAGGCCCAGGAGCTGCCCCTCGATGCGGTCAGCCCTGAGCAGGACCCTGCGTGGGCAGAGCCCCAGCCAAGGCCCCGGCTCCGCTCACGGCCGCGGCCGAACGCGCCTGCCTCGTTCCACGTGGCT
This sequence comes from Crypturellus undulatus, assembly GCA_013389825.1. NCBI lineage: Eukaryota > Metazoa > Chordata > Aves > Tinamiformes > Tinamidae > Crypturellus > Crypturellus undulatus. The sequence continues at coordinate 411,403 of VWPW01025329.1, forward strand.
GCTCTACCCAGCACCGTGGGGGTTATTTAGTAGCTAGAATTTATATACCTGAGGCCTGACATATTAATGAAACGGCATCTTTATAGAACCGGCGTATAAACACTGTGGAGAAACAAGATGTGGTTTTGCTTGATGGAGCAGTTTAAAAGGTTTTTTGCTAATGGCTATCCAGGCTGAAGTTTTTCTAGCATATGGGCTGGTTTTGTGCATTTTATGTGGTGGTTTCTTCGTTAGATTCTCGGTGGTAATGAGCCCACACAGTTGATTGCTGCAGGGAGAAAAATAATTCTGAATAGGTTTGCTGAATAATTATGAACTGAGCTGAACTCTTACATTTGCTTACTAATTGTATGGTTCATGATGTTTTATGTATGATGCATTCACTTCGTTAAAAAAGGATTTTTTTTTTTTTTTTTGCTGAGCAGCAACTTTTCTCAGTGCAAGTTAAACTGGTACCATGGAAGGGGCTGAATTCAAGCCTGATGAATTGATGTTGTTTGAATTATTATTTTTTTTAATCAGCTCCACCATTTGGTTTTCAGAGTTTGCAATATGAAACCAAAAACTGTGCTATTGTCTCCAGAGTCGAAATAAATGAATCCCTTAAACTTTGGATTTGGCAGGAGCAATTACTATTGTTAATTTAGAAAATAATCCCCTGCAGCTATAACTATTTAAATAATGCCTTTCCCTGGTTCCCCCCAAAACCCAACGGCTGAAAGTAAAAACACGTTGTGTCCGGGATGTTCTGGGCCTGACGCGCGATGGAAGAGCCCCGCGCCCTGCGCGCCCCGGGGGCCGTGGCCCCTGGGGACTGCCCTGTCCCGAGGCAGGGTGCTGCCATCCCTGGGCGGTGGGAGCTCTCCACGGCACCGGGAGCAATGACAAGGCTGCCCAAGGCTTCGTGCTCCTTTCTCGGTAACACCCTGCTCTTGCAGGGCGCGGGGACCGGCGCCGTCTGCAGCGTGCTCCACGGAGCCGGCGCGTGGGCAGACCCTGACGTGTCCTCGCCCCTCTGCAAGGAGCCCCCTTGCCCGGATGGCCCGGTTAGCTGCAGGTATGAGGAACTAAGGGCACGTTCCCTGCAAGCACAGTGTACCGGGAGACCTTGCTTGCTTTGAGAGCTTGTTTCTTGGCTGGGATGCAGTCCAACTCCCATTAAAGTCAATTGGAGTCATTGATGTGTGGAAAGAATGGCTCTGGGAGAGCCGGGAATCATCTCCTGTGCCAGGCAGCCCATGGCGGATGGATGAGCCACCTGAAATTCCCCCTCCATGGATTCTAGCAGCCCTCGTGCAGCTAATGGGGCCTGAGTCCTGGCTCCAAGCTGAGCACCCGGAGGACTGCGGCCCCCTGGCTGGGTTTGCCCGAATTCACTCTGCTGCCGGGATGCGCTCAGCAACGCTCGGTGCAACCATCGGGCCTGGAGCCAGCGGCTGCGCGCGGCTGGAGCTGAACAAAGGAGCCCCGAGGAGGCCCCGAAGGGCAGCGGGGCCAGCCCGGGCGCAGCGCACCGAGCCCGGGCGCGGCCTCCCCGACGCGGAGGTGCCGTGCTGGGGCGCGGGGCT
>VWPW01025330.1:0-66337 GCA_013389825.1 Crypturellus undulatus
CAGGGCACGGGGCCCGCGCTGCCTTATCGCGCCCTTATCTGCCGGCTCTGCGTGCCCACTGCGAGCGGCGCGCCAGGCTCCAGCCGCGGTGACTCATCCCCGAAGCGCACAGCTTTGCAGCAAGGCACCGCAGAAGTGAAAAGCCAGCGCTTCTCAAAAACCACCACCCGTAGCACAGCCGGCGCAGGAATGCTGGACTCAGCTTCTTCCAAGCGGAGCAGACCGGGAGCAGCCCGTGCTGCTGCAGGCACCCAGGCGCCGCGGGGTCCGTGTGGCCCGACCCGAGAAATACCAAACCCCACCGCTCCAGCACTCAGGGTGCGGGGACCACATGGGTTATTCGTTGTACCTGCTTCCTCTCTAAATACCTGCGTGCTGGGGGAGCCTCGGGTAACGGCCTTCCCAAACACCCAACTGCCTTCACTTGCACCTCCGTAACCAGATCAGGCCTCCACTTGGAAAAGACCAGTCAGTTGCAAGACACGGCTAGAAACAAAGAGGGACAGCAGCGCAAGGAGCAGCCCAGCTCAGCGCGAGCGGGAGCAGCGCGGCAGCACTGCCCTGACTCACGCTGCCGCGCCAGGGGTGCAAGGGATGAGCCTCCGCGCCCTTGCCGGAGGGCAACCACCGATCCCTCCCTTACCTGGCACCTGGATCCATACTGATGGAGCAGCCAAGGCGCCCTGCCCAGGAGCTCATGCCAGGTGAAACTGCCTCCCGGCACCCCTAAAAGCTGAGAAAACAGGAAAACGAGGCCCTGCCTGGTTGCTCCCCGCTGGCAGCTGCTCACTCACAGCTCAGTGGCTTGCGGATGGGTGCTGGCAGACAGGAAGTGGGTCAAGCCCTAGGGGCTTGGGAAGACATGGAACTTTCCATCTTCTCCCTGTGGTTCCCACATCCTCTTCTTGTCTTGCCCAGGGTCTGGCAACAGGGTTATGGGCGAGGAAGGCACCTCGGTGCATAGGGACAGCCCCCAGGCTCCACATGACGGAGATGAGCACAGGGTCAGCCAGGGAAGAGGAAGCATCAGCACATGGGCCCTGCTCAGCACATCTGGAAGGGAAGGCAGCCCAGGAGAAGGCGTGTGGATCTAGTTTGGGATAAGCACTTTCTGAAGGAAGCTGCTCTGTGTAACGGCGAGCTTGCACGATGCTGGATGCAGCTATGTGTGCCTTGCGCTACAGCCAAGCGTCAGGGGACAGCGGTGACCATGGGGAAGATTCCCCAGATCCAGCTGGGCTGGCGTGGAGATGAACCCTCCAGGTTGAGCTCGGGCCGTGAGGAGCCCCTACAATTAACGGGGAGTGACTACTCCTAAGGGCAGGGACCTAATGGACACTGGTGCCATTGCGGTCCCCAGCAGGACACAGTGCAGTGCCCTGTGACACGGAACCAGCAGCAAAACCTCCAGTGGCAGCAGCGTGTCCCCACATGGCCAGCCCTGCCACGCTGTCCGCTGAGCCGAGGCGTTTGCCAGGCCACAGGGACCGCGCGAGGTGCAGCAACAACAGCGCCCAGGGGACAGTTACAGGGCAGACGCATCAAAACCCTGGGTTTGCCCTGCCAGGGTAACCAGGCTCCTCCCAGGGCTGCAGGGAGGATTGGGAACATCCCGGCCTGCACTAAAAGCAGAGCCCCTGGCCGCTGCAGAGCCACTTGGAGCATGAAGGGCTCAGCAGCTTCTTCCCGGGCTGTGGCTGAGCACATCTATGGATGAGAAAGTAGCAGGACGTGACACTTCCCACAGCAGCATCGCTGCCAGCCATGGCAGCTCCAGGCAGAGGAGGTATCTGTGTCCTGGAGCCCCCGGGGCTCCTACTGCTGCTGCACATGAGGCGATTGCAGCTGCGGTCCAAGCAGTCCCCAGCTAACTTCACCCCCAGGGCTCTCAACCTGCCCTACACTGCCCCATGTGGGCCCTGCTCTCCCGGGGGAGCAGACAGCCCTCAGCTGCTCATCCGCCACATGGTTTTAATGTAATCTGGGATCCCAACCCCACCTGGGTCTATCCTGTGACCTGTTGCACAAGCCTTGCTGCTCAGTTGTGCTGCGTTCACACTGACACACCACCGCGCTGCAAGGTCCCAGGCCCATCTCCTCCTACAGCCCTTGCTCACAGCAGCGGGTTTTCAGCATGACTAGGGACCATTCACTTAGATCACATAGGACTCACCCAGACCTCACCTCGGGCATGATGACATGCCCTGACAGCACCCGATATCCTCCCTTTGAGCCCCAGTACTGGAGCATCCCCTCTCTGGGGAGGTCTGTCCCATTCCAGGCAGGAGGACGGTCCCCACGTCCGCCCGTGCTGGCAGCTTCCCAGCACATTCACACGGCCGGGTCTGAAGCACAGCCAAGCAGGGCTGCTCTGAATCACTAAAAGCCTCGCGACTGTTTGGAAAAATCCGAGTAATCGCTAAAATTAGCAGCGTGTGGGCTTGGCCCGAAGAGATCATTACTCATCCGCCAAGCAGCTGAGCACTCACCCACCAAGCGTTGTTGCTACTGCTGCATGGCAGAGCACCACGTCTGCCGAGCATAGGGCCAGGCTGGCGAGCGATGGCCCTACCACTGTGCCCCACTAGTGCGACCACAACAGCCTCCACGGCCCCAGGCTCTTGCTGCTGCTCACACCAGCAATGCACTCCACAGAGGGGGAAGGGACTGCCTACAGCTTGTCCCATACTCAGCAGGCTTCTCCTCGCTTTCCTGAGCGACCGCGCCTGGTGCCTGGTGATGCCCTGCGGCTCAGGGCACATGCCATGGGCACCTCGCTCCCCTGACCATGAGGAACACAAAGGCAATCAGGCCAGACCAGCAAAAGGGAATTGTGATGCTCTTCAAGGGCTCCTGCCTGTGGACCCAGGCAAGTTTCCCACCCTACTCCAAACCCCACATGCAGTTTCCTACCTGCCTCCCTGAAGATGAACAGAATGGGAGTTCAGGCAAGCCCTGGCCCAGACAGCCCACTGAGAGCAGGGCAGAGCAACCTGCACTGAGGTTGGCCACATGTGGAGTAGGGCACGTTAGGTGGAACCTGGACACCAGCATGAGATTCTCCTGCCCAAGTACCTTGTGCAGCAGCAGGGACAAACCCGCCTCCTCTGGCTGCTCTTGCTCCTGGGGGCAATGTGGGGCACAGGGACAGAGGGAAATCAGTTTGGCTGTTTTCCTCTGCTCTCCATCATCCCCTTCAGCTCCCAGATTGGATTCACAACCCTGGAGTGCCGGGATGAGGAGCCTGGATGTGGGGACATTTCCATTGCAGACCCCAGGCTCACTGAAGTGCAGGGCTGGGACACCCCATTTATTTTGCACTCTTGCAAATTGCCTGTCAGGAGAATATCCCTTACCTCCCACCAAGCGCTTGCAGAGAGCAGCTGGCCTGAGGCACCAGGCCAAGCTGTGCTCCACTCCAGGGAGAGAAGGGGGACTTGGTGCTGGGCTACAAGCCAGGGACAGAGAGGGTCCCTTTGGTGCTCCAGCCCATAGCTGGAGTCCTGCAGGACTTCTTGCTTGAGCTGTGCTGTGGTAGGGGGCAAATAAAACCCACAGTAGTGTTGAGGGTTGAAAGAACAGATGTGTGAGGTGTCTCCGGCAAACTGGTGCGGACACCACTTCCATCCCAATCATCCACCTCCCTGTTAGAGAGGCACCAGCTGTCCCGTCCCCAATGCACACTCACTCCTAAACTTTTTAGGAATCCACACCAGGGCCTGGGCACCCTTCTCCACAGGTCAGATAGCAAAAACAGGGAATTCACCAAAACTGTTCCGGCAAAGAGCAGCCAGGAGCTTTGGGAACAGAGAAGCATCCTTGGTCTCGGCCAGACAGAGCAGAATTGAAGCAGAGCTCTGCTGCAGCCAGCCCTCAAACTAACGCTTCAGCAGCCCATTCTGCACCCAAGTGTCAGGACGAGAGACACGAACAGCCCCTGCCTGAACAGCCCTTAGGAACGCCAACCCCAGCAGGGCCCTGCTGCGCACACGGCCGAGCCTGGCGCTGAGCCCCATTCGATAGCGGCAGCGAGGCCGGGGCTTGGCAGGCGCCCAGGGCAGCGCTCGCATGGAAGGAATGCGAGACTTCCGGCCAAGTCCTCCTAGAGGGATAATCCAAAGCGGAAAGAACTCGTCCGATGGCGGCACGGCTGCCATGAGGGGGGAGGAAGAGGAGGACAGGCTGAAGCAGGAGGCAAGGGCGGGGGTTCTGGTGCTTATGCAGGGAGGATGGAGGTGTTTGCTGGATGGCTGAGAGCCGTCGAGCAGTTTCAGGTCAGCTTCTTCCCCCTCTCCCGGGCAGGGCTTGTAAAATGTGGCCGTCAGTCTACTCATCCCTGCAACAAGCACAAGGGGTCAAGGAGCGCCCCAAGCCCACAGCTCCCAAGCTACCATGTAGGAACATACCCCACTTCTCACCATCAGCCAGGGAGGAGGCGGGAGGATACACAGCAAATGGGGACCAAGTGCTGAGCTGCTGCCAGCTGCCCCTGGCTCTTTGCCCTGGACTGTTTTCATCTAGAGAGAAGCAAAGGCACAGCTGGAGATCTGGCCCAGCAGAGAAACACGACAGTCAAGACTGCGCAAGACAGACCAGGTCTGGGGACGAGATAGCTCTGGGCACAACTGGAGCAGCAGTCCCCCTTCTCCCTCCCTGTAAGGGGGCATTACAAGGACTGCAGCAGTTCACAGCTCTCCCACGGCCCAGCTCCTGCATGAGGCTTTGCAAAGGCTCCGCTGCTTGTGAAAACCAGAGAGGGAAGGGGATGTGAACCCATCCTCCAGCTACAAAAAGGCAGACTTAGCTCTCCAGCTTGCCTCTGCCCTAGATGGTGGAGGAAGGGAAGAGCAGAAGCTCCAGGCATCTTGAGCATCAGGTTCAGCTTATACACAACAGCCCTGGCCCCTGGATACGTGCCTTTGGCAGCATCTCAGCCCCAGCTATTCAGTAATCCTTAGGAAATACCATGTTCCGATATCCCTGCTGCTGAATCAGCTTCCCAAGGCAAGATGTTCTGGTCCAAGAGCTGAAGGAGATGCATAGCTGATGATCAGTAACATCAGCCAGGGAGCTGCAGAGCTCCTGCCTCGCTGGCAGCTTTCGCACATGCTCCTGAACCACGGAGCTGCTGCTAGCATCTTGTCAGCTGACAAGGTGAGCACAACTTCATGGGCAAGAACCACCACTTCTCTTCACCACTAGGGAGGAGCAGGAACCGAGACCCACACTCTACCTTACCACTATGTGCTGGAGGGCCAAATGAGAGAAGCCAAAGCAGGTCTGGCTGCGGTACAACAGCTCCGGGACACACCAAGGTATCAGCCCGCACCTCAAGCTGCCCATATAGCTACCGCCAAAGAAGCTGCATCAAAGAGAAGGACAGGTGAGCTCACGCACCTCTAAGCCGTGACCAAAGGCCAAGGCTCTCAAGCAGCTACTGGTTCCTCAAAGCGACATGAGACAGGAAGAGCAGATACCAGCAGACAACGAGAGGACGTTTGTGCTGCTGGCTGGGAAGGGAACACGACCTTGTGCTACAGCAGCCAGGAAGAGAGGCCGAGAATTGCTGCCACAGCGGGGAGAGCAAAGGCAGGAGTTAATCCCCGCATTGCTGCTGTGTTCTCTGGGCCGTTGGGAAGGACTTTAGCGCGCTCGGTACTGACAGGCGAGGAGAGCAGCACCTGCAATGACATCGTGCTCCAAGCACGCGGCGAAGTCCTGTTGCCCCAGCACAACAGGTCAGAGCTCCTCAGCTCCAAGATTTCTTAAAGCAGCCAAGGGTGTGGAGCTGATATCCTGAGAGAGCGCACAGATATGCTTCGCATCCACCCTTTCCCAGCCTGGGAGAAGCCCAGCCGCATTGCTTTCTCCACATGCTGAGGACTGGGCATCTCCAATCTTCCCCAGCTTGGGGAGCAAGGTAACACTCTCCTTAGAGCGAGAATTCGAGATGCGACTGGGCTTTCCTGGAGCCGCACTCGCTGCTGCCTCCCGTCCCGTCAGGAGCTGCCAGGCTGACCCGGAAGACAGTCCCTGCTCCAGGCCAAGTGGAGATGGGATACAAGAATATTCCAGAGTTTTCCAAGAAGGGCTGAGCTATGCTGGGCAGCAATCAGTGAGTCAGAGGCAACACAAAACATGACATCCCAGTCATAGGGGAGAACGGAAGCTTTAGTAAAACATCCCGAGCCCTTATTGCTCCAGCCCCTTTGTTCCCTGCTGACTTCACTTCCCTCGTCTGGCCTGGGAGCAGGGAAAGCCCGATGACAGCCCGTAAAGACGAATCATCCTCTCGGCACTTCCCTGCGCACAGTGCGTGCCGGAGCCCCCACGTGCCAGAGCGCAGCGAGGAGCTGGGGGAGCGCAGGGTGAGCGGGGCCAGGGCAGCGTGAGGCACTGCGGGGAGGCAGTAGCTCTGCTCGCGTTCCAACAGCACCAGCATCTCGCCTAGGTCAGTCACACAGTGCATATTATGCACGGATACAGAGGGAAATGCTGCTTTGCATTAAAAAAAAAAAAAATGCATTAACCCTTTGGCTGCAAATGCATTTCTCCAGTATCAAACTAGGCAAGAGTAAGCAACACAGAGAGTGTAGAACAATTTTCTGCACACATCCAGATTATGCTGATTTCCTGCCTGCTGTAGGCAGATACTTGTGTCAATATGAGCAAAACTGGAGTTTGCAGAACACCATATGGTCACTGCATTTGTCCAAGTATGAACATAAATTTTTATCAGTCATGTACTTTTAAGTGCTTGAATGCAAGCAAGAAAGCTCCATGCTTTTTCTCATTTAAATAGATTATAATAGATATTCTGGTGCTTGCTTATTGACCTAGTCCCAGTTGACTTCTCACCAGCTTTAGCCACAATTCTGCTTAAGAGATTACTTTTACCAGACTTGTTAAACTTTGGTAAAACTTGCAAGCAAGACAGTGATTATTTGACAGAGTATAGGCACATTGCCTCTTCCTATAGGCTAGAAAAGAAATTTGAGTCTGGCAGCAGAGTACTGTGGGGCAAAGCAGTCAGAAATTTATTCTCGTTGCTTAGAGGAGCAAACAGGGAAACACAATTATTGCTACAAATTTGCAGTAAATGCAGTTATTTGACCTCAGGCTTGTAAAGTGCCATTTCAAACCCATCCAGGGAAGATCTGTGAAGATTATAGTTTTCACCTCAGCACCTTATCTAGATTTCCCTGGGAAACTTTTCGCTGCTGCTAACTTTAAACAGTATTTTCTTCCCTCTCTTCTCTTTGAGGATTGTTTATACCACCTTCCCCCTCCCATGCCCCGGAAAGCAGGTGGGGTACCACAGGCTGCCTTTAAACAACAGTTAAAGCCCATCGGTGTTCCCTGCATCTGCTTCCCTCCCCGGCTGCCGTTTTAGTTCCAAGCACAGAGCCAGGAGAGTGCCTGGCTCGCTCGGAGGGGCTCTCTCCTTCAGCAACCTGAGCACAGCAGTGGGCAGTGCCTCTACACGACGCTTACCAGGAACACAACTGCGTCGAGTCACAGGTCTCAGCTGTGTGGATTCACCATACATTTCCTCCCAGCTCTCCCTCTCCTTTGCGCTGTGCATTGCAACAATATATACTGATTCCAATCACTTTTGGCCAATACTGTAAGCAACATAAAAACACATTTTCAACATGCTGCAAAGACAAGGCATTTATGGTTTTTGTTATGTAAAAATTGTAAACCATATCTGAATCGAGTAGGAACCGCCTAAATGCAGGAACTGCATCCAAATCCATGTTTTTAATCCCCTCCCTGGCTGGTATTCTATAGTTTATTTATAATTTTTATCAGAACAACAGGCTGAGCAGAAATCTCCTTAGAGTGCAAGAATTGCCTAGTTTTACACATCACATACAGAGTGATCACAACAGTTACAACCTGGACGGCTAAAATCAAACTATGAAGACACAAAAAGAACTGACAATAGGGAACTATAGTATTAAAATGTGGCTCAGCACTCATGCGGGCTGGCAACTCCTCCAACCAGGCAGAAGTAGTTAAATCTATTCCAGTTGTTAAATCTGTTCTTCTTACACTGTCGGCTCCTACTTGGATGCTGGGAGAAGTTTGGGCTGGAACACCTGAGGAATGAGACTGTCCAACCATGGTATTGAAGTGCGGCTCCGTGCTCATTTGGGCTGGCAATTCCTCCCACCAGGCGGAAGCAGCTAAATCTGCTTCAGGACTTGAATCTGTTCCTCTTATGCTGTTGGTTTCTACAAAGATTCTCGAAGAGGTTTGGGCTGGAACATCAGAAGAATGAGGCTGTCCAACACCTTGAACACGTGAATAAGTAACACCTAGCGTTGCAAGAGGCATCGATGTGGGTGCATTAGCATCCGTGCTGGGCACTGCCGTTGTAGTGGCCGCCGAAGTTGATTTCGGCTGCTCTGTCACCAGGGAAGTTGAAATCTGGGGATGAGCTGAGCTCCCGAGTGGCTGGTATATAGTAGCTGTGGTTGGCAGGCAGTTCACGTGATGACCTCGTAGAGCCATAAGAGAAATATTCTTCAGCGCTGGCGGGCTGTCACACATCAGAGATTGGGCTTTTCTTACTATATGAGTGCTCTTTCGAAGCCATTCCTGGAAGCCAAGAATTTGGCAATTGCATTTCCAAGGGTTGTTGTCAAGGAAGACTTCTTGCAGTTCAGGCAAAGCCGTAAAAAAATCTCCAGGAAGAAACTGCAGCTTAGTACTATTGAGGTAAACTTTTTGAAGGTGCTTGAGTGTATGAAAGAGGTTACTAGGAAGAAACTCAAGCCTTGACTCAAAAATGGAAATATTCTGCAGCTTCTGAAGGTCCAGGAAAATGCCCTCTGGCAGACTGGAAATATTAGTTGTATGCAGAGATAGGCCCTGCAATTCAGTCAGGCCACTGAATACATTCTTAGGAAGAACAGTAAGTTCTGGGTTGAAACTCAACACAAGAAGCTCTAAATTTGTCAAGTTACTGAACACAAAATCTGGTAGAGTTGAGAGCTGTGTGTGATACAGCCACAGGCTACCGAGATTCCTCATTTCTCCAAACAATACTTCTGGAAGTGACTTCAGGGGATTCCTGTACAAGGTCAGTTTAGACAGGTTAGGTAAGCGCAGGAAGAGCCCAGAAGGTAAAAGCTCCAGCTTGTTTCTGGAGAGCGTCAGAACTCGCAGTTTACCAAGACAGTGAAATGCATCTGGGGCGATGGACTGGATGTTGTTTGAATGCAGGAAAAGTTCCAGCAGCTCCTTCAAGCTATCGAACAGACCAGACTCTATTGAGGAAAGCTGGTTAAAATACAGCATCAGCTTCTGCAGTCTGGTCAATGCACTAAACAGGGCGCTAGGCAGCGCTGCCAAGTTGTTTCTCGACAAGTTCAGCACTTCGAGCCTGGCAAGCTTCTTTAGGGCACCTCCAGGAAGTGCTGTTAGTTGGTTTTTGTTCAAAAAAAGCTCCTGCAAACTGACCAGTTTGTCAAAGAGATTCTCTTCTATACGTTTCAGCCTGTTATTTTCAATGATCAATTGCTGAAGGGATTCCAAGTCATCGAACACTTCTTCAGGAAGCTCAACCAGCGTGTTATCCAGCAGCTTGAGGGCTTTTAGCCTATGCAAGCCTTTAAAAGCCGTTGGTGAAATCACAGATATGTTATTGGAAGTTAAGATGAGATGCTGTAGCTGCAACATCCTGGAAAAAGTATCCTGCAAGGATGTTACATGAGTGTTCGTTATGTGAATTTCTGTCATGTTACAAGGCAGATTTAATGATTCCAGGTCTTTTATATGGGGACCAGAGCAACGAATTCCATCTTTCAGAAAGCAGTCACATTTCTCAGGACAAGCAGCTGCATCCAGCTGGAGGAAAAGCTTGATGACCACTGACAAAAGAAACACCAACATCCTTGTGGGCATACCAGAAATATTAGCTGTTACAAGAGAAAAAGAGAGTCAGGGTTGGATTACAGGTATTTAATAACTTAGAAACATCAAAGTTGTGCATCAATTTTCAATTGAATTCAAGTTGTAAATATACAGAAGTTATCTGTCTTGAAAGCAAATTTCAAAATCTTACTACTGGATTGCAAGCACTTCTCGGGTTTTCAGCTTACACTGAGAAGTGCAGACAAAGCTCTATTATTCTACTACTATGTGCTATGTATTTGTGCAAGTCAACTAAAACAAAAGCGTATAGAAGTCACAAAGCGACTACTAAATAGTCATAAAGCATTGTATGTGCTTGAAAATAAAAACACACATCACATCATGATAATTTTTTATCATGGTTTATCTAAAGCTTATAAGTTTAAACATACAGAGCTTTGTTCTTATTCTTTTGATGGAAGCTACAGCTTCTTTTGATGGAAGCTTAACTGGTAAGGGACAAAAATGGCAAAATATAAAAATTGATAGTGAGGTAGAAGAAAGTGTCCTCGCACTCCTGTAACGTTTTAAGTGGCCACATACAAACCAGCAGTCCTGCTAGACCACTGCTCAGCATTTGCAAGCGATCACTTCTTGGAACAGCTCAGGAACTCACAAGCAGATGCAGTCTATTTCTGATGTAGCCCAAAATAGCAGACGAGCTATTTCAGCAAAAGACAGTACTCAGCCTCTGATAACAAATAATGCCTCATTTCAGCAGCTTAACCAAATACTAAATTGTCAGAGATATTAAAAATACTATGAAATTAAGTGAGAGGAATGAAATGTTATATGAGCTAGAAAACTGTACCAATAAGGACACTGGATCCTTAGATCTGCAAGAAGTATACCGCTCAATCAAAAAGTTGCCTATATTCCAAAACAAAAAATAATGAACAGGAAAGCAACCATTAAACTATTGTAGCTATAAGGCCAAGACTTAAGACTATGTCAAACAAATCTTTCCACAGTTTAGAAATTCATCCTTAGTGAAATCATAAAGTACATTGGAAACCAGGACCCGGAAAGCCAAGGAACTGGCTGACGAGCAGCAGAAGCAGCAGCCTGGACTGGGGTGCGCTTGAACAGTGAAAACTGCCTCTTTCGGCCTTCGGTCCTGAGAATGCTGTCAGAAATGGAAGACTTCATCCCAGCAGCCTCTTTCCAGAAGCAAGGATGAAAATCTTCTAAACCAACACAAGAAACAGTTGTTGTTACAAAACTAATCATTTAGAAAAAGGACTACGTCAGGCTCAGGTAGGGTAGCTGAATTTTCCAAATGCTTGAACTGTTGAAAAGAGCACATCACCACAGACAAACAGCTGCCTGCCAATGACAGCAGAAGTCGGAATTACATTAAACAAATAAAACCGGAAGATTTGCTCCCCACCCCATCCCCCATCCCATCAATAAATAAATAAATAAGATTCTAGGTTAGATTGAGAGAAATGAAAAACAGTAAAATCTGCATCCCTTCCTAGGCAACTAAAGGACTAGCACTAGCACCTGGCAACACAGACGCTCCTGAGTAAGCTCTTGCTGGGCTGCTGAAATCCAAAATTGGGCTTCAAATTATTTAAATGAGACAATAAACCAACCACCACCACCTTGAAACTCACATTCCCCAAGGGCTTTTCAGTATTATAGAAGAATCCATCAGAGAATCTAGAAATACACAGACAGCAAAAGTATCACAAACCAAGAAACATGAGCTATTCCTGTGTAGCTCAGGAGTTCCCACCTTGGCTGCTTCAGGCATCCCAGTAGCAGTAACAAGTCCAGTACCAGATCTGGGCTAGCCCACAAGCAGGCAGTGACAAGCATTTATCTCCCTTTCCACTCCTTTCATACTATGCAAACTGACACCTTAGAAGCTTATCTGCTTTTCAGAGGAACTCAATGGGAACACAGTGGGCAATCAGGCTTCACCATGATTCTGCACTTTAAATGGGAAGAAAAACAGCAAAACACATCCTCTAGATAACTTTATTCATTTACATAACTATTTTCAAAGGCCAAAGAATGTGTTAAGATTTTGCCTCCTTTTTAGTTGCAGAAGCAACTGGTTTCCACAGGTTCCACTTGCTTCCACTGTGCAGCCTTACTAACAGAGCTATCAAACTTGAGACCACTCACAAAACAGGAAGAAAACAAGTCACACATGGGATGGCACCAAAGACACTGGTAGTCAGAATTCTGGCAGGGCACTGGAGCGGCTGCACCAACCAGTCCAGTGTGAATCTGGTTGGTTAGAGTCAGACACTTGGGTCTTCCAGCACAAACTAGGATTAGAAAAAGGTTTCAAATTTCCTGTTAGACATTGTTAGTTATACAGCAGTCTCATGCACAGAGGTACTAGATTTTGTAGGAATGGACACTTCTGTTATATACCACTCAAATGGTACATATCTTCTCAAGGCTGCTATAACTTGTCCTTTCATGCAGGATTAGTCAAAACAATTTGATTTAGTGACCTGTTTTCTACATTTTTGGCTAAGGAATCCACCCTTGACACATCTGGCTTCCTGTTTTTCCTCTTAAGTCTTCTGTAGCCACAGAGGAACAAAATCTAAAGTCTAAAAGATCCTGAAGAGAAAAAAAAATCTTCATCCATACATTAACTTTGACTTACAAGACTCCATGTTTTTGTAATTAAGTTGTTTAGCAGGCATTTCAAACACCTTGTTTTCAAGTTCAAAACAATGTGCTCTATCAAAAAATATATGTATATATATATATATATATAATAAAGTCTTCTGAGCTACAAAAGGGAAAGGCTGTTTCTATTTGTGTGTAATTTTTCTAAAAATGACTGTGACAATAACACCACTCACAACCAGAAGCATTCCCACAGGAGAGTCACTTCAAGACTGCTTCCCACGCATCAGAAAAAAAGAATAACAAAAAAAATAACAAAAACTTCAAAAAAATACTATTCAAGATAAAAGGTGTTGATTTAAAAAGGCTTTCATTAACCATCAGGTGAAAGTACGGTCGCTATTACGCTATTCCAGAACAGCAGTGCCACATCTGCATGGCAAACACCTACCGCATGCGTTGTCCTCTGCCTTCCAAACCAGGAACTGCACAAGACACCCGTGATACCAGACAGAGGAAGTTCATATTCTTCAACAAGCTTTGGATCAGATCGAATCGTACACACAGTGATTAAAAATAATTTCATGAAACTAATTAAAAGAATTAAAATAGAATCTGTTCATTTTAATTTTATTTCAAAGAGCTTCAGTCACAAAAATGATTTACAAGACTATTTACAATTCTATTGTACAGTTATTTACGTATGCCTTTTGACAACAGGGTACCATTCTAGAGCAGCAATGCATGTTTTAAATACAAAGATGTATGGTCATTTTGGGTTTAAAAATAAAAAGGAAGCTGAGCTTCTAGAAAGCACTGTAATGCCTTTTTATCTGTCAGGATTGAGGAATTCACAACAAAGTGAGTAGTTCCTGGTTCACATAATTATCAAACAAGTTGCAGTTTTGTTGAAAATAGTTGTAAAAACCCGAAGCTTTACTGTATAAAATCAACATATTCAAGGCTCTAAAAATTGTCAAAACCCCACAGCTTTCCCTTAAACATACAAAAACCTAAGTTTACAATCCAGAATTTCATGGGAAAAATCCTACAGAACTTTAATTCTTGCAGTTTGTGATGACCAACATAGGCATTAAGAACTTGCAGCATAAAAAAAGGACTCCACATCTGCTTAGTTTTATACTGTATATACAAATACAGCACAGAAAATTTACCCAATTTGGGATGACTGTTCAGCACAACCTTCATAAAGAAAAATAAATATTAAAAACCCAACTTTTTTTTTTTCTTTTTTTCCCTTTAAAGTGCAACAGTAGAAGTTTCCAAATTAAATTTACAATGAATATGGACAGTTTTGTGAATGTTTCAGTCATCTCTGCTCAAGCATTATTCATAACTTTTTTTTTACAGTAGATTTAGTTTTATAGCACTTGAAACTAGAGAAACTAAATCTGAGGGGGAAAAAAAAAAACTTTTAAAATAACCCTGAGGGATACACAATTTAAGAATCTCGCACTTTATTTTTAGAAAGTAACATTTATTATTTAGCAATTGTTTTTTCTGGGTAGACCAGTCCTTTAAGTATGTGCATAAATAACATTTAAAAATCAGTAATATTTACAAATCCTAATACACCAAAGTAAAATACATACAGATTAAGTCTGCAGACACAAATAATTTAATAATAAATCAAACTTCTCAATGTAAGGCCAAAATATACAGCAGGAAGAAAATGTCTACCAAGTATCTAGTGGAACTCACTAAATTGGTCTGTTCACCTGAAATTAGACTTCCAAGATAAACATTAAACGGATTTTTCACTATAAACTGAATTTCATCTTACTTCAAAGCACAAACCAAGTAGGCTAAATCAGATCTAGTTTGCTGCATTTCTGAAAACCTGAACAATTAAATTGCTCAAAATTAGAAAAATTATACGTGACCAAACCTGGCTCTTGGATAGAAAGGCATAATTCCCAATAACTGCAGGAGATGAAAATGCTTATTTTGTGGCTGAACAAAAGAAGAAAGACTCTCAGAAAGATTTACTGATCTTAACTGTATGTTGAAAGCAAATAGGTCAGAGCTCTTGCATGCAAGTTCAGAAGCATTTAATAATTCTGAATGCATATCCTGAGGAAACTAAATCCTGCCGGAAAAATACGGTGGCAAAGTTTTCAAGCCTAATACACTCATGACCCTAGTTAATCATTAGCCCTATTAATCATCAATTTCAACAAATGGAGACACTGGGCTGTTTCAGTTTTAATATGAAAAATTCTATTAAATGCTCTTTGAAGAAAAGCCCACCTTAATAAGTGGTTTCCTCTTCATTTTCTAGAGGAGTCTAATACCCTAATATGATTAAAAGACTAGCTTCAGAACCCAAACAAGCTAACAGAAATTAGCAGCTTGGAGAAAGCACCAAGCCAAAGCACATAAGAGTGATCATTTCACTTCTGATGGAACCACCAAGCTAAAACAATCGATAAAATGAAAAACAAGCTTATTTGTTTAAGGATACGTCACAGCTCCTAGGTCCAAGATGCATAGCTTTGCAACATTTTTCAATATAATTTTTCTTTAGATTTTGGAATAGTACTTACTTATCTAAGAATTATTCTTCATCAGTTATTCCATGCTACAAAGATTGTATGAAATCAACATTGGCAGAAATCAGCCAACTGACTCAAGTTCATGATTAGTAAGTTCATCCTAGTCCACAATTTCTGACTCTTTATAAATTACCAGAGTTATCTGATGTCCACGACCAAACGAGGGCAGGTTAGACTTTTACAGCGTGAGGCTGAATAGCTCCTAATAGAACAACTCTGCTCTTTCTCTGCTCCAATTCCTTCCCCATTGCCTCTCAGGAAAAAAGCTGACAGCTGGAGGAAGCTGACTGGAGGATAATATACCATAAACATACTATTTCTGAGCAGTGAACGTTATTATCTACTATCCCTCAAGTTCCAGAAAAACGACTTCCAAACCATTTAGCACCACTTTTAAATTCACTATTGGCACAGTATGTTCAACCCTGCAAAAAAAGCTAAAATGAGCAGTAGGGAAGACTGCCACAGACAGTGTCTTACAAAAAAAGCACAAGGAAATTAGGCCTGACCTGGAAAAGTTCCACTTATAAAAACAATTTCAGAACCAAATAGTCTTTGCAGGAATTTAAAAGCCAAACAAAAGACCCCATCATTTCAAATTCTGTCATCACAATACACAGATGCACATCAAAAATCCCAGCCAGCTTGGGGCCCTCCCTTCATGCCTTAAATGAGTTCCCTCTGAAGGGCCGCTCTGGGTCCTGGACGCCCTCCTCACAGTCCAGCAGCATCTGATCCAGTCAGTTTCACCTAGCTAAAAAAGGCAAATCAAAAGCCAACATTTTTGCTATCCTCCCAAAGACCCAGCAAAGTTGTTCTGAAGTACAGCAAGTTCAAGATGGTCTGAAGATAGGTAGCTCGAGGTTCTTTCTCACGCACAAGCCTTCCCTTCTCCCTACCTCCTCCCCCCCCCCCAAAAAAAAAATAATAATAAAAAAAAAACCCAAAGCACCCTTTTCTTGAAGCTCTGCTTAAGTCAATGGCTGTCCCTACATCTTTTACATCTGATCTACTTTTTTTAGAGGTCTTAGGTTTTCTTTGACACCACCTAACGGCTATATCGTGCATTGCCGACCCAAGCACAAGCAGCGTAACTGCTGATGCAAGTTAAAAAAAAAAATCCAGATAAGCCTAGTTCTACAGCAAGACAAGATTTTAGCTCATCTATTTTCTTAGTTTTGCTTCATACAGCTACATATAGTGCTTAAGACATTGGCAGACACTGAAATGCATATGTTCTTAACATGCAAAATCCCAAGTGTGGGCTTATGAAAATACCTCCCCCACCCCTTCCTTGAAGCAGTAACTCTGGTCCTACTACTTCAAGGAATATAGTAAAGTTATCTTAAGATCTAAAAAATAAAACCTAACCCTTCTGTTGGAAAAAGCAAGGTCTGTGGAGATTTATATAGTTAAATAAAAGTGAGATGGAGAAGAAATGTTAGGTTTTTTACCCTCTTTCTCCAAAAAGGTGTAGCCTAATGCTATTGGAATCTGTCTTTAGCATCTCTTCTAGTTAATCCTGAAAAGATAAGAGCAGACTCGAGAACAATGTGCTTTCTGCTTGGGAACTGACCATATTTCTTTTACAGTGTTCCCAATTCCTGCTGCAGCAGACTAAGGAACTAAGCTTAAAAAATGAACTTTTAAACCTGGAAACACTCTTTGCTAGTAGGGATAAACTGAGGGGTACACTCATCAAAAGTTCAGAATCATTTCAAGGCAGAAAGCTTTTCAATGATGAAAAAGAAAAAAGAAAAACCCACAAGGAAACAACCAGATGAAAAGGTCATTATGTGCCCCTAGTACTACCATGAAGCACTACATCATAGAGTTTACGTTACCATGTGCCCTGGTAAACAGGTTAGAACAGTGATTAAGATAACCCAGGCAAATAAAGTGAACCTGTTTAACTGCCCTGCAGTTTATATCTTCAAATACATCTCATTTGGGAATAATGATATTTAAGTTAGAAGAAGGTAGAAGAAAAGATGGCCAGTTGTTTTGCCTAAGATAACCTACATTTTTAAAATGTACAGTCATAAGGTGTCTAGCTCTGAGTTCTGTATTCAGAAAGACAAAACAGTTGGAAGTATCTGTATCAGAATTTGACATTTAGTATATTGTAATTTCAAATAAAGACTGAAAATTACATTCTTCTGATTTCTACTAACACATGCCACCAAGATCCACTGTTACGTTAAAGTGATGATTTGATATGAACCATTTTCTTGAGATGGTACTTTAGCTTCTGTTGTTGTTCTGGGTTTTGGTGGCCATTCTGGATCAACCAGCAGTTCCTGAGCTAGATGCATATACTTGGCTTTTGGTGTCTTCTCTCTACAACCAAACAGCGAAGAAAGGAAACAAACTCCCCAGTGATCCACTGCCTCCTGTAGAAGTAAAAAATAAAATAAAATAAAATAAAAATTGGATTATCAAAAGCAGCATTTTTTATATATACATCATGCAGTAAACCTCTAGAACAAAGTCTAATATTTTAGTTTCTGTTTTGCTGTGTCACTGTCATGCTGGATCTAGAAATGCACCTGTGCTTTCTGCAAGGTGATCTCTATACTACAGTGGCAATAATATTAAAAAAAAAAAAAGAAGAAATATTATTCGGCATTATAGTAATATAAAAGACCAAATTTCATGTGTATTTCAACAGTTTTACTATGTCAACATTAAGTGTTGCTGTTATTGAAGAGTAACAGCTTGTTCTAGAAAAAGTAGTGAAGCTTCCAAAATCCCAGAGATTCTCAGTGACTGAAGCAAACGTTTGGCAATAAATTTTTTAGCTGAAAGCATCCAAGCAACCATAAGCATCAATTTAACCATCATGAGAGACTTAACTGCATTCCCTGATAGGAAATAAGTCCTATATGCAGGCAGATACACAGTTACTAGCACAGATGCGAAGGACTGAACTAAAGCCTGCTGTTTCTCCCGTCCCTAGTCTCAAAGTACTGGATTCCCTCAATTTTCAGAGAGCACCTGTATTTTTTTTATGGATGACATTCTGATGGAGATACATACATGTTTACTCATGCTCTGAATTTCTGGATACAGGGAAACAGAACCCAACGTGGGCCTTTACTACAAGTTCCACTCCTCACCCAGTACAAAGCAATTTGTTCTTGAACATCCTCAAAAGGATGAATGTAACTGCAGGGAATACGTACCTAATAAAATTTTCTACCAAAAAATAAAGTATTGCAATTCTTAGAAAGGATACAAACAACTAAAAGTAGTAAGGCAAGAGACTTAAAGCCTACTTTCCACGGGATTCACATAGATCTCCTTCATCTATTATTCACCTATTAGAGAAACAGACCAGACTAAGACTCATGGTCACCTGAAGAGAAGCTGCTAAAATTCACAGTCTCTTTATCTACTCCAATTATTAATAATGTATCTTCACTTGCTATTTCCTTCTCTTTGTATGTGCTACAAAATACTGCTCTCAAACAATGCTCAAAAAAATCCTAAACTGAGTTCATTTGATCAAGGACTGGATTAGACCCAGAGTCTGCAATTCTGCTTCCAAGCAAATCAAGACATTCCTGGTCCTAAAGTTGCTAATATGCAAATTGTAGATAAAGTGAAAAAAAAAAAAAAAAAGGCTCAAATGCAGCCTGCTGGGTTTGCTTCTCAGGTCTCGTGCATAGAGATAAGTTCTTTAACATACAACAAGGAAATACAAAACCAAGAGCTATTATTTCTAATATTCAAGTTACAGAAATCCAGTTTAAACAGTTTTAAGACAAAGACACTTTTAGATAGTAAAAAAGACACACAAATGAATTAATTTGCATGCACTCAAATGATGACAGCAAAATACTAGTCTCCAACCTGGGGCGGCTGGGGTATGGTGAGGCGATATTCTCCTTGTTTGTCTCGATTGAACACAACCTTCCAAAGGATCATATCAAGGAGGACATTCTGTGAGACATTGCAGTGAGTGGGAAGAATTAAAGAAACTAATGATCATTTGTTGTTAGTGTGCACATTACGAATAAAAGTTGAAATAGTGTGTTAGGCATAACTAATTCAGTGTCAGGCAAAACAGAGAGCTTACATTATTTGTCAGTACTTAAGTGATAAATATTTTCACTTCTTAAGTGCTCACATTAGGTTCAAGAACTGCAAAATGACTAAAACTGCATCCATCATTACAGATAAAAAATATTATAAATATATTATAAATTATTAAGCTTTAAAAAGCTTAAGCAATGCATACATTCATGCTTAAAGTAACATTTTCTGGACCCATCTTTAATATAGCTGTGTACTTCATACTATAATTATTTATTATTTTAGACCAGTGGTAGTCACACAAAAGCTTGTGTGGGTGACAAACTTAGCCATCAAATGGAATTCTGAAAGGCTCAGGTGCTGTCCCTGATTTTGGAGGGGAAAAAAAATAAAATAAATAGATGTTGTGTACTATGTCTGTACGTTTGGTTGTTCTTATCAGGTTGTGCAAGGGACTACAGGAGCCCAGAGCAAGTTGGGCAAAACTTGTCTAAAGTCTTCAGGCTACATAGGATTCTCATCTTTGAGCGGATCCAGTGGTTAACACCAACTAATCCTCCTTCAACTGAAAATGGGGAGCTGGTCAATCAGGTTTTGTATGCAAAGCATTTGCCAAACAAGCCCTGAGCTTCTTAAAAGCTCTTTTTGAAGCTGGTCTGTTTCCTTCTAGTTTGAGTCTATATCTATGTCAGGCACTGGATAAAAGGAGAAACAACTGCTAAGACCTCCCTTTACTGTGTTATACCCTCTGCTATCTAGAAGAAAGAACACACACAACTTCCAAGCTTAGTCTGGCACCTCCACAGCAGAAGCAAAAGCTTTACTGCATTTCAAAAAACACATTTTGGACAAAAACTTTGAGAACTCATTCTTGTCCTGGAAACAATTAAGAAATTAGACAGTAGTGGTGACAATAATAATAAGGCTCTTAGAGGCTATGATTTAAGAATTTCTTGTAGAACAAAAACTATGGATTATATATCTAGATACTACTGTTGAAAGAATAAGATGCTGCCAGTAGCTCTTCCTACACACTAGGAATGTGAACTGTTGTACTTGGTAACTCTGCAGTGAAAAGTCCGAGAATAAGCACCAAGTACACAAGGAATTAAGGGTGATGGTTACTGAAAACTTGTACTGGAAGTGAATGAATGAAATAAACTTGTGATTCCTCCACAATTGGCACTGCATGAAAAAGCTCAGGGATCCTTGAATAATATTACAGGAGTTGGACAAATACTGTTCAAAGGACAGGACAAAAGGTCAAAATGCAAGATGAAAATGTGTATTGTAAAACAAGGTTTGGGATGTAAGGAACACTGGGCAATGCTCCTATTGAAAGCTTGCTGTATAACAGGACAAGTTATCTGTGTCTAAACAAAGCATATCACTCGCGGAAAGCAGAAGAATTAGTTTCAAGCCCAAAGCAGTATGACCCAACCCGTACACATCAAGGAAACGGAATTACTTCTATTCCACTACTAAGCTGCAGGCAATAAAGCAAAGGGGAAAGTCTGCCTAGAAGGAGCGCGAGGAGCCACGCCACCAGTTCTGGTAAAGACGAGCGACTGGAGTCTTACAAGGTACTAGGGTTAAAGGTACTTCTGTATAAGAAAAAGGGATGTGAGACTGAAACGCTGGCTCAAGGCAAGGGCTTTGCAGTAAGTGTTACTGAGGATACACTTACTGAAAGCTCAGAATTTTAGGGATTTGTGTGGCAAGCAGAGCCCAGAAGTAGAATCTTAAAAACAGCAAATCTAAGACAGAATTTTGTCCTCAGGACATGCACCAACTATCACATTGTGCTTGCAGAAACTTTAACAATTCTACTACTTGACACTACCCAAGAGTCTACAAGCCAGAAAGTTCACTCACTATCTGAGTATCGAAGCATTTTTTCCCCAACAGAAGGTTTAAAACTTAGTTCTCTGAGTTTGTGATGTGAAAATTGTAACTATCACCTTCCTATGTTCAATATATCTACCCAAAGGTTAATTCCCATTAATAATTTCTTAGGTGCTTCAGAAACGTAACCTGGAAATTGAAATGAAAACTTCAAAACTGACTGAAAAAGCAAGTAGGAAAAATATTTTAAAATATTTTAAGGTAGGAGCTTTGTTTTCTTTTTATTAAAGCAAATGATTCTGCAGCCTCAGAAACATAATTCTGGACAGTGTTTAAAAAAGCAAGATATATAAAATTCAAATTTTAACAAATAAAAAGGTAGAAAATAAGAATTTAATTATTTCACATTTTGAACTACTAAAGACAAAAGCAGAAGCTCCATGACAAGCAGGGTTAAAATAAATATAGAACAATCTTAGCAAGGCACAGGATCTTTATGAGGAGGTAAAGGCCCAGGAATTTAATTCTGATGAGGTTTTCTCATGTGAAAATGCTGAAAAAATATGGAGGAATATAATAGAATGTCATTTCAAATTAATCTACAGCAATGTTTTGAATTCAAAGGCCAGAATGGTATAATGCAAACATGCAGTATACTGGTTATCTTGATACAAATCCCTTGCATAGTAATGGAAATTCTACCTAAAAGCTGCAGAAAATGTGGCACAATGAAGAAGATCGTACTGCATGAGCACTAGATAGTGCTTAAAAGATTTTTCCTCTTGCAAGAAAGAAAAATAGCAGCTAATTATTGCAGTCAAAACCCAGCATATTTAGGTTGCAAGTAAGTCATCATTTTATCAGGGAAAAGACTAAGCACAGGAATAAGTGACTGCCTTTGAATCCTCACTGTTCCTAGAAGATGCATTTCTTATTTAAATTAGCAGGAGAATCTGGATGAAAGGTAGAGAGTGTGTTTCTGCCCACACTACCCCTGGAATCAGAGCAGAAGTTCTCAATATCCAAATGTGGACAAGCTAAGGGCTAGAAAATGTGGATCTGTGCAAATCTATCTACTTCTGGACTTGAGCAAACTGTTTAAATTAGATGAGCAAATTATATAGACTTGCAGTATGCTGAACAGTAAGCAGTATATGTGATTCAACAGATACGGGCTCCCCTAAGGTTTAGATATAAATGGTCTGTAACATTTAGCTTCTTGGCTAAATGTTATGGTATGTTATTCTGAACTATTACAACAGATAAAAATTTCAATGACACTCTGCATTTAAACCTTTCAACTTTCCACTCCCTCTTTTGAATAAAAAAAAGTTTAGAAGTTACACCTTCATCACCAAAAGCCTGGACACCTTAGATCTAGCCTGGAAGTACATCTGTAGAAGTATAAAACTTATAAATAAAACACTGCTCCATTTCTACAGATGTGTTCTTAACAGAAATCATCTAAACACAAGACAAACCTGTACCTTGAAAAACACTAAACAGACAAGTATTTTTGCCATTTGATTTTCTTACCTCCACCAACACGGACACAATTGCATTGACAATAACAATGATGAGAATTCTGTGACGCCACTCATTTGGCACACACACCAGCTGTGAGAAAAAATTACAAAAAGTTAACACACACACAGACACACCAAGTGACACAAACATTCAAAACGGCCCAGCAGTTATAAGCTCCCACACACACACTACAAATACACAAGTCCATAAGCATAGTAGCCTATATGGAATAGAGTTTATTAACACTTATTGCAGATTGCATTAGGTAATATTCTCTCTCATTCAAAGCATCTGCCTGAGAAAGTTTAAGGGCTTTAATCATTGATCCAGCTGTAAATTTCGTGCAAAGATTTTGGCAACAAAAGAGGAACTCTAAATTAAACATTTCGATTGTTTCTCTACAAGTACATACCAATTTGTTCAAGCTTCCCTCTCCTCCGCCCCACAGATGAGAAGACACAGCTCTAAAGGGCCAAGTATACCCAAAAAATTTAACCAGTTATCCAAGGAAGTACAGAAATCTGTGCTTATCTATCAAATCTTACCTCAAGAACTGTTTCAATAGATTCAACTGGGTGCAACATGATGAAAAGTATGAAGACATAAAGAACTAACACAGATATAACAAACAGAACTGCAAAAAAAAGAAAAAAAATCATTAGACCATCTCTCAAAACATTTCAGTTGATTCAGGTTCTGCATATATCAATTCATTATTCCATGGAAATATCTTTTTTCCGCCTCTCTAACTCCCATCCAGGCAGATTTTTGATAATACCAGTTGTGCCACATTGCCAGTAGCAATGCAGAGAAAAAAGGTCAGATTTTCACTGGCTGGTCTGCACAAAGCCCTAAAGGGCAGGCTGGCCCAAGCAGTGCGTGTGTGTGTGCAGGGGCAGAAGAGTCAGTGCACTGGACAGCAAAAACGGTTGAGAAGCAGCTACTTGCAGAAGCTTAAGAAGAAAAAGGTTAAGACCACCTAAACACGATGATTTAGGAATAAATTCACAGCAAACTCAGTTGAGCACCTGTACCATTCCTCTCCCAAAGCCCTTTGCCTCTCTCTCTTGCTAGGAATATAGCAGCCTTATAATATCTATATTTATGCAATAAGAAACAAAATTGATCACTGAAACAGTGAACAGTAAGCAGTAAGTCTGTTTAGCAGGGCACAACTAAGCACATCACTTTCCGCTGAGCAGTTACAGTTCCAGATGAGTCACATTACTGAGTTTATGGTCAAGTGAAGACTTCAGCATTCTGAAGAGTATTCAAATAATTCACTATTACAATATACAAACAAGACTTTCTAACACACTTTAATATTAGCAACTAAGTATAGCAAACATACATGCTCGCTAATTTAAGATTATCATAAAAACAAGGAGTTCATTAACAGCATATTTCACATTTTACTTTTAAATATAGATATTCCTGTCCTAGACAAAGACATTATTAGCACAAATTTCCCCACTCACATTATTTAATATTTCCTTATTTCTCTGATTATCAGAATATAATCACCCCATATTCCCACAGTAATGCTATTCCTGCTAAAGGACTAATAGGATTGCAAACAAACCATGCATAAGTATATGGATAAGTGATTCAGAGTTTTACTTCGAACCATACTTAGAAATATAAGGACTTACAATTTTTGTAGCATGGTTGTCTAAATGGCTTTCCTTTAGAAAAGACAATTGCCACTATGAGGTACTGGAAGCTGGAGATAAAGAACAAAGTCGTGTTTTCATAATTTTTAATGTTATGTTCATCATGAAGAGTCTCATTCTCATAGTGGCCAGAACTGGTATTTGTGGCTTCCAATATGTGACACGCACTACAATTTAAAAAACAAAACAAACAAAAAAAAAATTTAAAACTCAGTTAAGGAGAAGTGCAAATAAGGCTAAAATCTGTTGTTAAAAAAGTAATGCCCATAAATTGTAACAGAAGTTAAAATAAGCACATCCTTGAAAATTTAATACAGGTAACAACTTAAAACAGGAATAAGGAGGAAGTTTGGTGAATTCTCAGCTTCAGGTTCTCATGGATTTCCAGCCTGCAAGTTCCCTGACAATTTAGGAACTATCATTATACACACACTTTGAAGACAAGGCAAGAAAATACTGCAGACTAAGAAAGAATACAAACAGCTCTACTTTTCAGAAATTTGAATTTGATTTAAGAACTACAGCAGGACTACATGATTTTTTATTCTAAGAGTTAAAATAGGTCTGAACAAGGAATTTCAGATTTTCATCTCAGTTTTCTCAAACGGGAAAAATATTTGGCTCTTGTAGACCAGTTCAAACTCAGTTTTTCATTTTGGTCATTAAGTTACTCCTACATATCAATATACTTATAACAAAATATTGTCCCATAATTAGTCATTATCAATTTCTTTTTATCTTAGCTCCTCTTGGAAGTCAAATGTGTCAAAGCTCTCCTGCTTGATTATATCCATATTTATGGACAGTATCTATTGTTCCTTTGGCCTAATCACAATTTCTATTTATATGGTACATTTTTCCCCCAGACTCCTCTTTCCTCAAGTCAAACATTAGACTGTACCGTGGCTAAAACACAAGCCACCAGCACTTCACCTTCCTACCTGACTTAATAGTACCTCCTTCCTCATTGCAATTTTCTCATGTATACTGCAAAAGGAGCAGCCCATTTATCTATTGAGCCCTGCCCACACACACTCTGGACAGCAGAAAGAAAATCAGTAGGTTCTCTGAAAGAGTCTGGGAGCCAGAGTTCAGATTCATCAGAGAAGTCTCTTCCAGGAATGCTGACAGAAGTTTAACTCCTCTAATGACCATTAGCCTCGTTCAGCAAACTAACAAGCTGCCACACAGAAGCTTCAGTCCCCAAGAGGAGTGGATAAAGAATCAATTACCGACCATTCCCTTTCAGTCATTAGCATATTCCGTACAGAACCACTGAAATACTTACTCAGATTCTGCTGTCCACTCTTCATACCAGGACTGTTGCTTGACCCAAAAAAACCCAAGGATTTGGAAAGCAAAGCAGATGATGATCTGAGACAAAACGGAACACAAAAGAGGACCTGAGATAAGACCCGACGGAGGCCTTCGTGCAACAAGTTCGTTCCAAGCAGGGTTCAAACTCACTGCAAAGAGAAAGAAAAATAAGGCACCGTGAATCATTATGGCTCTCAAGAATTACTCTCTTCATATTCTATAGTTAGCATGGCCTGTTCATGACCTCTCCAGCCTCCCACTTTACAAATTTGCCTGCAGGGTTCAGAAGCACCACCGCAAAAAACACCTAGAAAAGACTATACCTCACCAGATTGCCACACTATCTCCTATATCTCTGGTAGCACAAGATGAAAGGACTCAGCAACCAGAAGACTAAACGAGTAAGTTCACTGAATCCCAGATGTGGACATCTTGAGACTAAGCTAAACTTCACAGTTTTTTTTTTTTTCTAGCACCAGCATAGATCCACTCATTTTTTTCTCCCACGGCTTTGAAGAAATAATCTTGGAAAATGGAATTCTACTGTTAACCTGATCACTACTTTCATATGTAGAATAAAATTCCCTAGATAGTAGGTTGCAAATAAATGTAATCTTTTGTGGACATAAGTCCCACTAAAAACACAAGAATTGTAGGAAGCTTTAGTAGTAAGATGTTGGAACAAAGTAAGGTTTTGATTCCAACAGTGGCTTCCTCATTACAGGACAGGTACGTTTTGGCTTCGCCATTTTCTGAGGGATTGTGTTTATAAGATCATACTTGTAACTTTTTTTTTTAAATAAGGATTACAGTACAGAGTCGTTATTTAATTTATATACTAAAACAACTGTAACCACTGTATGTTACGGTGCTCACTCCAAGCAACAGCACGTAATAAGATGTTAAATAAGATGTGACTATATAACAACTGCTTTACTGTTCATAGTTGTACGATAGTTAACAGTACAGAAGCTAGTGGTGATAATTCTGCACAATACTTACTAGTGAAGACCACCACCAAAATGATTGCCAAATCAATGAAGAGAAACTGGAAGTCTCCCAGATTGCTCAGGATCTAGACAGAAATCACAACTGAAACGTTGGTAATTTCTTCACACCAAGAAGCATTCTACAACAACAATGCCACCGTATTAATTCAAGCTTTACTTTATAAAGAAGGGGAACAGCTTGCAAGACACGGCCTTAAATCTGCTATAGTCTCCACTACTCTATAGTTCAGACACCAAATCTTGAAACGGAAAAGTACAGAACACCTTGTTTCAAGTTCCAACATGTGAACTGTTAACTGAAAGTTGCTTTTAATCAAAGCTTTTATTATGGAACCTTACAAACCCATTAAATAAAAGCTTAAGTCGATATCTCTCCAAACACCACAGCCCCACTGAATAGCCATACTGTTGTCAGAATTTCCATCTCTAAGTTCTTTCAGCAAGTTGTATTTTGCGTGAGTTTCACGGGCAAATTGAAGTGGAGTTTCTACCACACATCACTATAGTGAGTCCAATCATTAACAGAAAATACTCACTATACATTTTTTTTCTCCCCTCCTGTCTCAATCCTTGTGGATGCTCCATTTCAACCCTTAAATACATGGAACATGCTGCCTTTAAATTAAGTTAGGATGTTTTAAAGGCTCACAGTCTTTAAATATTGGAAAATCGTATTTTTATTCTGTTTCAATACTTATCTGGAGTTACACAAAAAGCCTCTACAAACTGCAAGGATTAATTTTTGAAACAGATGCTACCATGATTTTCATGCAGCCGATGTAAAAAATAGCCCCCAAAGAACTATAATTACCTTTAACCCAAAGTATGTTATTTATCTGCAGACTTGCAAAATTTAGTGTAAATATTTACTGTCTTTTACATCTTTGAAATGTATTGGTGTTGCTTAAGCACAACATTTAAATACTTACAGAATATAGCAGAGTAACACTGATGTACTGGATAATGCTGTATAATGCCATGAATTTAAATACACAGAAGGAAGTTATTAAAGCAGCACGGCCTTCCCTGTCAAAACAAACACACTTGCGTAACTAGAAAGCTTTCTATGCAAGCACTTATACTCTGCTTAGCAAGATGTTAGCTATGATTAAAAATAACAAACCCTTTGAGACACGTTATTCTGAAGATAGGAACAGACACACATGGAGAAAAAAGTACAAGAATGGGACACTTTGAAACATCAAAGCTGATAGCATGAAGAAGGATTTTAAATGTGCTTCTGCTAGAAAAGAAGCATCTGACCCACATTTGCTACACAGATGAAATGAGCATGCAGTCAGTCAGTTGCCGTCTTCAGAGATGTTTCTGATTATCCATTACTTCCATTAGTTCAATAAAACTAGATTCTTCTCTGGCTAACTTTTACGCAAAATTTTTGCATTCTAGAATCAAGTATCTGTCAAAACCTATACATGAAATTTGGTTTCTACCTATGATAGTACTGAGGACTGAAGTTAAAGAGTTTTATTCCTTATAATTACAGATGGACTTTACAGAAAATAAAATCATTCAGACACTAAACTAAGCATTAACATTTAGAAGTTGCTACACACAAAAAAGTGCAGTTTAAATGGACGAAAGTTAAATAAAACAAAGTGCTGAACTCTGCCATGCAAGTCCTTATTCACAATACTCTCAAGAAAGGAATAGAAACTACTAGAAACTTAGGGTTTGTGCTTTAATTCAAATGGGCTTCCCGTAATGTCATATATGCACTGAGACAGGGTATGCAGAACAAGTTAAATAAATATATATATTCCTTCACCTAGATTACTATTAGTCTATACAGGTTTGAACACCATTAATTCGATTTACATGGAGAAAAGCATTTGTTACAGATACAGTAAGTGGTATTACCTGATGAGCTTTGGCACGCAGGAAATACTAGGTGTCCTGGAAGTGAATGGTGATGCCACAGAAGCCTCAAGTTCAGACAAAGATATACCACCATGTGCCCTCTTTAGCGCCTGACAGTTAGCATCAAAATAGAGATCATTTTAAAACATTTCCAGCTGTAAATTTTAACCAAACAGTATTGTAAAATAAAGATATACTTACTCCACAATCATTCGCACCATCTCCACACATGCCCACATAATAACTATAAAAAAAATAAACAAATGTCAACAATCTGGAATATTCACTAATCAGTCAGTTTTTCACTAAATACTTTCATATTACTTAGTATATTCAGGATATGAACAGAGAAAAGTGATCTCAAAGAAATTATTATTCCAATTATAAGGAGAGAAAAATAACAAAACTTATCCAGTTCAATCAACTCAATAACAGCTACCATCCTCACTGTCATTCGAAGATGTAAAACATTTTTGCTCTAGGAAGGACGACTTTTGTTGCATTTGGTATTGCTACAATTTTTTTACAAAGATAATCAAAAAAAAGCATCAGGATGATTAAAATTTAGAGAAAAAAATACAAACAAAAAGCACACACCCCCCAAGGAAAGAAATTCACATGAGTTGAAGTTAGATTCGAGGCCCATGATCAACACACACGATGATAGATGTATTTCTAGAAACAGAAACTGTAACACTACTTTAATAAGCAGAAGCCATTTGTTTACTAAGCCAACTAACCAGATTTAGAAACATGTTAGTCAGCTTAGCTACTTATCACTTAAGAGTAAACTTTCATAAATTAAGATATTCACAACTGACCAGCAGAGGGTACTATTCTCATTCCAGTTCACTAACTCAAGAAAGTATTTTGCTTGGTGCAGGAGATTATTGAATACATACAATACATCCTCACACACTGAACACCCTGTCAGTCCTCACCTGCCCTTTATACAATGGAGCCAATACTTACTCTACATTCTGTAGAGCCTCCACCAGCTGAGTTTTCTGATCAGGCGCCATGCGAGCAAACACAGTGCCACGCAACACAAGCTGGAAAACAGGAAATTTCTCACTGTTCATCTCAGGACAATGTTTGTCCTGGGCACCAAAAGTGCCCATACTCAAATGAACTACTCACCTTGGGTACCAGGTCCTGGAAATGCTCCAAAATCACTGCAAATGACTTTCCATTCATTGCAAAATGGTATTTGGTCATCTGGAGATCCTCAAGGCTTTCATGGACCAACTTAACTGGAATATCCTATCATCAAAAGTATTTTAATACTCTAGATGTAATATATTTAAATAAATATTGTGTAATTTCAAAATAACATTCAAAAGGGTATTTCAGGAGATACTGTACTAGTGTAGGCTTGGGAAAATCTTAATAAAAAACATAACACAATGAAGACACCTATTTAATAACAAGAACATATGGCTTCTTACATTTCAGTTGTAAGGAACTAGAGAAGTCTTAAGATTCAAACATAACAAAAATGGCTCCCAAACAGCTAAAATGCTAAATATCACGTCACAGACCAAAGTTCAAAAAGTAACTCTGAGTTATTCTATCAGTATTTAGTATTTTATTGTCAGAAAGTTAATTCATTCATTTATTTTTGATTTGCCAAGGTGTTTAATGAAATCATACGTATATATGTGTGCTCAAGTTACCTCTGAGTTTATGGCTGGTGATGAACTAGTGCATTTTGTGACGGTATCTGCATAATGCCAGTTGATCCTGGCAGCCTGCCCATCTTTTGGAGGTAGTGCTTCAGCAATAATCACCTTATCCTGAGGTAGAATCATTCCACAGTCTCTGGCCACAGAGATAGCAGTTAACATATTATCCCCTGTTAAACAATTGTGTTTAAAAAAGTTTCAATTAAAAAAGAATAAACAGCATGCATAGATATTTAACAGAAGAGACATGCTAAGAAAGTTTTAAAGTAGGACTGCCTAACTTAAGGGATATCTTCAGCATAAGTTTACAGCAGCTAAAGTTTAGTTCTGTAAACCCCTCCTCCCACACTAACATCACTAGAAATTGTTTGCTTCTTTCAGTCAATCACAAAGATTTCTTATGGCAAAGCCTTAATACCTATTTAAAATCGGGCAGAAAGCTTATAGCCATTTAAATTCCACTTTCTTGAAAGACATCAGTCATAGATCATACAGGACCAACTCTGAGTTTTTATTACCAGCCAATCAAAACATTCTTCCAGTTACATCTGCGATCAGGAAATAAACACACGGTATGGAAAACACCAAACACTTTCAGACAAACCCAGCCTTTGTCATGGGGACATACATAGCCTCTCACACACAAACACAGCACCCTCAGGAGGTCACACCTAGTCCAACCTCCTGCTCAACACAGGGTCAACTGAGATCAGGCCAGGACATTATCCAGTCTGATCTTGAAAAGCCTCAAGGCTTTCCACCCTCCAAATCCAGTACAAAATAACTTATGCATTGGGCTGGGAAGAGGTATCTACAAAGTAGAATAAACCTTCTCTCTTCTGCCTAGCCTAGGAGAACTACTGCCTAGTACCTTTCACCAAAAAGGAAACAGATGGATGTCCAAATGACATCCAATTTTTTTCCCAACATTTTCTTAGCTATAAATTAGTATCTAACCTAAAAGTCATTCTAGGTAAATATAATCTATAATCTAATGCAAATGCTATGCTTCTTGCTACACACTAAAAGTCACAATTTACTGACATTAAAATTGTGTTTAATACTTCACTTACTCATTTAACTCAGACTAAAAAAAGACATACATTTTATTTTTTCAGTGTAAGTGTATTTACATGCTAACCTGTAACCATGACAGTGCGAATGTTGGCTTTATGTAAATCTTCAAGTACAGCAGGGGTTTCTTGCTTCAGCTTGTTTTGCATTATAATTAACCCCATAAAATCCATGTTGCTTTCAATAGCATCTCTGTTGAAAAAGCAGCAACAGAAAACTTCAGAAAAATGGCCATTCCAACAATTATTAGTTGTAGCTTAAAAAACTCAATTTTTCTGTTAATCAAAGTAGAGGAACATATTTTTAAACATGAAGAGTGTGAAGAATTATCTTTATAAAAAGTGATCCCAAAAGATTTCACTATCCTCATTCATTTACAGTTATTTCCTTTGTTTAACTTTAAAATAAAAACATGAACCAGTATAAAGAATATGCTGTTTCCTCTCAAGTAAAATCATCTGGTTTCTTCCAAAGACCTGTTTCTACAACCAACTGCACCCTCAAAAATAAAGGTAACTCTTGGAAAAAATGCTCCAAAACTAACTGCAGAGTCATTTTTTATTTTATTTATAATGCCCATCTGGAATTCTTTTTTCAAATTAGCTGAACCTTAACATACAAGCTACCAAATTTTGTTCCCAAAGCTAAAGAAATTAAAAGATTAGGTAGAACAACTAATCAACTTGAGATTTGTTTGTTTTACAGGAAAATAAGTATCCACAGGGCTTTGATATTTTACTACTGTACATTTTCACACCTGAAACTGGAAACCTGTTGTCTATTTTGCATTGTTTTGGTAATATTCATCTTACACACAGAACTCATACAAAACTAAAGCAGCAAGGTCAGCATTTCATAATAGCGCTGCACTTCAAACTGGAAAAAAGTAGCATTATCTATAACAACTCGGACCATCTGAAAGAATTAACATCATTTTGGTCTTACAAGGAAAACAAGTTCTTTCTACCACTAGGTTTTCTAATGAGAAAATGGCCATCCTCCCCACAGAAAATGAAGAAACTAAATTAAGCATGCATAAGAGGGTTTCCGTAAGATGTCCTTATCTTTAAACGGAAGAGGTGATACACATATGTGAAAGCTGCTAAAAAAAACACATGTGATTCTACACCATGCTAACATAAATTAATCACCACAAACTATTATTATAGTACATTTGAAGCTCAGAGCCGTTCCTCAGAATTCCCTCTATTACAGAAAAACTTGCTTATTTTATATTTCTCATGTATTGTCTATGTAACAAATGAAGAATGCAAGACAGCAAAAAGATAAACAAAACTTGTAACTGATTTAAATCAAAGTAAACAAGACAATTAATTCAAACCATAAAGCTTTAAAGTCTGTTACTTATTAAAAAAAAAAAAAAAAGACTCTTACCTATTAATAGTCTGAACTTTGTGCCATGTAAGCTTAGACTCCAATTTTCTGTGAGCAAGAGCAATAACTCGGAAGCCTTGCTTGGTGTACTCCTCCAGGACATTCTCAAAGTCAACAGGAACTTAAAAAAAATAAAGTTCAGAGTTAGTAAAATTTTTCATATCGTAGTTTAGCTACATGAGTAGAGGGAAAGAAAGAAAAAAGATCAGTTTTCTTCCTTACCTGTTTCCTGCTTACACAAGCTGGCAATCACCTCAGGGGCCCCTTTCATGTAAGCATCCATTCTCTTCTCCCCTAGAACTCTAGCTACTACACACATACGCTGTAAAACCGAAGAAAAGGGAAACTGGCGCACAATTCCAATCTCATAAGTAGTCTGCATAACACAGGAGAGAAGAGGAAAAAGTTTACATCCACATAAATGCTTAAAGATGTTTATGTGAATGTTTATGTGAAAAGTTATACTTACCGAAAGCTCAAATAATTCCTAGAAGAAAAAAAGGCAGAAATCTTAATTTTGAATTAATATTTTTCAATACCAAAATATTGCATATAAATTTAGACAATACTCTCAGTCTAAAGTCGCACTGCACAACAATTTCATAACTGAATATTAATATACTTAGTACCTTTCACTTAAATAAGACAATAGAAGTTGACTTTTACACTAGAAAGACATGAACAACGGTAACTACTGTAGCATTTTGGTACAGTCTATCTGTAAAAGTTTTCTTAATCTAATTAGTTTCAGTTTAGCCTAAGAAACAAGTCACTGTTTAAGAATGAAGCCAAAATTACTGCATCACAGCACAAAACAAATCCTGTAGTTAGCTTCCAGGACATTTAGAACGTGTCATCTCTCCACAGTAGTTACTGTTATACGTATAATCCTCCCCCTCCATCTCATTCTGAACAAAAAAGCAAGGATCTACCCACTGCAGAGGAGCAAGACACACACAGCAACTAACCTGCTGCAACCTCTTGCTACCTTCTTTTGTTTGAATTATACAAACCAGGGCCTTGGCACATGGTTAAAAATATATATATGTTCGTTACACTCAGATTTGTTTAATTCAAAGAATTGCTTTGAATTTTTATACCATTTCTTGATCTGTTGCCTGCTTGGGTTCTGGTAAAGGCTGTTTTGAAGGGCGAACCACTGTTGGCATTATTCGATTATGAAGCGCTGTTTCTTCCTCAGTTGCTTCTTCTAAAATCTGTATTAAAATAAATATATATATATATAATATACATAAGCAACTAAAGTAATACATTCATTAGCTAAGATTTTCTCATAATGTGAGTCAAAAAACAACTCTGGAAGTCCGCCCAAGATGTAACCATCTTTTTAAACATGATTTTAGTAGTTATCATAAGATATGCTTAGCAATTTTAAATTTGTATTACATACTTTGCCCCACATATTTCAACATAAGAAAGAGTAAATTCGATGTTCAAATTCTGTTTTACAAACTGTTGCATTAAACACATTTTAGAAAGTCCTTCATATCAAGGCTTCCTTTTTACAGTGACTCATAAGTCCTGACACAAGTCTACCATTTTAAAGTCACAACTTCAATTATAATTTAAGGAGTGTATCTAGTACATGACAGTGTGAGAAACTTCATATTACTGAACTTAAAATGTTGCTTTTCTTGAAACAGCAAACACTTACCCATCCTATTGCTTCAAACATCTTCAAATCAAGTGGGTCCCCAGAAAGTACCCCTTCAATTTTTGTAAGGGAATGACAAGTTGCCATGCAAGCAACAAACTCAGACTTCAGCAAGCTCTCACTGCAAGCCCTCTCTTCCGGCAAAAGGAAACTAAAACAATGAAGTTATAATATACTTAGCACTATAATTATTTATTATGAGCCAATTCAAACGGTTTGTTTAGATTAACAGAAGAAAATTGACTGCACGAGTCTCTTAACATGTATTTTCACACATCACAGAACAGATTAAGACTCCTGGCTGGAATCTTCAGAAATACAATCACAGCTTCTTTTGGCTCCTCCTAGTTCTAGGTTAATTCACTCGTCGTTTATATTTCCTTGAATAGAAGCCTCTTACCACTTGGTATGTGACAATTAGCTAACCCATTTCATTTTAGCCACCCAGAGAGTTATCATGTTAGACAGCAAAATTAAGTAAACATGCCAAATTTAAATTTAAGTTCATTTGTGCATTATGAACTTAATGCAGTCTAAGACTTTGTGAACTAGGTTTTAACTGGTTAGACTGCTAAAAGAGTTACTAGCTTCTACTTCTAAACCATCTTTTCATTTGCATTCTTACAGCCCATTATGAATGCAAACACTTGAGCTCACACCCACTCCTCTATTCAGCAGAAGCTGTTAAAGCATAACCAGGTCTCGTATTTACTATTAATACTCATTTATCCTTACCGAGCACTTTCCACCCTTTGAATTCCCCAAAGGTCCAAGCCATCCTCAGTAAGCGTGCCAGTCTGGAAAACACATCAAGGGGAGTTGTAACAGAAAAAGTCTTTGGAATGAAGCTATCCTCACGTAAAGCAAAAATTAGCAGGTAACAATCCAAATTACAGCCA
The DNA here is from genome assembly GCA_013389825.1 of Crypturellus undulatus. Taxonomy (NCBI): domain Eukaryota; kingdom Metazoa; phylum Chordata; class Aves; order Tinamiformes; family Tinamidae; genus Crypturellus; species Crypturellus undulatus. The sequence goes on from VWPW01025330.1 coordinate 35,115, forward strand.
AAAAATACATTATTTTCCCTTTAAAAATAAATTAACATCTTCTAAAAGAAAAGTCAAATATTTCCTTGGCTTTTTATTAATAAAAATGTTCCAGCTTCATTAAAGACATAAAAGAGTTCTTGTTTGGAGACAGGACAATGGAGATGGGCCCTTACGTTCAAAGGTGAGCGCTCACCCCTCTCTATACTTTGAGGGCAAGTGTGCTTGGGAGCACATGCAATCTATGAAAGTACTTTACATTACATTCTGAAACAGAAAAAGAACAAATAGCCCATGCTGCAAAGACAAAAAGGACACTAACCCCTTAGTACTAATTAATTACATAGTTAGGAACAGCAGTTAGAACATATGTACCAGAGAAATAATGCATTTAGTGTGAACACTTGAAATCTTAAATGAAATTCTAGGAGGGAAAGGAAATTTGAGTCAAGAATTAGCTGAAAGATCTTGGCTAGTGATATTAATGTTTTTTATTATTTCTTAGCCAAAATAAGACTGACGTAAACATGTTTGGCTCTACATTTGACATAAATGAAAACAAGAAACCTCAGAACAAGAAAATAAGAAAATCTGACCTCAGACTTAAACATGAAATTTTCGATAAGTCTCTGTCCAAAAAAAAGCTTTGCAGTCCCCTACTTCTTTGGGGTGCCACTAATACATTAAGACTTTCAGCCATAAGATAAGAAAGGAGTTTCGTATTTTAAAAAAACCTTTAGAGTATACTCTAAATTAAGTGAATTAACTGATGACAAACACTGAAGACCTGAAACTGACAAAACTGATATAATAGATTCCAAGGTAAGGAATTTCACTGTAGTAACTGATAGAACAGATTCCAAGGTAAGGAATTTCACTGTAGTTGCTACTCTTTGGATTTCTTTTTACTGCACACTCCATCTTCTAGTACCAAAGCTTCAAAATTCAACCAACCTTATCAAAGCACACAAGATTTAATTGGCCACAAATATTTATCCTCTGTGGGCTGATGCAGAAGATGCCAATTTTTTTCAAACGTTTCTGAGCATAAACGATGCCAGCAGTCATGGCAGCAGGGAGTGCTGGAGGCACTGTGATAGTGATAATATCGAGAGACTCGATGATGATGGTAGGAACTGGAACCTGGAAAAAAAAAAAAAAAAAAAGTTAATGAACAAGAATTTGCTATCAGAAAAATTCTCTGTCTTGCTGAAGTGCTACATCACAGTTACAAGTTACAAGGCAAAAATTCATACATCCCATAGCAGGTTCTGGAGTGCCCAGAATCTAACCACAATTTTCACTGAAAAGCCACAACAATCCAGTCCTAATACATTCATGGCCCGTAACTTTTTTTTTTTTTTACTCTTCCCTATGCAAACACATTACCTAAGGAGTAAATAATATACAGTTCTTCAGAGAAAAGATAGTCAAATAGCTTCTGGATTTCTGTATTTTTTACTCTCATTATGGTTTACATTTTCCATATCCCATTTTCTCCAACTGGGCATCAGTCACACAGCAGTCTTACACAAAATAAAAATAAAATCTAGAAATTGGTCAATGGAAATTGTGGCAATAAATTCATATTTCACTAAAACACAGACATACGCTGATTTTCTGCCCGATCTTACTCTCAGGAACCTTTTTTTCTCCAGTACAGACAGACAATAAAGATAAGGATTTTTCACTTGGAAATTAAACATTTCCACATAATATAGGTGGAAATCACCAGATCTTTCTCAACATCTGAAGAACCCTATTGAAAAAGTCAGAGTCATCTCTTTTCTAAGAGGAAGCAGTTGTGGACAAAAACACAATGAAATGCAAACATACCTCATTTAAGATGCTGTTCACAATTGTGTAAAGAAAGCCAATGCCTGCCACCACTACCAGAGACAGCAGAAACAAATATGCATCTCTATAAAGTTTAAAATCAGTTGGCTTTGGATACAGTATGGAACGAACAAGTTGTCCTTTAGCAGTGCTAAAGCCTATAAATTAAAGGGGATATGTTATTAAAAGTATTAACAGCAGCAACCTATTAAAGTGTTTCATTAGGACAGTTTCTCAACATCTAGAAACAAATATTTTGCAATGCTGTAATTAGGGTGCTTCCAAAACCAAGTATACGCGACTTTTCAGTATTAAGGAAAAAACATAACTGCTGATACAAACCAACCCCTCATTCACAGATGCAGTAAGCGCCCAAATGGCTCAGGCTGTATAACTGCCTGTATAAACCTGGACAGTATGTTAAGGAGTGATGAACTTAAAATCTCTACCTGTTCTCACTACCAGAGCTTTGACCAATTCTCCGGTATAAAAGCGAGTTTGAATTACGTTGGTTCCACAGAACAAAGTATGCCGCTTATGCACTTCTGGACTGTATATCTCATCTCCCATTGCTTTTGGATCTTCTGAGGGATTTGGTAGATTAATCTTTGTGACAGGAACACTTTCACCTTAAATAAATAAATAAATAAATAAGACTCTAAGATCAAATAAGAACAGTCATTTACTTTTGCAATTTGGGAACACTTCAGTAGAACAACACAATCTCACTTAATTATCACAGAAGCAGAGTTGTGGAAGGGAAAAACACTTCTTCCTTAAGTTATAAGGCACTGACAGACAAGGTCCAAGGAGTCTGTTATCCTCAACTCACTGGATGCGCTCTCCAAATCCTAATTGCTATTCTTCTCTTATTATGCAACACAGATTTTCTGCCTTTTACCCTTATACCACATAGGTGCAAAATATAGCTCACTTTACAGATTCTTTCTCTTGCTGCAGTGCTTTATCTATCACTCAGAATAACTAAAAGGTAAAATATTTTCAGGTCTTTTGGCGAGCAAAGGCTGGAGCAGCAACAATTTTATCACTTACCAGCAGTAGCAAGAGGCTTAAATATATTCAGAGGATGGAACCTGACACGACACAGTTACCTGGAGTAATGCAACTATGACTTTCTAAACACTGCCAGGTTCAGAGAAATTTTTCAGACGATTAACTCCCAGTCCATCCTATGCACAACAGCGACCCTTCAACTACTGCCGGGGCCTGGTTTCACGCTATGCAGACACAAACTTGACCCAAATTCTTCTGGGCTTTTTTTGTTTTGTTTTTTTAATTGTTTGTTTTTTAATACAGTAGGGCATTCTGCTCACTACCCTCATTTTTGGGATCAGACTCCCTCCCGACCATCCCAATAAAAACACATATTTCAAAGATGAAAAACACTCCTTTTTATTAGACTGTGATGCATTTTAAAGCATGCAAAAAGTTATAAAATAGTATTTTTAGCTGCACAAAGAGTATCAAGTTTACTTTACCTGTTAACATACTTTCATTTACAATGCAAGTACCACTGAGAAGTACTGCATCACAGGGCATAATTGTCCCATTAGATGGAATCAACATGATATCTCCAGGCACAAGGTCGGTGGAAAGGATTTCTTCTATTTCTGTTAAAACAGAAACAACTTCACCTGAAAATAGCCGCCATCTACAAAATCATATACAGAGTTTCACAGCTAAGATCCAAGCAGTGACAACTAAGATGCCGTTCCATTTTATTAGTAGCGTTGTTAACAGTTGTTGAAAAGATACAAGAAAGTTATTGATAAATAGAAGTCCAGTTCCACCACAAATTAAATCCATATGCTTCAGAGAATTTAGATTCTCAAAGCATATGAAAGGAGTTAAGCTTACACAAATATATTAACAGTTCTTTCAAATCCAGTATGAACCCACAGGCAAAACACGCCTTCAAGCTGGACAAAATTTCTCACACATCAGAGCTCAAATATCTTTGACTACTGTGGTATCCTGTTGATACCACAATAGGATCCACAAAGGAATCACTTTTCAGCTCTGCTAGGCACTAAGTTGTAATAAAAATAATAAATAGGTTAAGGAGGGTAAATAAGAGAAACACCAGCAGAAAAGCAGATGCTTTTCTAGATCAAATTTGATACTGTCTAAAAAGATCTAGTAAGAGTATTTCTAAACCGGTTATTAACCTATTTCAATTCTACTTCAACTTTTCCTTTTCCTTTCCACTTTCCTAAGAAATACAGTTATTTAAGCTGATAAAGAGAGAAATGATTCTACCAGCTCTTGCACTTACTGAAGTTTAACCCTTCAAACTGCCTGTGTAATTTACCTTGATTTCCTCTGCAGACAGAAACTCTGACAATGCTGTGAGCTGCTACCATGTCATGTAACATAACATATTGCTGCACAGAAGAGAAAATAGTTCATTATTTAATAGCACAGCTTGTCTTGCAAGCACACATTTTAAGTCTGTATCGTATAACTATGTAAACATATATACATATGTGTGCATGTACACACATGACCTTCTTTACTCAGATTCTTTTACAACAAAATTACTTGAAAACATTCTCTTGAAAGTTTTTAATAGAAAAAAAAAGTTTTGCAGACAAATAGTTTGAGTGTATCAACCTGCTCAGGTTCCTATTCTTACATAACATTCAGGGAACAAATGTACACTGCCACACATTTTTATAGAAATATTTGCTTCTTAATTCACATAAATAAAAATGAAAACTGAAATACTGGCATTAACTTGTGTGAGTTAAGTTAAACTTTTAAGTGAGGTGGTGTTTCTGTGAGGAAACAAAGCTACTGACTCAACAACATGGAAAGATAGCATAGAAGTCCCAAACAGAACTCCAGAGCCAAATTATTTCAATTTGAAGACGGAGAACAAGAATTTACATGTACAATTCTGAAAAAATTCTTAAGAATTTGTAGCTCATTTCAAATCGAAATAAAACAGTAAATAAGCTGAAGAAATGCATGTTTTTCTTGAACTTACCTTTCTAATGGTGTAGAGTGAGCTAACAATGGATATTACAGACATAATCACAATTGCTACTGCATAGTAGTGATATTCATCAGTGATCCACAATATCACACTGAACAACTGAAAAATGTAAAAAGGGTTGAGAACCTAGAAAAGTGGTAGAATATTACAGTTAGAATCATCTCAATCAGCATGGTAATCATCTCAATCAGCATCATCACCTTCCTCAGAGGACAACTTCCGTTCCTTATATGTAAGCTTTTCCAAACCAAACCCTCTCTTTCTCTATTTCCTCAATCTTCCCCAAAAGCATAGTTCTCACGTAAGTGCCTACTTTTAAGACTGCAATATTTTTCCCTACATCTCAAAGCAAAATTATAGGAAGCCTTGAAGCAATTTAAGTTATGATTCTTAATTTGGAGATGTCTGTGCATTAATTAATGAGAAGTAAAAGACATCCAGTTCTTACACCATAAGGTCAGGTTGGAGGGATTCTTAGTTCAAAACATTGCACCGTATGTTATTACATCATGCAGATAAGTCCAGTTATTCAAATCCAGATGATACAAGGAAAACAGAACAGGTCAGGCTGAGTATATGCAAGAACCCATTTGATGGGGGTAAATATGTTCTCAGGCACGTTCCCTGGGCTGATAAGAGAACACAGCTCGCAACTGCGCATGCATGTGTAAACACACACACACAAACACAGATGCTCTCAACTAATTCTGGTGTGTTCTCCAGCGCCATCACTAAGGCAGCTGTGAACCCTTATCTTGCAGGTTAGAAGTCTCTTGTATTTGGTGAGACTAGAAAAAAAGGCTCTTTAAGTTACAATTACTTTGATTTATAGTGGTGGGTTCTGGAAGGTCTCTTCATTTTACAGTTATTGCTATCAAGTCCTATAGCCACTGTACTCAAAGTGACTTCTAATGATTTAATAATCATTAATGATTAAAAATCTTACCTCCTTAATCAGAAGCTTAAAAACGGAAGGCACTTTCACAGCAATTTCATTTACTCCATAGAATATTTTTCTGCATTAAGGAAGATCAAAAAAGGACACTTAAAACCTAATCATTTTGAAATAATTCCATGAACATGAGAAAGTGTAAAGTATTATTTGACCTGTGACCCCTTTAATCATCCCATGTATTGTAATGATGTGATGAAAAAGAGAATACATAAACCCCTTGGCATTTCATGCGTTTCATTTTTTTTGGTTTAGTTTCTGAGGAATACCTACCTATTGACCTCCCCCTGCCCAAGAGTGTTTAGCAACTTAACAGTCTACATAGTAATCATCTTTAATTTTCTTCTATTCTTGATAAAACTTAAGATACACAGATAACAGCATGAAAACAATTTTTGTCTCAAATAGCATAATGTTACCTGTAATCACGCACTGCCTTTGTCAGTCCTGTGCTGTGCTCATTATGAATTGAAGAACAGAATGTAGACTCATCTAGCCCTCTTAAACAACAACAACAACAACAACAAAGAGAGAGAGAGATCAATGAGTTTCGGAAATCTGGAATGTAAAAATTAAGTATTCAGTAACTTGACTCATGAGAGAGTTGTAACTTCTTTAGTGTTGTACACAAAAAGCCACCCTATTGATTATTGCTTTTCTACCTATTTTTGTCACAACATAGGTGTCAAGAAGACATTAAAAACAGTGTTCTCAGTAGCATGTCTTTCTCCTTAGATTAATCATCCTTTATTTTTATTCCAGTCTAAATGCAAATAAATTTCAGAAAGGAAAAAAAAATTCTAACACGGCAGGCGAAGGTAAAAACGAAAAGTTTTAATTGCATTACATTGAATGGGATATGAATCCATATTGATTTCAAATTGTTTCATTTGCCTTTAACAAGTATTAGAAGCACTTTAAAAGCACTAAAACTTCACTTACCCAATACTTCTATACCAAAGCTATTTGGTAGCATCTTACTATTAAAACTTGATTCATAAGCAGACACAACCTACATTTGAAGCACTTCCTTAGTATCACAAAGCTATAAGCTTTGTGCAACTTCTAGATGATATGAAAGCAAGCACTATAACTTAGAACCCTGACAGATAAGAGAACACTTGAAATATATATTATTGTATTTTGCAGCTATGGAATTATTTTAGCTACCAACTCACTAAATTTGACATGGCCAGGCAATTCCTGACGGAATAAGGGTGGATGCACAGTAATTCTCCGTTACCTTCCAAAAAGCTTTTACAGGTGACATTACAAAACTAGTGCTATTTCACACAAGATTTTTTTTATACTGGATATTTGACAAGTTACCTACTGAAAAAGATTTAGGAATAGCCCAATGAAGAAAAAACATTTACTGTGCACAATAAAACCTATTTGCATTCATTAGAATATGGGAAAAGAGCTAGATATCCTTCCTATTGCAAAGACTAGGATTGAGTTCCTGTCAAATTCTGCTAAAAGTGTATAAAAATAGAATGTAAAATAATAATAAAAAAAAAAAACCCACCACACAAACAAACAAATACACAAAATTAGGCTCTGGCCACATGTTTGTGGGGCTCTACTTGATTTAGTTTTCAAGCAAGATTTCCCTGAATATATTTCAAGTTCAGGAGTTATAACAATATGCTTTTAAATCAACAAAGAAAAAACTTTCCAAGGAGAAGTTGTTGGGAGTTGTGAGGCGCTTGTCCTCCCACAGTGGCTCGTCCCCCAAACAGTGAGTTTAAGGAGAGCTCCTAAAACGAATACAGACACGCATACCTGGGTAATACTCATGCTAATGAAATATTTCTAGCAGCATAAGTTGTTTGTGTGTCATATCAGGTGTCTGGCCCTAACTGTAGTTCTCAGCATAGGTCTCATCTCACCTTCAATTTTATTTCACTGTCTGATACAGACTAAGAGCTGCTTTCTACTCTATTCACTTTCTATTGTAGTATTTTTCAGAACTCCCTTCTAATTTTCTCTTGCAAGGGAAAAAAATTTAATTTTCAGTTCATAATGAGAGGAGTTAGCATCTCTCCACATGAGCATTACAGAACTGAATTCCCAAGGCATTTCTGAAAATTCCTTTGGGCCCATAATTTATTACATAAAGTACTCATCGCTCACTCCGATTCAGTTGATGCTAGTTAAAACAAAACAGACAAGCAGGGTCAAAGTTGCATCCTTTTTGGCTATATAAGCAAGTCAGATTTAATTTTAGAACAATTACACTTACATTTCCTGTGTTTAAAACAGTAGTCTTAATGTTGGAATATTATAAAAAGAACAATGAGCATGAAACTTAGAGCTCTTATAATTGAGTTGCCCAGAAAACTTAATCTACTTCCCTCTTGTATTATGATAAAATCCCACGTATGTTTTAAAACTATTTTGCTATTTCGATACTTGCATAATAATTCACCAAAGTGAACTTGGAAATTACCTTTGTGATCAAGAACTGTGCTTATTCCACAAGCACAGCTGTATCTCTTTACCTATGCATTTTACTACTTTATTACACGACTACCTCAAATTTATTTTAGAGAAAAGTTTAACATTTTCACTTTCATTTGACTGTGCAAGAGTGACTTAGTCCTGCTTCAGTAACAGGACTGTCTCAGATACGGCCATTTCTCCTCTTTCTTATTCATCTGCTCAATACTGACTTCCAGCTCAGCTACAGTACCTGATTAAACAAGTGCTCAGGTTCAAAGGTTGCTAACACAAACAAGTGAAAATTTGGCATTTTAGCAGGAATGTGTTTGACTACATGCTCACATATCTTCACAGACATATCTGAGATTTTTCAAGGGCTTATAACTCGTCTGAGTTGTCACAACATCAAAAGCCAAACCCCACAAATGCCAAAATTCAAGCCGCTGTTTGGGAGGGCGGGGGGAAAAAAAAGTTGTTTCTTAGCATCAAACATACTGACTCATACGAACATTCCCTATACGAGTTCTTAGCAAAAAGACTCATTTTTCCTTTATATTTTTTCAAACTTCTCTGCATCAGATACTTCATTTGAACAAAGTGAGAACCATCATTAACTGTACTCCTCTAATTCATGGGAGGTTTAACATTAAAAATACATAGACTTTGAATTATTTACAGATGAACTGAGACATTTACACCCTCCCATGGGAAAGGCTCTCTATTTTGTAACTGCGGGTATTATGAGCAGATAGTTTCTTTAAATTACTGATACCTTTCCATACCACTTGCATATCCCTTTTTTGAAAAGCAAGAAATATTTGCAAATTACATTCTGATTTTGGTTATTTTACCCTCTGCCACTAGTCACGAATTTTGTTCTATCTTTAGTGCTTGGTCTTCCATTTCCACCTGACTGTTCAATGCAAACATTTAAGTTTATAGGTTATAATTTTATCTAAGATTCCCATTTTAATATGCTGTTATCAAAAAGAGAGATGTTCAGCCTTGCATTTTTTCAGTACTGCAGGAAGGCTTTACCTGTAGTACCAGAACACAGAACTTCCATCTTGAGGCCATGTACATTACTTGCTGGGTAAGAGAAATAATATACTTCTTGGCAACTGGTATTGTCCACTCAAAGCTATTTTCTATAAAGGTGAGACCTTTGCCTGAGACTAAAGAGGGATTAGTTTCATCTCAACTTGTTTAAATATGGAGCACAAACCTATACAAATTTCTGCAACTAGTGACTTGGTGAATTCCCCTTTTCTGAGATAATACTTTGGGGTCCAGCTTAGTAGCAATGTAAAAGGTGTTAATGATTCCATCACTAATATTCCGTCATAAGAAAGGACTTCTGAGAACTGCCAACTATCAATAGTATGATTACATTATTTAACACAAAGTCAGACATAAACCTAGTGACACTCAGTAAAGTTAGATTAACCAAAACATCTTTTCAGAAGTTACACCAAGTTAAATCTCCAATGCTTTCACCATGGTTCAGAAAAAGATTCAATGAGCAAGAATTAAAGGTCAGACTGAGTTAACATTTTCACAGCTGTTTTAGGCATTTTATTTCCACAAATTTAGTTTGAAGTGTAATTCAAAAGGATAATATATATATATACACTTACCGTACAACATCAAAATTTTGAACTGATTCATTCCAGAAGTACTTCACGCTGTGATGTGTGAAATAACGAATCTGCAAGGAAAGCAGACAGATACACAGCTGGTAATGCTTAAAACCTCTCTTCTGACTTAAGAAATTTTGAGCAGTGACAGAAAGTGAATTCAGAAGAAATACGCTGACAAGAAAACTAGGTAGCTTATTTTCAAAATGATTTTTGAAGCATTTCACAATTTCCTGAAAAGACCAGCTATTGAGCAAAATATTTCTGCTCCATTCAAGGAGGCATTTAGCCTTTCAGTGGATCTAAATCACATGTACTGTGTTGTGTATTCATAATAGACACTATTTGCAGATGCTCTGAAAATAGCATGCTGGTCTACTTACAGGCAAATATTTTTTCAAATCATTTTTATTCTCTTCTGCAGAAGTTTCACAGAAGTGAACAGCATGGCCATTTGAAACCTTGTGTGTAATAGGTTTGGGACTCTGCAAAGGATTGGCTCCCAAAGAAGGCATAACGCGAACCTTTGCACAAAACCATATCTTGAATTCATCCTTTAAAAAGGAAAAAAAGGTCGTTAAAATAATGTTTAAACAGCATTTTACCACAGTAGCTGTAGCAAGGTATCAGCAACAGATGACAGATGAGCAGGGTCTATATGTATTTATAGATGATAGGTCCCAAAATAGTATTGGTTACCCTAAGAACACATTTCTTTCCACAATCACAAAAGCTTATTTTCTACAGTAGAAGATTTTAAAGCAGTGAATCTTGGTACATAACTTGGAAATCCTCAGTCCTTTGCAAAACATAGTATTTGTTCTGTAGTAGGAACTAGGTGATACTGTGCATTCCACTAGCTGCATCCACCTCAAATAACTAAGCACCGAATTGCGCTGAAATAAGGTTATGAAGACCATAACCAGTTATTGCACACAGCAATTGTGAGGTAAGAGTATCATCCAAGATCAAGTCACACTCACATTCAAGTTTCACATTAACTCAGCAACTTTAAGATTTTCTTTGCTAACCAAGAACGATCTGAGGTAGAAACTTGATACTTGTTCATTCTCATGTTATGTGAAAAATGTAGATATTTTGCAGCTCAAGATGATATGACAGTGTCTTTTCTTAAAATCTGAAAACAAAGACCTTCTGTTTTCATCATATCCTCTGTATACAGCTGCCAGCCTTCCCGTAGAGGCAGCAAAGCTATATACAGTACAGAGGAGCATAACTCTGCAATGCAATAAGGTAAAAATCAATCCCATCAGCAGGCAAGACATAGCATATTTCAGCAAACAGCAAGAGGGAATAACTCTGGACATGCAGAAGTGCTTTCTCCTATATATAGACTTACAGTTGTTCTCAGCAGAACCACTTCACAGTCTTTAAGCATTGTCCTTTTGCATGTTGCCTTCACACGCCACTTGGGCATCCAATAAAGGAGGAGGAGGAGAAAGCCCCCAGAACAGAGCACTCCTGCAGTAACTAGCACCAGCTTCCAGCGGCACAGATGATAACCATAGATCTCCTGCAATGACAGAGAAACAGACAATCCTCTTGATAGCTCCGGCTCGAAAGTCAACATTAGTTTTTTTACAGAGTACAGTAGGCAAAAGGAGTAAAATTTCAAAGCCATTTTCTCTCCCTCCTCCCTTTTCCTTTTTGTGGCAGAAGAGGTAAAGCCTCCACAAAAGCTTGCAGAAAAAATGAAAATACCAAGAATATTTTTATAAAACTACCATATCCAGGAACAAAAAAAAAACCATACTTTTTCTTTTTTTTTTTTAAACTGCAAGAAATTAGACAATAGCATTAATTACCATTTCATCCTCCTCTGCTTTATTCACAAACTTCTTTTCTTCTTTCTCCATGTTTAGTGTGATATGGAACTTCTCAATTTGAGATATGGAAGACCTTTAACAACAAACAAACAAAAACTGAAGTAGTATTATTGATTTTATATTCAAGTCCTACTTATATTTTTTTTTAAAATATGCTGACAACTTATTAGCCTTAGTGGAACCTCAGCAAGTGTCCCAAATCATCAAAAGCATCCTGCTGTTCAAAGTTCACCTCTCAGGGCAAACAACATGAATTAAAAACATATTTTTTCCTGATCCAATTTCAGTTCTAATTGTAACAGGCTTTAGGATTTAGCTATCTTGTACTACTGCAGTCTGAATGACAGAATTACAGTGAATTTCAGTGATTTACTTAGTCTCACAGGGAGTCAAGGAGAACAAGGAACAAACACTTGCAGAAGTCTATTACTCTAGCCAAAAGCCAGACAGTGTTTCTTTGCAAGACGCATATTTATAGTCCTTGGTTTACAGCATAGTAGCTTCCAGTAGCAGCAAACCAAAGAGCTGAGGTTATGATGATGGAAGACCAGAGGAAAACAAGTGAAACCTACTGCAGAAACAGCACACTTTGAAGAAGGAAAGACAGGACCTCGCACCATTTTAACTTGGTTATGTTCTACATGTGGCCAGCAAACAGTTGATAAAATAGGCTTTAAATATAGGCAAAGATCACACATTCCTATTTTTTCACACCTTAACAGTTTCAATCAGATGCTATTAGAAGCTATTTCCTCCACAAGGAAAGGCATTGTACACCCAGGGATGTGCACATCTCACCTTAGGAGAAAAAGGTGTGCATTGAGAGAAAAAAAAAGGGATAACACTACAAATATCACACAGTCTTCAGCTACCAAATCTGATATTTTTAAATTAAGACACACTTAATGGTCAATTACAATCTTCTTTTCCCTTCTTTTCCACTTTTCTATTACTTCATTTGGGTTAGTGGGTTCCTTTTCTACAAGGTGACTGAGTTAGCTGTAGTTTCTGATTAATGAAACTGAATAATATTTCCACAGGATCACGTATCACAGTGAAAACACAAAATAGCTGGCGTGCCTTGCCAGAGCAGAGATTCAGTAATATTTGCTGCATTAAGATGGCCCTTGCTTTTATTATATACCTATATATACACACACATACACAGTATTTAAGTGCTTCCCAGATATGAAGGATTTACATTCATAGCACAGGTAGTAAAAAAGTTATGCTAATGGCTATTTTTCAGGCAAAAAGTTGTCTCAAACACTAAAGTGAAAGCCATCCACATAACTTCTTAGTTGCCAACTGAAGACTAGAGAGCAAATATTCAAAATACTTAGCATTAGGATTAAAGGTTAACTGTAACCGATGACTTTGATGTCATTAAGTTCTCAACAATTTCACAAATCAAATAATCAAATCTCAAGTCAGGCACTCTGAAAGGAATCACAATTGTTAAAAGTCGTAACTAGAAAAGTGTTACGCCCAGCTGAATTACAGTTCTAGCAGAGTTCATGGCTCCCTGGACCCATCCAAGGCAGACAGCACTGTGGAGAACTATATTCCACCCTCCACACACTTGACATCCACCTAGAGAGGCAGCTGAGTAGCAATTTTTTTTTTCTCTCCATAAAGACTTGAAAATTCACTTCAAGTCTTACTGCTTTTCTATCTCCAGAATTCCCTTCTCCCCACTTAAACCACAGAAATAGAAGCAGCATATTTACCTCTTCTAAAAAAAAAAAGGAGGCCAAACCCTATGCAAGCAGCAAAAGTTACTGTCCTCCACTGCTTTTATGCTTTATTTTTATTTGCTTAGCTACTGTTGTATTACCCAAGCAAACTCCAGCATGAGAAAAGATGGAAGTAGCCAAAAATTAAGTGCAAAAGAACTGCTGCTTCCCCACTCAGACTAAGAATGAAATCACATGTTTATAGGAGAGACATAAATATAAAATAACAAATGGTATAGAGATCAGTTGAAGAGTCTCCAGTTTGAAATACTTCCAAGAGAATGTTTGAACCATAAGCTCGAGCAGCAGCTCTGTAACTTTTAAAACAGCATGCCAAAATTAAGTTAAACTGCATTTGCTATTTGCCTCAGTCCTTATGAAAAGCAAGGTGAGGCTGAGACAGTACCTGCAATTTCAGATTTCAGTCAGTCATACTTCAGAGCCTATTTAAATCACAAATTAGACAGCAAGAAAAAGATGTGTCATTACACAGACCTATGGTTACATGCATTGCTGTTAGTGAAGAAACAGTTGCATTTTATTCTGCATTACTTGAGTAATATCCACTTCTTGATCTATTCTGACTAAACAACCAGGGTGCCCAGCACTTTAACCAAAATATTTACTGGCAATAAACCTTTGTATCAATAGAACAAAAGCTGCAAGTAAATTCCTGGCATAGCTATTTACAAAAAAAAAAAAAGTTATTGAAGAACTAGTTTCAAATAATCAGTATGCCTAGAGAGTTCTGCAAATCATAATAAGTACCACTAACTTATCTGAAGTCAGTTTTCTAATTGTTGGCATAATTAAAATATTTCAGTTAATTTTTTTCACTCCAAGTATTATTTGTGGGGAAGTAAAGATATCATGCCATGTTCTCTTCAAAATATGTCCCAACTCCACATCCCTTAAAACACTAATTTGTTTGCAGCATACTAGTTGTCATTTTATTCTTTCAGTTTTTCAGTTTAATTGGCATTTGCTAATGGTAACAGAAATCTTTCAAGGTCTGGAAAAAACTACAGCTACAAAAGAAGAAATGTTCTGCAGTAACTAGATAATTTAAATTCCAAGTTTCTTGGATGAATATGCTTTAACTTTGACAGCTCAAGTCTTTAGTAAAATCACTGCATGTCTTAAGTAAAAACTACCACAGCATTACACGTCTGTTACGCTTTATTATTTTTTGAAATAATACAGGAATAATTACATTTATTCTTATCTTAAAAATCCCCTATTTTATTGTTTCCAGATATTTGAAAAAACACTGAGGTAACTAAAAGTTTCTCTTACCAACAAGCGGTCTTGCAGCCGTCCTCTGCACTTGCTTTTGTTATCATGAGGTAGTGAGGCAGTTCTTAATAACGGAGACCCTATCTACAAGGGAAGTCCTGACAAATGAACTATTTTGTCTGAAATCTAAAAAAAGTCTCCAAGGGCTTTTCAAACTGTTATCAAAAGATTAACATATCAAAGAAAGTTTGGCACTGCTTGGGATGTTTTTTTTTCTCCAGTGTGTATGAACAATTGCAGTGCTGGACTAGCGGAGAGCCTTAGCTTCCAGGCATCAGAGCGCTGGTGCTGCTCCTTCCATTTGCACTACAACTGGCTTACAAGAATCCTAGAGACAGTTTCAGGTCTATGTACAAATCCTGATATTATCGACAGGGCTAAAAGCATAGAAGTTTCTGACCAAACTCCCTTTATTTACAGCAGCATCATACTCCGTATTTTTATAAGATAAGATAGCAAAATTTAAAGGCAGCAGTTAATGTTGCAGTTTCTCATTCTAAATATTTTATAATTTATCACAGAGGACTGTGAAGGGACTGAGCACACCAAAACACAAGACTTTCAGAGATCAAATTCTACAAAGCAAAATGTGGTCACAGAAATACAAGACATAAGTTTAGAAACTTAAACAGAGGAATCTTCCTGAGATCCTCACATAATGATTTGTATTAAATAAACTGAGAAACTTTACATCTAGGGGATTAAAAAAAAAAAAAAAAAAACGGAAAAAGAAAGAAAAAGACTGATCTCCCTAGAGAAAGACCGTGATAGAGCACAAATATTTTTCTGAAATATAACCTAATACCTTAAGAAGTGACCAGCCTGACTTTTATAGGTCCAAAAGAATCAGTTATTTCCAGCATTTGTAAGCCTTATTGAAATACATATTCTCTAGAATAGAGACATGTGGAAAGTGATAGGGAAAGAAGAACGGTAACAAATGACAGTTATCAGTTGTATTGTTTATTTCAAAAGGTCAAAGACTATAAATTCATTTCCAGAACTATTAGCAACAAATATTCTCCAGTAAGAGAGAAATCACAGCTTTGCAATTAAATATTAAGTTTCTATACAGTCTGATGTCATCACAAGTCTCTTAGATTTCTACATTTTTTTTTTTTTTTTTTTTAAAAAGGGTTTGGCAGGGGGTTCTGCACTCCTCTTGCAGGTCCAACTCCAAAGGATGCTTCAAAAACTACCTATTACAGCCTTCTGCTTGAGGAAGCTGGATGACAACTCACAAAAAAAATCTCCTTATTGAAATGTATTTAAAATTTGGAATTTTAAAATCTCCTATGCATATAAACAAAGTACTTTTTATCCATATATAAACTGTTAAAGCCAATGAAAATGCTTCTTTTAATTTATGACAGAACTAAATTAAAAATCTCTCTAGAAAGAGTTAAAAAAAAATCCACACTAACCATAGAAAAATTTCACACAGCAGACAAAAAAAACCCACACCTATTCTCGACCCAAGACTTCCTTTACTATCCTGACAGCAAGTTGGCTTAGTCTACACTAAGATCTGGCAGCACTGACCATGCAAGTTGCACTCAATACACTGTATTCAACATGACCTGACAATGTCATAATTTCTAGCAGCAGGGAAAGAATTATATTAGGTATAGTTTGAGACACAACATTCTCAAAAAATACATATTTACAAATAGGGCAGTAAAAATAAAAGTATTGTCAGCTCATGCCCATTGAAAAAGCCCACTGAAAAACAAGGTGCACAAACCATACCTAAAGAGCTCAATCTGTAACACCGAGTTCATTAAATGTACTATACCAATAAATACATGAAGAATATAAAGGCTAAGACAACTGTAGGGAATAAGATGTAGGAATACACAGACAAAATGCTTAGGATGCTCTTCTGAAACTGTACCACGCAACATACCACATGCTTAAAATAAACCATCCCATAGAGGCAAACTTAAGTAGAACATTTCAAACTTTCAAGAAGTAAAACCAAACCTTCAACCCACAGAGACTTGGGCAACTTTTTCCAATTTTACTTTCCAATTCTTTTTCTTTACATAAGAGGTCCAATCCCACCACACTCAAAAAGACTCCTCCTTTTTTTATTTTTTTTATTGGCTGCTTGCAAAAAGGTTGGCAGAACCTGCTCCACGGAGAAAAAAACGGACCATTTTTAAACTCACTTGGGTTTATCAATGCTAGCACCTGAGTTGTAGTTGAAACCTACATTTGCACATTTTCTCTCTCTCTACTTTTTAGGATTCATTCCACCTCCCTCCTCTCTTTAGGTATGCTGTCTTCCCAAGGAAAATAGCTCACAAAGGTTTTTAGCAGATTTAGAGTCTTCAGAAGCTTCTCCCAAGCACAGGCGCACTAAACCATGCATTATCACCATTCTCTGTTCTATCAACAGTGCCACCTTGCACTTACTTCTGTGACTACCAGCAGCCCTGGCTGGCAGCAGGTGGAGTTACACTACACTTTGGGCACCGTAGCCAGGCCACTGCAGAACGATACCAACCCTGTGGCCACCACCTGACGGGCCTGGCACAATACACAAGGCCCTGTCTTTGCTGGCCCTGAAACACAAAGCAAAGAGCACCCCATCGGAACCGAAACGGAGATCACACACTCCATATCTGCTACACCTCGTAACTGAAATTCTGCAGATACTGTGTTTGGAAATGGGACTTTATGGCCATAAATACTACCAACTTGGACTTCCACACACCCTACGTGAGCTTACATGAGTTGATTTAAAATCATCTGAAATCTTTCAGCATTTTTTTGATATATATACACATAATCTTCAACCAGATTAAAACAGCAAAGTGATTCTCTCTGAAAATAACTTTAGTGGAGAAACTCACCTTACAGGAATGGAAGTTTTTGCCATTTAGAGTATGACAGTACCTGGTGGTTGCACTTTTAAGTACCAAGTTAGCCACATAATATACAATAAATGTTTGGACAGGACACACAGCTGAAAGAACTAATGGAGAGCTTAAAACTCTTCCAGCTATATTTTGAAGGAGGTTAAGGTTATAATCTGTACTACAAACAAAGCTTAACACTTCAGTCAACTAACCAAGCTCTAACAATAAGAATGACATAATAGTTTAATGAATACATGGAAATTTTACAAGTACACGAGCTAAATTTTAACAAAGCCCTCCACTCAATACCTATTTTATCACTTCCCATCTTAAGCTTTCTCTTATAATGCAAGCTTTTGTTTCTGTGTTTAGGCTTAAGGAAGACCATTGTATGCAACAATCACCAAACCAAAATCATATTTACATTTGCAAATTGTATTCTTTGTAAAGTATACTTTTTGCAGGCTCCAATACCAATCGCAATGTTTATAGTAAAAAATATGCTACATTAAGGAAAGATAATTCTATATCTAACAATAAACTCAGTATTGTAACTTGTCATAACCAAGTTCCATAGCCAATATTGTACTCCTAACTCACTTTCTAAATGGTCTTCAGGTCTTCACTTTCAAACCACTAAAATTTGCTACTAACATAATTAAGTCCAAATTAAAAGTATATTAGAAGAGAATCTTGAGAAACAGTCCAAACAGCCAAGCTCTTTATCACCTAATCTTCTTGGAAAATCATTTATCTTAATTCAAATAGCAGATATTTATATTAATGAAAGTTTCCAATGACTAAATTGAGCACCAAAAGCAAAAAATTGCCAACACTTTGTCACTTTCAGGCAAACAGGAATACAGTCCTTCCTTTTCTCTTTTTTTTTTTTTTTTTAGATTTCTGGGCCCTTCACTTAACTGTCATAAGAGAAAGGAGGTCTCTGTCCTACAGCCTGGGAACCCAATAAAGCATACATTTATTTTACATACTTATTGCTTCTTCCCTATTTTGGAAGGCATTTTGGGCTAGACATTTGGGTTAGAATTCACAGACTTTGACAAGAGGTACAATGAAAAGTTTTATTTATTCTTGGGAGAGAAAGCTGAAGTGCCTTAAATATTTCTGGAAAGGCATGGCACCATTTAACTCCGCTTTAGCCTTTAATAAACGAGTACTGAAACTGTATCCAAAAAGAGGAGGAAGCTCCTTGTTTTCTATGGAGCATGAACTTCAGTCAGTCCTTTGACACTGATTAAATAACGAAGACTATTATGGGGAGATGATGGAGATGGCAGAGGTGCCCCTTCCCAGCACCACGAGAACTCCAAGTACTACAGAGTATTGGGAGCCAGAAGACCCAGATCCAGCAACAATGGGTCCTTTCAAGGAAGCATTTCCCCTCCAGGGCTGTGCCAAGAGCCCAGCCTTTCCTGTGGGGCTGCAGCCTTATTGTGCGATGCAGAGTATCTACTTCCTGGGATATACTTGCTTTTGTGGTATGGATGCTCGGTGAGGTGAGGCAATGACTTCCCCCCCGACCCTCTTCCTCGCAAAATTCTTCGAAAATATTTTTAAGGTTAGCATAAGAACACTTGAATCAAGACTCTGTTGGCCTAGAAGTGGCTTACCAAGTAAAAAGAGGTTTATCACTAGAGCTGAACTTTCTTCTAAAAGACATTTCAGTCTTGTTCCTTCATCATACAGGTTGCATATAGGTATGAGTACAGCATATTCCCAAGAACATTATAAGGGAGCAAAATTGCTTGCTTAATATCTTTAACGTACTTTTTTTCCTGCTTTCAGGAGAGCGTTTTTGGGCCAGACCAAGAGCATACTTTTCTAAGGTAATGATATCCAACTCAGAAATTCTTTTAAAAGCTCAGCTATGTAAGTGCTAACTGTATCTTACACAATACCAGCACCAAATTATGTCTACCTTCAGATGTTTTGTAAGAAGTCAAGATAATAAACTGCAGAACTTAAACCTGTTTAATAGTTTATTTAACTTACGTTTTTAAAATATGAAATCAAAAATTAATACATCCTCTGAAGTTTGTACCACATTTACTTTAGCTCGATCAGAAATACTTGATGGAAAGAGCTCTTCTCACATATACATCAGCCCTCCAATCAATATAAACACTATGCATGAATGGGAGAAACTGTTAAAAACTTTTAACTTTCTTTAAAGAAATTCTGACAAGCTTCAAAGGTCGTACCAAAGATTTTAACACGATGTAAGGCATTTGCCAAGCGCGACTGCTTATGTTTGTCTTGCTTAAAACGTAATAACTGAAATAAGTCTCAATATTTAACGCAAAAAGCCTGTTAAACAGGTTTCACCATGAAATTAGACTGTTGTAGCTGACAATAGTGCTATGCACGAAAACCTATATGACCCGACAGCTTAGCTTCTACAAAATGATTGATATACCTCAAAACTACCACAGGATGAGAAAACTGAAGGGAGAAAATTACACACTATGTCCATGCACAAAAGCTTGACAGCAAATATAGGACTAATGTTTAATGCCCAATTCTTTCATGTCTAAATTTAAACTACAGTCCATGCACATTTAGCCACTCTACACAGGTCATTCAGAATAGTCCTTCAAATCCAAGAGTGTTCTAATTGTTCTAGCTATTTAGTAAATTATTATCCCTTACAGAAGGGCTTCTACAATCAGTGAAATTAAATTAACTGACAGCAGCCCACAAGAATACGTTCTATTAACACATTTACTGCAGGCTAAGTGATACTTTGGAGTGTTGGGCATCTCTTGGGAGTGACTTCTATAGCATCAGCAGTGCAAGACATCTGTAAAATGGAAGCACACTGTGACAAACTGACACTTGAGCTCTTTTTAACAATTGCAATCTGCTCAGCACTTGATTCTGACAGTCAGTAAAGGACTTTAGATCACCTGCAGAACTACTGCTTTCAACAGGCAACAGTTTTCTATTATCACACTGTTTAAATTTTATCCAGTCTACTTACCAACAAGGAGAAATTCTCTTCACCAGTCATGTTTGGAGTAATATTGATGTTTGCTATTTGGATTAATGTTTTTAGGTATATCTTCCTTCCCTGCATAAAACTTATTAAAAAGAGGACTATTATGATAGAATGGTATCCATCTTCACTGCCCTAATGACTAACACTAGTTTTATTTAAAAGAAGACTGAAATGTTGTAATTTAGCATGTTAAATGTATCAAGGAGCACTCTTTCCTCAATGCGGACCTCACTAGCTAGAATACTATCCCATCCACCAAATCCTCAGAAGTAACTTCTTTTCAGATACCTCTAGTCCTGATGCACTTGGATTTCCCCCATCTGCCTTGCTTTTTCAGAGGCAGTTGGTCAGAACTAGAGGTAGCTTTTTAAAATACAGTAATGGCTGCCACATTTGCTAAACATGAAATGCATAAGTAGCTTTTACTCCCTACCTTTTGGGGAGAGAAAAAAAAAGTAACTCAAGAATGAAAAGCACAGCTGAAGACCAACAGAACACCAGAACAACCCTGGAAGGCCAGCTCAAATGTCTATTTATTCCTGTATCTAGAAGAGCAGTAGTTGATCAAATCCCACGGGAAGACTAGTACAATTATAACTTCCCCGTAGACTCTCCTTGATTACAGTGACTTGCAGTTCAAGGGTTTCCTGAGCCAAATGCTACACCTTCTCATTTAATGCTCCTAAAGGATTTTTTCTTAAATACTTTCTGGACACACTTTAAATGTCCCAGCATCCTGCAGCAAGGAATTCCACAGCTCACAGGGAAGAATTTCTGCTTATTTTGTGCCCTCTGCTATTTTCAGCCAAAGCCTCCTAATTCTTACATTTGAAAAGGCAGAAGAAGGCAAAGTTATTCACTATTTATCCCTTCCTTACCATTTGTAACTTTTTTTTTTAATGAAACGCTCTATTTTCTCTTCAGTCCTCTCTTTACCATATAGAAGTGACTGTAATAGCTTAGCCTATACAGAACACTCCACACTTGTGATCATATCCTTGTCTCCCTTCCAGCACTTTTTACAATTTTATTATAGTTCTTATGATATGAGGTATGTAATATGCCTCAAAAATTTGTGCATAGCCAATAACATGTTAACATTACAAATAAATTACAAAGTAAATATACTTTACAAATAGTTCATCAAAACTGGTTAAAACAATCCTGGAAAAAAACTATAGTAAAGTTTTCCTCTCATACATACTCAGTTGTCACAGGTAAACTGGTAAGGAGTCGCACATTCCCAGAAGCACCCAACAATGTTATGTGCTGAGTCAAAAAAAGATAAATGTTAAATATCATCGCATGTATTAGAAAAGACTACTTAACATATCCAACTGATTTTTGTAAAAGAACACTCAAGCAGTAATGACTTGCAAGGTAAATCATTTAAAACAACAATGACAAAAAAGATACATCAAGGAATTATAAATCATCATGGAATTAACAAAACTGACAATTCCATAGGTATAAAATTCCTCATTGCCAATTGCCAGATCTCTGAAATATCCTCTGGAACATAAGACATGAGCCCCCACAGCTGTGGGGCCACACAATAGCCCCACAGCTATTTCTGATATGCACGAGTCTGGTCTTTGATTTCAGGTTTATAGCATGAAGCTACAGTTCTAGTTTATATCTTCCCACACAGTCACACACAGAGAAGTAAGGTGTCCAACACCCTAACCCCCATCTCAAGCCTGACACACAGAAAGGGATGCCGTTGAACTTTTTAAATCTGAAAATGTCTTACAAAACGACAAAGCAAGCAGCAGCTTTTTAGTCTTTCCAAACAAAGAAGCAAGAGGGGTCACTGAATCTACATTAGTGGTTGAAGGGCAGTTCTTTCAAAGCTGATACCTCAGCTGGCAGCTTCAGCTAGCTTATACTTGAGCAAAAACTGAACCCTTGTAGAGGCTTTCCAAATTCTTTAGATTTGTATGCTTCTCACAGAAACTGCAGAAGAGTAACCTGATTCCAGATGCAGTAAGCTTTATCCACAATACCTAGCACACCACGATTAATGCAGTTAGAAATCTACAACTTTCTGGCCAACATTAACTTAATTTGCACCTTGCCTGTAAACACTCCATTCCCTGTGGATTCTTTAAAATGCCCTACACTATACGCATAGGAATGAAGAACTTAAAACATCCAGCTTAAATTGTGCTGCAACACCGGGTATGAATATGCATTCTGGCATCTCCTTAGCTGAAGCACACAGCTAAGGAACTCCACAAGCAACCGTCAAAGTAAAACACCACCAAAAAGTGAAATGCCAAACTGAGATATTGAATATTACCTTAAATTAACGGAATATTGAGAGGAAAAATTAGACACAAGTTAGTGTATTTTTTCTATCCATTAGGTCTGTTTTCAGATCTATATTTAATGAATACACTATCAGACTTTGGAAATGAGGAAACACTAACCTAACTAAAACAAATCAGCATCCAAGAAATCTTCTGATGGAGGAAACCATAAAAACAAAACACAGTCCAGGTATCTAGCAAAGATAAGATGGGAGGATACAGTGAAACACTAAGCAGACTGACATATAAAATACTGTCATATGAGCTTACACAACTGTTTCAGGACATCTGACTGTCCACAATATTGTGAATGATGGTCCCTAAAGAAAGTAAGATTTACGAGAGCTGAACTACAATTTAACAATAAGTCAACAGAAAGAATTTTTACAGGATACACACCATGTTCACAACCTGAGATATATATATATATATGTATATGTATATGTATATATACACACACATATATAGATATAGCTTTTTCTGATAGGAGGTACTGAATCTGGTAAGAATACTATCACTGTCAGGCTAAGTTTTGTCATTTCTGCTGTCATACCTCCCAGTGTGTGGTAATAAGCATGTTATAACAGCATTGCTGATTACTTGAGCTCCATGGACAATTATGGCATTTAAGATAATGTTCCTTCCTCATTATTTGTGCGATGCAAGGGCAGAAGCAAGCAGCATAATCAGAGGCACTCTACATTTTGGAGTGCTTCCTTTTGCTGAGAGGTGTTACATTTGTTTTACATTCAAGGTGGGAACTGGGAAAAAAAAAACAAATTACTTTGCACTGAAACATGAGAAAAGTACTCATATGATCCTTTCTACTAAGGCAATGATGAGGACCAGCAGCCTCCAGCCTCCATCAGAGAAGCAGCAGCACCTTAAAGCATATGCTGTAGTGATAATCACTCCAGAAACAACTATAACCTAATAACTAGTGTGGCAAATGCTACTAGCATACCAGTATCAGCTTGGGGTACAGAAATTCTTCATAATCCATGCTCAGATTGCAACTCTTAACCTCCTCACTATTGACAAAAAGTTCTTCTTCCTCTGGAAGTGATGCAGCTGGAAAAGAGATGGCATAAGGAAGAACTCTAAGCAAATACCTGCATTAAATACAGCACCAGCCCACAGAGCTGACAAAATCCTAAATTACTTTACACTGCACCATCCCTGCAAAGGGCATATAATCTGTGTGGTAAAGTGGCCATTCCTTAATACAGTAATTGTGCTGTAAAAGAGGGAGAGAAGAAAATTCAATTTGTATTGCAGATGAGAAGTAAAATTTGCAGATGAACTAATGAATTTTACAGAGTTGGAGACCTGAATATGCCTTCAGCCAAAGGAGACTAAACATTTTGGAGTGCTTCCTTTTGCTGAGAGGTGTTACATTTGTCTCTGCTCCAGCCACACACCCTTCATCCATGCACTGATCTTACCCAAGTGACCAGATAACTCTGTTAGCAGTACAATGACAGAAGTTGCTTCATCCACACACCATTGGCGTTTAAAGTTTGACTGTCTGAATGGGTGCCTAAAAATTGCTACTCCTTTTTACAACATACCTCTCCGTATTGCTAACATTAAGATTCTGGACAAATTTAATTGCTATGATGCAGAAAAGCAAAGTCAAGACTTCCTTTTGAAACACTTCTTACCTTTTCTTGTGTTCTTCAGCAAACGGACCAACTGAACGACGGGTTAATTCAAAGAACATACTTGCCAAGACTGCCTATATGACAGGCCTTTCATACAGCTGTTTGAATTACTCAGTTGATCTGAAAAGAAAACTTTGCTGGCTCCTCAAATCTGGACTACTGTCATGGTGTCAGAAGCAGCAGTTTTAGACAATGGCAACCTCAACCAAAAGAGTCCCTTTGACTTCCCTGGTCTTTACAACTTTAACAATGATTGTTATGTTATAATTCCTTCAATCTTCTAAAACAGTTCTTCTGTTTAGCAAAAAGAGGCAAAAAACTTCTCTCTCTACACACACACAAAAAAAAAAATCTAACATTTCAACAGTAATAGCACTTCCAGAAAATCACCTGTATCCAAAAGATATACCATTTAATACGTTATTGCAGGGTAGGGGTAAAGTCAGGCAGGTGATGCCATGCAACAGCAACGTACCACACAATCTCTGCATAGGCCTTACTAACATCAAACTTCCAGGTCCTGCTATCTACTGCCACGTTAAACCTACCCTCCAGAAGATAAGTTCTTGCTATTGTTGCCACTGATCATTATGACAGATCTAAAGGACAGAGTTCAAAAGGGCAACTGTACTTTTCTTCATTGATCTGGAGGCACAGTGTAATAGAAAAGCAAATAGGATTAGTGTATTTTTCGTTTGTTCCAGTTACCTTCTTACAAATCGATCACTGAAATAGAACAGTTGGCTCCTCTGTTTTGTCATGCAGTCTACTACAGCCACACAAAACCAACTATAAGAGTTTTGAAAATAATTACACATGAAATAGCAGTGCTATATTAACTGTTGGACTTTACAGTTTCAAACTTTACAGTTTGAAATTTAGCTGTCTTCCTCCAGGCTCCTTGGGCAGGAGAGAGAAAATTTAGCTGTCCTCCCCCAGGCTCCTTGCACTAGTTAATACACTGAAGTAGGTGTCCTTCAAAAGTGATCTTCAAAGCTCAAGGTGAGTCTTTCTAAGTGTAAATAAGAAGCATCAGGATTAAGATCGAAGAGGTAATCTGAAGGTACTAAGACTGGTAAATGAGAATTTAGCAGTGCTAAACAGGACACATGTGTGATCGTATAATTTCTACCATTTTGAGGCTTTCAGGATCATCCTACAGCACCAGAAAACATGAGTCATTTACAAGGAGCAAAATCCAAGAGATTAACATCCAGAACACAGTATCTTTCCAAGCTAACACTCAAAGCAGATACTTACCTATCCCACCTGTGCAAGGTCTAAACTCGCACAGTCTGACTGAGCAGTGGACAAAAAGGACCCTGCACTTTTTAGCCTTAACACAGGTTATAATCAGTATCACTAGAGAGTTTTGCCTGTTCCAACCAAAGTCATTTATACTTGACTTCCTCAAAACTCCACCTTGTTCTTAATGACCATCAATAAAAAGACTTCTAAAAATTACTGATTTCCCATGTGATAAAGTGTCTGTGTTTAAGGTATAACCTGTGTTTTCCTTGATGAAACTTAACCATATTTCAAATTGTCCATCGCTGCCATGGAAAACAGCAGTCCCTCTTACAAATCTTTTAAATACTTGAAGTCTTTTACATTCCCCTCAACTTTCTTATCTCTTGCCAAGCTCTAATTTTCTTCCACTACTGTGGAGTTATGTTTCCTCAAACCCTGATCATTTTCATTTTTCTTCTCTGAACTCTTTCCAAGTGGTCCAAGTAGTTCCAGAATTCTGGCACCCAAAACAGATAGTTTTCGTACTTTGAGCATACACCAGCAGCCGGAAGATTTAATCAACACATCTCACAGACAATATTCCCGTTTAGACATCCCAGTGAGATATTTGCCTTTTTTGCTAACAGCATGACACTGACTCATGTTCAGCTTGTGATCCAGAACACCCCCAGGTCCTTTTTTTTCTAGTACCTAAGCAGTTATTCCTCATCCTGCATTTGAACAGCTGACAATTCTTGCTGAGGTACAGTGCTCCACATTTGTCCCCACTGAATTTCATCCCATTTTGAACTTTCACCATGTCCTTCAACACAGATCCCCTGAGAATTTAATAAGCACATTTTATCGGCCAACTGACTGATGTTTTTCACTAAAAACAACTACAACCAGCCCTCAAAAAACTTTTAGAAGGGCAAAACCTTCACTGTTTCTGCCTTATCCACGGAGTCTGCTTCATTGCAATAGAAATAGTAGGTTATATGATATAATTAGTTTTTCACAAATCAATGCATATTGCCATTCTTCTCCCAGGTATCCTCCAAGTACTTGGAATACAGAATGCATGCTTATTTATATTGATAGTTCTCAATCTGAAATGCTGGTAAAAGATAAATTTCCAACTCCTCTTCCTCAGCTCTCTTTCATGCAACACTGAAGATTCTCCTTTACTAGTCTACCAATACTTTTAAGTCCAGTGACAACCTCTGCAGTTGACAACTTTGTCCAGCGACAAGTTTGAGCTGCTTTAAAAATTTACAGTGAAGCTTCAGGGCTACTGTGCAGGAATGTCCAAGCAAAGTACTTTCCATTGCAAAATACTACCTCTTCAGAAGTATTAATAAAATTAGTCACCTGCATGACATTATCTTTCAGATAAGGCAAGCAAAGAAGACACTGAACATTTCAAATGTGCTGCACCTTCTGTAGACAGACACAAGGCCACTTTCTCTCTTCCAAAGAGCTACTTTAACATGAGCAGTGCCACATAAACCAGAACCAGCAGTTCTTTTTAAGAAAAGGAGAAACATATGACCTAAGTAAGAACAAGTAATTCAAAATGCAGATAGGTCTGTTAAAATTATAAACAAGATGATACTGTGTCACTTATAAGAAGCAGCAGCTATAATAATAAAAAATATTAAATAATGAAAAATTGAATGCACACAATGCATGGGATTTTAGCTCAGGAGTTATGAACGTGACCTAGTGTCATAACTAGCAAATTGCCTACCCTCTGTTATTTAAGGCTGCCTTTCAGTTACCACACAGTAAAGACTACAGCCTAATTTCAAGCAGGAACAAAGGTGTCAGAGTTGAGGTTATGATACAACTACAATTTACCACAAATTGAACTCTTGTTCTCTGCTAAGTAGATTATTTAACAAAGGAAACAGCTCTTTTTTTTATGAATGAAAACTATTTTTATCACACTGGGTAACACTGAAAGGGAAACACTTTAGTGTTACATTAAATATTTTTGGAATTGTATAATTAGTTAAAGCAAACAACTGTTAATATTGACCAAGCTAAAGCACGTATCATGTGAAGAATTCCCCAGAAAAGAAAAGGAGCTGCCATGGGTTAAAAATATTTGTCTGATGAAAACCTGGCCTTCTCCACATGAACTCTCCCTAGTTCTAGTACAGATTTACTCTATACAACTCACTTAGCAATAAGGCTCACTTAGCAATTAAGGTTCTAACAATAAATGTCACTTCATTCCCACAGAACACACAGAATTTGTCTCCACATCATTGAAAGTTCAGATCTTGCTGATTGTCTATTTTATCCTCCAGTCAGAAAATACTGCTCCCAACTCCTTGAGCCAAATAAGAAAAACTAACCAGAGGACCCCTCCAGTCAATACCTTTTCCTTTTTTAGGATTTGTTAGGACAACAGCAAAACGCCTCTCGGACAGCATGCTATCAAGAGAGGACTGAATCACTAAGTTTCTCAATCATGCTCAACTACCATGACGCAACTTCCCTCCCCACTTCCCGCTCTGGGCAGACACCACATGCTGCCTGACTAGGCACCTGGGCCCTTTATTCCCTCTCCTTTTGGCTTTGCAATGAATTAGCACCTGACCCAGTCACCAAGCCCTTCCCAGAGGAAAAAAAGGATTGAATGAAGTAGAAAAGTGGAAACAGAAACTAATTCAAGGACACAACTATTAAATAAATAAATAAATAAATAAATAAATAAATAAATAAATAAAAGTAAAAGAGCAGGGCTGGCTCAAACATCAGTCTAGAAGGCACTGGCAGAGCCAGAACGAGCAGAGCACCTGCAGCGGCATTGCTGCTTCTGGAAGGTATTCAGGAAGGTCAATGGATGCTGCCCAGTGGCTCTGTGTTTAACGGTTCTCAAGGCTGCTTGGATATCCCCTTCACCAAGCTTCCCTCCCCTCTTGCTACCATGCAGAGTCACTTTGGCCAAAACCAGAAAGAAGTTAACAAGATCCAACTCCCTGGTGGAACTTTAGATGGGGAGGATACAGGGAGATGATAAAAGATGTGTAGTCAGAAGTACAGCAAGAAATTCTGAAGGAGGTAACAGTTGAGGAAAAAAAAAAGGAAAGCAGGACTAGAAAGTAAAGAGCTTGGCTCACCATGCTGAATTCAAATTTAATACTCTATTCCTAAACTTTGTGTGCATAGAGTTGTTTTAAAAGATTGAGACAGTCAGGTACTACGGTAACAGGAGGACTCTAGGAATTCAAGCAACATGAAGTCGAAAGATATAACTAGTATAAATTAAGGCACAGAAGTACAGTCTAGCCTACAAACTGATTTTACTTCAGCAGAGAGTAAACTAGACAGAAAGGGGAGATATATTGAAAAGGAAAAACATTTATTAATAAATTAAACACTAAATAAAGTGTTTAATTGAAAAGTGGAAATATAAGAGAGAGATTACAGATATGGAAGTAAGGCAAACAAAAGTAACTAGAAAGCTAGAAATTGACTTTCACTGAAAGCAAATAGCAGGAACTGGAACTTCAGCCACTGAGTAGAAAAAAATAGCCATCTCTCAACACTTACTATGGCTACATGCAATGTATAATTTGTGCATTTTATGGCCAAACCAAACTGGACCATCACCTCACTACAGGTGAAACAGTCATCTATTAGACCAGTTATTTAGTCTGGAAAGAGAAAAGTACCGCTTCTACAAGGTTTGATCTGGGGCGCATAGCTTAGATTGCAAGGTATGGGTGACAAGTTTGGTCCTTCTGCCTCGTGTTTAAGCTGCACGCAGATGGAGAACACTTAAGATGCCATAGCAAGGAGACAGAAAACACAGCCAGCACAATAGACTCATTTACAGCAGCAGCTCGACAGTTACACAGGAAAAGGGTTTCATTCTACACTGCACTGTACGTAGAGCCTTGTGAAGCACCTGCATTCAGCACCTCAGCCTCCCACCTGTATCGCGTATGCATATCCCATTTTCCGAAGCTCTTAAAAGATGAAGACTTTTATCACACTTTGTCACTAGCTGACTCAGAGTACCACATTAGAGCACCCCATGCTGTTAAAAGCTGGTGTCCCTCCTCACAGGTGACTACACTGAAAATACACAATATATTTTTAACTTCAAGCTATCTTTACAGTATGCTTCCTAGGAGTCAGGAAAGGGGATTTAAATAAGCATTGATAAATTTACAACTGAATTACACAGTTCAGAGTCTAAGTGGTAAAGCGGCATTTGTAATGAGCCAGTAAGAAAAGGTAGTTTAAGGTAATAGCAATACATAGCCCTCATGTTACTGCTGTAACGTAAAGGAAGACAAATCAACTTTTCCCTCAGTGCAGATGCAGCTGAGATCTGCTGCTGTCACCAGTGACATTATATACAGACATGAAGTTCTGGCAGGTTTGATTTATACCATATAACATTTTTTAAAAATGCTGAAAAATGCTCTTTCTTCATAGCTGCAAGTAATTCAATATTCTGCTGTAGGTAACACAGTACCTTATAAAATCCAATTTCAGAGTTTTCACATTTAATCAAACTGATCACAGAAAAATATAGCTAACCTGTCTGAAGAGCCAGTGTGTGGACAAATCTCATTCATGCAATGGCTGATTCACCTACAATTAAAAATATACATGCACAGTCAGAGCAATGAATAGACTAAGTGAAACTTTAATTGCATTAGTTAAAAATATGCCATGTAGTTCTAGAAAATTAACACAGAATACTTTAAAGAATTCTAACACTAGATCAAACCTGGAACAATCCCATTACGAGATAACAGTGGCAGTGCAGCCCAGCCGCTACCTGTGGTCGTGCTGGAACAGCTCAGGCAGGAGGCACCTCCACAGCTGGAGGCCGTGCTGTCCCAGCCGCCCCGCAGCAGGCTGCAGGTAGCAGCACGTGGCAGGCACAGGCAGCAGCCGGTTCTTATAGCCAGCACTGCAGATAGCCAAGTGCTCTCCTTTCATCTCACGCACTGCAATAACACACTGCTGTGTTTAAGCAAGAGAAGATATTCTTTAAAGAATTGAGGGCAAATCTTAACTGCTCTGGATTTCAAAGGCAAAATCTCCGCTCAGCTGCTCCCATGACCGCAGCGACGCGGCGCAGAGGGGACAGCAGCATCACGGACGCGTCTCGCAACAAGAGACACGATCGCAGGGCGGGAAGGCGCACGAGGCACCGCACAGGCCGGCGCACGCGAAGCTGTTAACGGCCTCCGTTCCCGTGGGACAAAACGCAGTGTTTCCCGGGTCACGCAAGCCCCACGCGAGCACGGCGGCTCGTTCCAGAGCCACGCGGGGGGCCACGCGGACCGCGGCGTGGCTCGGGCGGAGCGGGCGGAGATGCCGGGGCCGCCCCCGCGGCCAGCGAGGCTCCCCGC
>VWPW01025332.1:0-35121 GCA_013389825.1 Crypturellus undulatus
GAAAACACCTTTTGTATTTGCTTGGAGGGAACTGGATAGGAAGAGTGGAGTCAAACCCTGACCGAGGTTTGTGTTCTGTGGAGTTCCCACTAGGACTCTTCCAGATGAAGTTCTTGCATGTTCAAAAATCTACGTTTGACCGTGTGCTTTGGGAGTTTGGCTTCTGACTATCAAGCCAGCTTGTATAAGTCTACATGCAGCTGTGGGACCCTGTGTGCATTAGGTTTTGAGGGAGTAAAGGGATGGTTTCATTGTGCTTGGGCAGGAATAGAGATGAAAGGTAAGAAATCCTCCAAGAAAGAAAAAAAAAAGGTGCATTCCTTTGTATATGCATTTGATGCATGAGGCCAAATATAGATGGGCCTCAGCAATCCGAGGTGCTTTGTGGGGATGGCCAGATAATGCTGAGAGATCAAAGGCTCTGTTAAAATCCGGACAGCACCTGAGGTTCCTCGCGAGGGCGGCGCCGTTTGTATCGGTTAAGTGCAGAAGGAGACAGACGGTGCCCTGGGGGGTTTTCTGTTAGCAGACCTGAGCAAGGAAGGGTAGGTTGCAGCAAGCAAAGCGATTTGTGGAGCAGCTGGCCCTGTGGTGGGAGCTCTGTGGAATGCAGTCCATCCTTTTGGTTTTCTTCAGAGGTTGGAGATGAGCAAGGAAGAAGAAGTGTTAGAAAATGCAGGGAAGGGAAGAAGCCACAAAAATCTTTACTGCTGTAAATCTGGCAGCAGCATAGGTCTTATGCAGGGCTTTGGTGGAAGGTATCTCCCATGTAGTTGTTGGAATTTTAAAAGGAAGGTTTTCCAAAGCACAGTATCATCATAGAAGGAATTTTAATGGTACTTAGGATTTTGGTGATGACAAGGAAAAGAAGGGAATGTAAGATTCTTGTAACAACAGGTAATATTTATGGTGTCATGACTTTGGGTATTTATTTTAGCATAAATTAGCCTGGGCCCCCGTTGCTTTGAACCGCAAGGATTTATTTAGGAACTTGATACACATGCAATTCCCCCGAATGCTGCGAATTGGACTCAGCTTGCCTGAAATACATTGGGAGGCGCTCACAGAGAGCTGGCATGGGATAGACTGAGGTAAGCACTGGAGCACACTGGTAAGCAGTGTGACCTGGAGCTGAAGCCGCCGATGGAGGGACACACAACCCTACGTGTGCCCTGGCAAACGGTCACTCTGCTGCCGTATGAGCCAGGTGGCTCCAG
Source organism: Crypturellus undulatus (assembly GCA_013389825.1). Lineage (NCBI taxonomy): Eukaryota > Metazoa > Chordata > Aves > Tinamiformes > Tinamidae > Crypturellus > Crypturellus undulatus. Next base: position 1,218 of record VWPW01025332.1, read on the forward strand.
GGGAACCTCCAGCGTCAGCAAGAAATGCAAAGGAAGAGCAACTGTGAGAGCAGGGTAGAGCAGTCTCGTGTTGCAGCACAGAAGCATGAATGAAGTAATTCAGCTCACGTGTGAGCCGACCAGGGCTCTTGCAGACAGCACTCGACATCTTCATATAATGATACAGGCAAAAGAAATTGGAATTTCTGCCTTGGTAATCTGTGCTCTCTGATGATTTAAGAGCATGTAGCTGTGCAAAATGCTGCTGTGGCACAAAACCAATCCTTTTCCTGGGTTGCATTAAGCTAAATGGATAGGATATTGAACCCCCACTGCTTTGTGGAGTGGCATATTTCAAATACAGTTCAGTAACGCCTGTTTAAGAGAAACAACAGAGTTGGAGATAAATATATAGATTTTTTTTTAATCTGATGTTTTTGCTGTGGTATTTTGCAATGAAAAAAATTACTTTTCTGTTACTCTTTAGAATAGTAAATAACTTTTATTTTGCTTGCTTCCTGCTACGCAATTGCAGTAACTTTTAGGAGACTGTTTTATGGGGATAACTCTAACAAATGAATTGCAAGCTGTCTTCATCTTCTCCAAGCTTATGCTGAGTGTCATGATGCTTTTTATTTTTCCTCACAGTACACTGACTTTGGGACTGCTGTGGAGCATTTTTTGGTTCATCGACATGTTTGCATAGCACGTCCACCTGCATTAGGCTCCAAGGCTAACTAAAATATATGGCAACCAAGCAGGCTGGGCGTGCGAGTGCCTTCATACATGAACTCTACTGACCTTTCCGGAGAGTGCATCTTTGATCAATTTATCTTCCTTTTTTTCTCAATAGCTCTTTTCTTCCTGAGTAGTTGTTTTTTTCTTGGCTCTTCTCTTGGCAGAACAGCTGCTTCTCTCTGGCCACTGGGTATAGCCTTATTTTATTTATTCTTGTCTTTTAACTTTTGTGGGGCAGCCAGATACATGGGGATGGGTGTTATATAACAAATACAATAAATAAATAAAAGCCCTATTTGCAACATTCTTGCTGTCCACAGTGAAAGCTGTGGTCATGGAGAAAGGAGCTTGTTACACAAAAATGCCCTGTTTGATCCTGTTGGGGCAAATAGCTAAAAAATAGGAGGTGTAGTTTGAACACAAAGTTTGAAAGTTGAAAAGTGAAATTAACAGAAAATCAGCCAACTTAGGGGTAACTGCTAGATTGTTGAGTGCTTCTGTTAAAAATATAAACGTAAAATCTCCTTTTAGGCCAAACAAGCCACTGGCTTTAGATTTAAATTCTTGATCCTTCCAAATTTCGAGCAGTTGAAATTCAGGTTGCTGCTGGCACTGACCGCTCAGAAGCAGTGCCAGATTCTCTGTGTACTGCAGAAAGTTGATTATTCAGAGCCAAAAGAGTGATCAAGGATTCACGCACTGCAAGCAGTCACTGAGTTTATTTGAAACACTAGGATAGATTTTATAGCATTTACAGCTTTAGAGGGGTTTGAAAGAGGAGGTCAGCAGGGTCTGCTTTTGCAGTAGGCTCTGCAGCTTGAGGAGATGCCGTTACTAGTGCTGCCAGCCTTCCCAAAGGCTCATAAAGACTAAAGGCTATTTCTTCCCTACCTTAAGATAGATTCCTCTGCAATTATTCTCTTGCCTGCTCCCCTGCCTCCTCCCAGTTTACCCTTTTGCTAGGGTAAACTCTGCCTTTCTTCTCATGCCATTACTCCTCCTCCTCACTGCCTCTCATTACTTTTCTCCCCTCAAACTATTTTTTTCCTCCTGCACTCTTCAGTGATGGGAATCAGCTCCTGTTTGTATTATTCTTACCTCAGGGGCTAAGCAATACGTAGCCATCTAGACTGGAAGATGTCTCTGATAGACAACAGGACAATAAAGTTGAAGAGATGCATAATTGTTTTGTTTGAAATTTGAATAAGAAAGGCCTGATGGCACCTTGAAGCAACCCACTCAGAGCTTTACTGTTTTGGGTACTTGGTTTACTTGTATAGAACATTAAGGGAGCAAGACAACTTCTCTGCCTACTGGTAAGTAATAGAGATGAACGATAGTAGATAATAACAGATGATAATAATTGTTATACTGAGTCAGTACGAGAACAGTTTTGATGTGCTAGGATTATCCCCCAAATTTGAATTTATATTTTGGGTAAAACATAACAATGATTGCATTTGCCTCACAGAAATTGCCTAATTTACAGTAGCTGTAAGGCAGGCCCAGGCTCACAAGGTCACCTGTAGAAACTGGATTTCGCTGAAGAGATCGGATCTTCAGCCAAATTTGGAAGCAAGACTAAGTTAAGTCATAATGTCCTCGATATTTATGAAGATACGCAAGTATACATTGCTTTTTCCTTACACACATCTGTACCTCATGCTCATGATTCCCTAGCTGTGTACCTGACCTTGCAGAACACCGTGACGTTGGAGGGATGGGATCCAGCTCTCCTGCTGGGACAAACCCAGACTCGGGATCCGCAGCACCTGCGGCCTCTCCTGTGCCTCTGGCAGGCTGATGTGGGTTGGGGTTCCTGTATGAACCCAGAATGAGGATGATCAGGGGCCTGGAACATCTGCCCTATGAGGAGAGGCTGAGGGAGCTGGGCCTGTTCAGCCTGGAGAAGAGAAGGCTGAGAGGGGACCTCATCAGTGTGTACAAGTACCTCAAGGGAGGCAGTGAGGAGGATGGGGCTGGCCTCTTTTCACTGGTGATCACTGACAGAACTAGAGGAAATGGCCACAAAATGAAACAGCACAAGTTCCACAGGAACTTAAGGAAAAATTTCCTGACAGTGAGGGTGACAGAGCCCTGGAACAGGCTGCCCAGAGAGGTTCTGGAGTCTCCTTCTCTGGAGATCTTCAAGACCCGCTTGGATGCAGCCCTGTGCCACGTGCTCTAGGTGACTCTGCGTGTGCAGGGAGGTTGGACTAGATGACCTCTAGAGGTCCCTTCCAACCTTAAGCATTCTATAATTCTATGAAAAGGAAACATATGTAAATAGTCAAGATCAAGAGGCTTACGAGAGGAAAAATGAGACAATTTTGACTTCAAAAATAGGTCATTTAGCCCAGTACATGCTGGTAGACAGCCTTAAGGGTCTGCTGCTGATGCTATCAGGCAGATGCAGGAAATCTGAAGTTGTGCATCCAGAAACGATGGATTGTTAAGTCTTTGGAATTTGACCAGAAACATGAGAATAACTGAATGACCTCCACAAGGTCCACATAGCATGGCTCTCAAATGAGCTGCAGTCTCTTAACTTTATGTATCTGTATGTTCTAAATGGCAACAGCTGTACCAATAAATGGGTCAGGGCTGGGGTGTGTGTTGGACGCTCATCTGCAACTACTCACTCTGTTTAGTACCCTCCCTGGAGGTGCTTTGACCTCGGACCAGCTAATGCTTTTCCAATAGGGTGCCAGGATGCAGCACATGCCAGGAGTTGTTACCCATGCCCAGCTTGGAAGCTGCCATGTTTCAGGAGGGATGAGCATCCAATCATGGAGATGACAGCCATGCTGTGGCACTTGGCCTTACGGCTAGTTGTATTTAGTTATATAAATACAGCCTCTCTGCTCTTCTTTTCTCCTCTTCCTCCCATTTCGTGCAATCTTTCAGAGCTTTTTCTGCCATCATAAGCTCTGGAAAAAAAATCTGGCTACATTTTAGATGGGTAGTCAAAGCCATGCTAATCCCAGTAGTGAGACAGTAGAGCTAAGCAGCTGGATAGCATTGGTCCTAACTAGATCTGCTGCTATAAAGCAAATTAGATTCTGCGTCTCTGTCTTATCCTTCTGCTGGCAGCATATACAAGATTCTTTCAGAGCTTGGAAGAAGGAGATGATCTGGATACTTCTCTCTCCTCCTGCAGAGCTTGACATGGGGTTTGCTAGCTGCCTGTCCTGCAGAAAGTTCTGTACAGGGAGAGAAGTTAAACTTACTCTCATTTCTGAAAAGTGCACCTAAGTTGTGCTTAATAAAAATCATATTCTGTTTCTATCCAACTGCTCACCCATTCAGTTTCAAGCTGTAAATAAAAACTGTGGCCAAGCACCTGTATAACATTTCCCCTTCCTAAGGCAGGTCTGTGTCTCAATCCAGGATTTAGAAAGCTGTAGAGAAATGGTAAGTTTCATCTGGCTCCTATTAGAAGCCTGGCTCAGTGTTCCTTTGTGGGGAAAATGGACATAGCTTTTTTACTTCTGAATGAATCTAAAGATTGGAAGGTTTTTAGGTACTAGTTTCATAATTTAAGCTTAGATTGTCTGTAGGACACCTCAACTTTAATCCTATGGTGCACCACTAAAATTAGGGCTTAATATCCTAAAATTTCTGCCTTGTAAAATACGTCCCGTTCAAGGTGCTGCCTCAGGGTATTCTGGTTTTAGTTTATTCTTCTGAGATACTCAGAGCAAATAAGGCATTAATAGTGGGTGAGTATGTGGGGAGGTCACTATGTGCTTCCTCGTCTTAGATACTTGTTCTCATCTTATACTCCACCCCAAGGATTCTCCTTTTTGGCCACTGTTGTAAATAAATTATCTGGAGAGATCTTTGGGCTGAATTAGTGCAGCCATTGTTATTTTCTAAAAACAGAATTAGATTCTTTTTTGTTATCTGTCTTATGAAAGGCAAAGTAATCTGTGTAATATGCAAAATACCTATATACATCTCTGCAATTCTGCTTCTGTACCACGGAGCTTTTTGAGGAATTTGGGAAAATGTCCTTTCCATGTTTAATATTCACAAACACTTCTCCCCGTGCTTGAGGCATCTTGCTTGATTTATACAATCTGGGCATATTTTCTTTCATAGTCACCAAGTAAGGCAGTCTAAAATGTCTCTCTCTACCAGGGGCATATCCCTTTCAGTCACAAATTCTCAGATCTCAGTTTTTACATTTAAAATTAACATAATATTTGGTTGTTCTATTCTTCCAGCTTGGGCACCTTTGGCATATCTGTGAGAGCACAGCTGCAAAATGATAACATAAAGATCAGAATCAAATAAGCACAATTTATAAAAATCAGAGTTCAAAGTTTGTGCATAGGTAGATCTAGATTTGCAGCCAATATATACAAAATTGATGCTTCAAACAAGTCAAGTTATAACAGGATTTAATTAGGAAGTTTTTGCTACTGTATCTCCTTTGAGGTTCTTGCAGAATGTTAGTCTTTAGGAGATGGAACTAGACAGATTGTTTTATTTTGTCTTTTCATTTTTAAAAAATTTATGTTATATCATGGGGCAGCTCAAGAAAGGTCTGAACTTGTGAATAAAATACCAAAGGAAAAATCATGCCAGCTAACAGGAATAATTCAGTACTAAGATATCCTAATTCTTTGGTCCAGAAGGAATTTAAATTCCTGAGGCAAACTTTGAGAAGATAACAACTAGATAATTTACACCTACTTCTGTAGTGCATAAACCCTCAGGACAAATTCTTGCCTTCACTAAGACTTTCCAGCGGAGGGCAAGCATCAGCTTCATTCACCACTGCAGAGCAGCATAGCACGCATTTCTCTTTTTTAGTAAATGTTGTCTCTGTTTTAATTGCTTCAGCATCCCCTTCTTGAAGTTTGCATCACAGTGACTGCTGCCTCAGGAGTATCCACTGTTGGCTTTTCTTGTCAAGACTAATGCCAGGACAGCCTCAGAGTTTCCAGCATCCTCCACTTGGCTTCCCAGAGTGCTTGTGGTTTCTGAATAGCTTATATATTTTCTATTATGCAGCCATTATATATATAAAAAAAAGAATTAACTGAGGTGATCTCATTAAAGACAGAATGCCTCTAATAAATCTTTTCTATTTTTTTTTTTCTGAGACAGAGGAATTAGTGGCTTTGGAATCTAGATAGTTTCAAGTGGAACGTGGATAGTAGACAGTGTGATGCATTTTATGCAGAATACATGGAGTTTATGCAGGTAGAAAAGTTTTGGCCCATAACTTTAGATATTGCAGATATTGTCACAACCTTAAGGTTTTAAATTCTGTACAAATTCACTCTGAGTGCCTATTTTGTATTTTTGATCTTGCCAAAGATGTTGACCTTCAAAGAATGAGTTTTAAGTATTTTTTAGTAGCCCTCCCCAATATTGTAAAGCCTGGAACCATAGGAGCTCTGATTTGGTATGTGCGTAACATGATAAAAACATTAGCAGTGACTACGTAATATAATTCTACTTACATATATATTGTTTCAGCTGATGTGTATGCATGAAAATGCAGGAATTACCATTACTAGAGCTCAATTACTAAGACTCATGTTCCCAAAGAAGTTTAGAGAATCTTGAAGAGGTTTTTTTTTGCTTTTTCTTTGGTCTGAAGTTTTTTCTCTGGCAACATGAAAAAGCAGGTTCTTTTATTTTGCATTTGTTAGCACTTGGATGTCTATAAAGACTTCTAACAGTAGGTGATGGGCTGAATGCCTTAAAGCCTGGAGAAGTGTTTTTAGGGCTAACTAATGTTACATATTAAGTTGAAAAACTTAAAAAAGTAAAAAAATAGGCTATTTTATATCACTATTCAGGGTATCCAAACTAAAGCAAGAGCCCAATGGACAGGAAGATAAGGTCATAGCTGTACTGCATGGAGCGGAGAGAATCTTTTTAAACATATCTGTTCTTGTATGGGTACAGAATGTACTTCTCAACATTACAAATATAATAGAAATCACAATAGAAAATGAATTCATTTCATAAAAAAGAGTTTGGAGGTTAACAGAATTTACTGCACATTTTGAAAATTTCATTTCTAATTCCTACATGACTTTGTAGTTACTTCATGTGCTTTATGATGAACAGTGAAACCCTCTACTCAGGCACACTTGATTCTTGAGAGATCTAAATGTAAATTTTCAGAAAGAAATGTTTCCTGTACTCCTGTTTTTCATCTTTCAAGTGTGGTGTCATACAGAAATTAAAAAAAAAAGTGATCAGTGAAAATCACTGGTGACTGAACACGACCAATGCCTCATAATGGGCAAGTGCTGGGCAAGTGCTCAAAGCACCAGACTCCTGTACTCGCAGTAAAAACTACCAATTTCTGCATTCTTTTACTCTGCTAAGGACAAAGTGCTGTGTCACTTTGTGCCAGCAGTGAAACGCCAGCAGTGAAATGCATGGCTTGGCTTTCGGTGTCACCCATGGAAGTGACTCAACGTGTCCACCAAGCAGCTCTGCCTTTTCTAACCATTAGTCCTGCCTGTCCCGTCTTGTTCCCTGCCCTGCCCTCACCACACGCCTCAGTGTTTCACACAATATTGATGCTCGTCTGACTGCATGGGCAGCCAGTTAGAGACCTGATGGGAACTTGACTTTTTATTTTCCCCACAGGATTAGTTCTAAGTTAGTTTAGCTTACTGATTAACCTAAGGGTCATGTGGTGCAAGAGAAGGAGTAGAAACAGCAACAGCAACAGATGGGAGAGCTGGTCTACCCATTTGGGCATCATTCAGCAGATGCACTTAGCTGCACTGTTACACCACATCCTACAACTGCAGTGTCTTGATTTTTGAGCCATTGCTCAAGCTGGTGCCAAAAGTCTCATTTGCCAGCACAAATGTTGGCCAAGCTAAGCAGCTGGCTGGTTTGAGGGACTGATCTGGCTGACGATTAGCTTTGTGACATCAACAACAAAATGACTTGTTTTCAGCTCAGGGGGCTTCCTTGATTTGGGAGTGACTCCCCGTGTGAGGGCAGAGTGGAGAAGTGTGAAAGTGCCAGGAGAAACGTGTCCCAGGGCACTGAGCTCAGAATTAAGTCTTACAAAGGTGTCCAACTGCAGCTCGAGACAGGCAAGACACTGCACTCCCAATCACTTTTTTTCCTTATTACATGGATTTAATAGGATTAATTCCTATTACCTGGATTAGGTAACATTGCACCGTCTGCTACACCGTCTACCCTGAATTTTACCTCTTACATACTGCAGCATTAAGAGTACCAGCACAAAGCAGAATTTTTGGACCTGTCTGAGATGACTGAGACTAGGGGACAGCTCGGGAAAGGCTGTAAGGATGACTTTAAAGCTTTAGGTACTCAATTTATAGGAGATAAAAAAGAAAGGACATCTTACTTCTCTGCCAAAAGAAGTTCAGGTGATGTGTCTGGTGCACAGGCATTGTATCGCTTAATGTGTTTTTCACACTCTTGAAATAAACCTACGGTTTGGAACAATGCTAACCAGTTCCATGGTGTGACACCTCACTGAACACCTTAGCTAATACCGTATTATGAATAATAAATTGCTACTTTGAGCCTTATACATAAATCCTCAGTTCACTTAGGCAGTGAACTTTGAACAAAATGTTGCTAATTTTATATAAGTAATTAACTTGCATGTGTGGCTTCAGTAATTGGATGTAAATTAAGTGTTCTATTGCAAGCTGAGTTTTGTGTGAAAACTACACACAGACAGTTGAAAATGTGGGTCTAAAAAAGATGGATTTTCCCTCTTACATCACTACCCTACAGTGCTCTCTTGGAAAGATTTCTTCCTGGCCAGAGAGTTCTCGTATTTGTCACTGATAGTTATCAATATGAAATGGTACAGGCATAACCACTGTTCAGAGGCAGAGGTTGTAGAATAACAACTTCCTGGCCTTACTCTTCGGTCTCCTACACTGCCTTGGAACGAATTCTGCCACAGGTACTTTCCCACTTCCAGATGACTGTTTTGCTTTCTGATATGCCATCTTCCTGGAGTAAATGTCGGGTATTACCTTGAAACATGTATTTTTGCTTTATGAGAGCTTCTGGAAAGGAAAAAGTACCTGGCACTGCGTATGAAACCTTATGCTTGAAGGACACATTCTCCTTTGTCTTGGAGAACTCTGAAATGTGTGTTTTGTGGTGGTGTTTATTCTACTAACGAAGCAAGGATAGATGCAGGTAATATGTTTTTGTTTAAGAAAGTGACCCACATAAAGCACTTAAAGACGTTGATAGGAGCCTGCTGTGACTGAGGCAGAAGGGACCAGCTGAGGAGAGCAGCTCAGATTTCTCCCCAGGTAAGAGTCCAAAAGACGAGACTGTGTGAGAGGGACTTTGTGCAAGACGATGACAGAGTAGGAGGGTCCGTGAGAGGCTGTGAGGAGGTGAATGTTCCTGGAAGTGCAGGGCAAGGCTAATCTTCAGCAGAAAAGTGCCTGTTGCCCAACCATGGAGGATATTTTGGGATAGACCAAAGACTCGGTGGAAGCTCCACAAACCTGGACCCCCATAACCTCCAGCTGAGCTCCAGCGCAGCCACACTGTGGTTGGGCTGGCTCCTAGGTCTGTTCCACAATGAAGCTCCATTTTTTATTTTCCAAGATTTTTTTTACTACATCATCCTCCTTTCACCTCCGTAAGATAATTTCTCTCTCCCTGATAAGTCTGTGCCTTAAATCTTTTCTCTGACACCTTGTTACCATTCATTAGCCACCTTTCATTAGTCCGTCGATTTCATCCCAGCTCTCCTATGACCATCTTTATTCTTCTGTTGATCTTATCTAACTCGATTCCACCAGCTTTTGGGTGCTGAGCTGGTATTAGCAACAGAATTGTTTCATGTTCACGCAGGCTTTCATTGACATCATTTATGGATAGTGATGATCCCTCTGTTCAGGGATTTAAAATGTTGCAGACGGAGAGCTTCTTTTTAGCCTGTGTGGCATGTGTCACTGCTGTCACTGCAACATTAGCTTCTCTGCATAAAGTAAATCAGAAGGAAAAAAAACTCAGAAAGGAATCATGCTGCATTGACAAGCAGTTTTCTGAATCCTTATTTTATAATTCCATTGCTAATTACTGCTAATTGTGGTAGAGACTTGTACAATTTGCATTTTTTATTCTTTAGTTTATAAGACCTTGTGGGTAATACACAAACAAAACTGTAACTACTAACTAGTTGTGTAAGATACTTTCAGAAAGAGCTTTGTGTGATACTCCTGTGCTGCTAAGAATTGTTTGGTGCTTAAGTACTTATATGATCCGTGTGACTAGTAAAAACAGTAGTAATGGTTGATTTTAAAATCGGGTTTATTAAGGAAGCTTTTTTCTTCTTCACTCAAGAGCATGGTGAGAGCTGGAAAGAGCTCAGCATGGGAAACCGAAGCTTGCAGGGGAAATTCTGATAATCTGATTTTTCTCTTGCATCCATCCTGCTGCTTCATTCATTGCCTGAGAAAAGGAAATGGAATCTAGTCCTGCACTAAGGGAGGTGAAAATCTAAATGTTTTATCTTCCTGTAGTTTGGTGCTAAATGTCTCCTCTTTGATTTCTTCTTCTTTTCTTCTCTCTTCCGAGCCCGCGGCAGTTTATTAATAGTTGCCATAGCAGTTGGAGTTGCCATAGCAGTTGTAAACAGGGCGGGATGTGAGGGAGCTGCCGCCAGTGCACAAACAGCAGCCCTGTGGGCAGTTCCTGTCGCCGGCGGAGAGCGAGGGGAGCTTCCCCTCCAAACACCAGCACTTGCCATCCTTAAATGGCACTTCAAAAGAGCGGAGGTTTCTTTGGGCATCGTGAGTAATGGGATTCAGTAATGCCGTGTATTTAAGGCTGCAGTCACTGTACCAAAAACATTGCATTTCCCGGCTGTTGTGTTTTCCCGGAATTACTGTTGTGACCTGTTTGTGAGGTCCCGACGCACTGTGGAAAAGAGCAGCTCTGAGAAAGAATGTGCTCCGCGATCCTGCTCGGCACTTCCGCTGCGTGGCTGGGCAGCACGTGCCCACGCGCTCCCAGGAAGGGCTCTCCTGCTTCTCCCTGTTCCTTGGGATTCTGGAGGTCACATGCGCAAGTTGGAATTGTTATGGATACAACAACAATTGTTATGGATACAACAACAAAAATTCCTCCAACACAAGACAAAAACCTAAAAATGTTAAAAGATTTTCTAACACTTCTTAATAATTTAGCTGTATTTCATGCACAGAGTATTATGTTAAAAATGCGCACAGTATCATAACCTTGCAGTAAGAGTGTTTAGCTGAATCTAAAAACAAACAAAAAATGGCAGCCCACAGCTCCCCACACAGAGCACCGCACAATTTATGACCTCTGAAACAGGCACCTTCCTTCCTCCTTGTGAATTTTGTGCTCCCTTAGCCAGTAAAAAGAACAACAGTGATGTCTGCATTGAAGTGCATTTTAAAAGGAAAAACAAACGATTATAGTTTGCCAGTAAGTCCAACCAAAAAAAAGGGAAGCTGACACTGTCAGTTCCATGGATTTCAATGTTAATATAAAATACTAGTACTTCCCATTAATATTTCACTTCTGTGTCAGAATTTTCTGCTATTGAAATTAAATTTTATAAACATGGTTGTTAAATAAATCAATCACGGTGCTAACATTGCAGGAGAACCTGCAGAATACTGCAATGAAATTACAATTCAAGAAGTCGAGGCACGAGTGAGAGACAAGCCTTGACTTGACAGTAGTCATGGTTTTGTAAAGAGCGTTCTGGAAGACACGAACCAGGGCAAAGTTTCCGCATATCTTACTGTATCTCAGAGCTTGATGGAAGCTTAGTTAGTATAATTTTGAAGCCAAGATTTCAGAAAGATCTCAGTCATTTTTAAAAAAGAGACTTGGGAAAAATGTAACTTGGCAGAGCAAAGCAGATATAGTTCTGTAAAAATCACTTCAAAATTAGTGAAAAGAAATAAAGGATAAAACTGACCTATTTCTTTTTCCCAGCTTTCTTAGTTGGTCTAAGAGAGACCAATATCCTCTTCCTATAAACCTTGCTTCTCTGCTTTTACGTTTATATCCATGCTTTCAAGGCCTTCTACAAGCAAGATTCTGAAATGCCGTAGAACATTCTCCTTGCAGAGGTGCCCAAAAGCAACATGTGTGAATTGTGCTTAATACACAAATTAAAACGCAATCTCTGAGTACTTGGATAACTAATGAGCTGTGGCTGTGTCGTATCACCTGAGGACAAGATTTCTGCTAAGGCTTTGGTCCCTAGCACTCATCTCCTGTGGTGTCAGTACAGAGTGGTCTGTGGGAGGATGTGTCTATTGAAAGTAATTTCTTGGCATCTGTCACCAAGAACTATTTAATTAGCCATAGCCATGAAAACATTCCTGCCAATTTAGTTTTTCCAGGTTAGGGAAAATAATTGCTGAAATCTTATAATTTCAAACAATTTATGAGTGACTGAGTATCAGAAAAATCAAACATCTGTTAATATAATATTATTCACAAATTCTTTTCCAAATGCATATTTGTAGAATACCAAAAATACTTCTAGCAAGGCCAGTGCTTGTGACATCTTTAAAGGAAAACAACATAATGCTTGTGTAGATAATGTGCATGTCTGAATATATGTATTTTTATATACGGATGCAAATATCTTATTTTTGCATTATCTTTTCTTTTAATTTTCTCCTGATGACTTTTGGACTTTGGGCATTACAAGATGCTATGTGTCCCATACGGGTCAAATATTAAAATTATGGTCAGAGCAGAGTGACTCCATGAAGCAAATCTCCATGCAAAAACAGAAGAAAATGGAAACTGTCCATCCCACAAGCACTAGGAAGAGCAACCCACCAAACCAAAAACCCAAAGAAAAATCCTTACGCATGTTCTCAACTTGAGGAATTATATTGAATATTATTTTATAATAAGTGAACACATTAACATCATATAATGAGATGCTGCTGCCACAGAGATGAAATAATATATATTTCCCTGCTTCAGCATGTGAGGTTTTATTCTGTGAGTCAGACATGAAAATATCAACAAATTGCTTCTGGTGAAAGATAGACTGGATGAACTAAAGAGTTTGGATGTCTAAACAAAGGAAAAAGACATAAAAAGACTTTTCTTGAAATGCTGAAAGCAATGTTAAAACCTATGTCTACTGGACCGTAGCCTTTTTATGGAAAATCTGGGAGCTTGTATTAGAGAGATGAGCCTTTGTTTTCATTTCTTAAGAGTGGTTTCAGGAGATACATGTGTACAGTGAAAAAGTATACGTGTATTGTATGTACTATCAGATTATTGTATATGTTTTCCTAGTTTTTAATTTTAAATTTTCTGGCGTGTCTTTTCAGACTAATATTTTTCATCAAATATCCAGAATCTTTTGCCCAAAGGGAGTTTAAAAGAATGCTGATGTACCTCAGTTTGCCAAATAATCTTTTACAGTAAAGCCACTTGACAAGGTTATGATATTTAAGGAGACAATAAAATAAATGTATATTCACATTTATCTGTATGTCTATGTCTTTTAATTTAGTAAAACTTCTGTGGGCTAGCTACCCTGCCCAAATTTAGATTTTACTCATTATTGCTAACATTAGCAATCATAAAAATATTAACTAGTTCTCTTGCTAGAAGATGGTGCTCCCCATCTTCAGATTTTGAAGTACTTTGCAAAGTCAGTATCTTTTTACTCATTTTAAAAATAGGGAAGCTATAATGAATGTTAAATTAGTATAGTTGGCTTGACTAGCAGCCATTTAGCAGATTAATCAAAGAACTACTTGGGTAGAGAGAAGACTAGTTTAAGCTGTGGCATTTTTAGCAGGTAGGGGGCTGTTGTAGCTCAGAACATAATGGACTAATGGAATAATTTTGCAAATACGTCTTTCTGAGCTGTTCCCACGAGCTCAGGAGACTCAACCAAATTTAACAGTGTTCTAGCTTAGTGTTATGTAGCTTTTAAATTGCAATTCTTGCGTGCCTATTTGTTCTACCTGTTTGTTCTACAGTAGAAGCTATAGTTAGAATAGAAACAAATGTAAGGTTCACTGTCCAACAGAACCTTAATAAATTTAGATTTTAATTTCATCCCTGTGTTCTTAATTTTATTTCTTATTTCTTGTTTGTTCAGTAATTGTATAGCAGGAAGACCCTCCTAAGTTGTGTGTTGTACTTAAATGTATAACTACTACCAGCTATGATTCTTTATACTTATATAGAGGTAGGTAGAATCAGTTTTTCTATTTTGGGGTTTTCTTTGCTATTTCTCACTCTTCCATGTGTGGATGTGAGCATGATTCCTATTGACTAGGATTGTGTTGGCTCTATAAGTTAGACAGTAGCTTTTCCATTATTAATTCTCTCAGTGGGAATCTTTTTATCTTTTTCTGTGAGATATGGATCAACCCCAACCATATAAATCACTTGGGGCATATTCTGACCTAAGCTGCATTCATATGGGCCCCACTAACATAAATACACCTTCCTGTTAAAACTATTTTATACTGCTTTCAAATGCTCTATTATGCTTAACACTTTCATAGACTTTATTGTTGGCCTTGGAAAAAAGATGAGAAATGCCATTCTTCAGGAAATAATTGATGAGAACTAGAATGAACTCAGAGATTCAGAAAATGATTTTACCGATTCAGAAAAATATGTATTTTTGTTCTTCTGTGTGACTCCTTTAACTAAGTAGCTCTTCATAAAAAATTTTTCACTCAATCTCTTTAGCAGTAAAATGCCAAAGTCATCATGGAAAGGAATGACAGTTTAGTTTTGCTAAACTCACTGGACTGCCTACATCATCTGCTCTATCTTTTGCTGACCTCCATAGAGCACATTTAAAAGCTCTTTGAATGCAATGCAACAGGCAGTTCAGGAGAATATTCTAGAGGAATAATCCCATTCAGGAGAGCTGTGTTCTGATATTGAACATTTCAGAGAACTCCTGCATATTTTTGAGATGCCATATAGCTCCAAACTTCCAAAAGCACCCACCAATTTTCAAGACCACTGGGGAGAGCTGATCTTTGATCTAAAAGCACTGAGTGGAGTGTTCATGGGTACCACTCCAATAAAGCAGTGTACTAGAAGCTTAGCATCATGTTCTCACAAAAAATGTCTTAGCTGTCCAAAACCAGCCTCTCACAACTGTTTTTGAAAATACAGTCTTTCTATGCCTCATTCTCCTTAACAAAATAAAACAGAAAAGTCTTCCACATGTCAGCTCATAAATCATTGAAAAGCCCTTAGTTATCTTCCACACCACATAAATGTAGATTTCTTTAGCTTACAAATGAAATGAAGTGTCACATCAAGATCCTTCCCTGATCTGAATACTGATGCTACTCATATACAGAACTATTCTTAAAAGCAGGGCTATTACTTTTTGTCTTGACTAGAAATTAAAGAAGAAAATCCAGTCTGTCTAACATCTGTTGAAGAAACCCTATCATTTTAGCCCACCCTTCACAGAGTAGCTGCATGTTACAAAACGGTTACTGCATTCTTCTGAAGGCTGGGAGGAAGAGGTCTGCATTTCACCAGTGGGTGAGTTAACTGAAATGAATTATAGAGATTCTAACTCACTTGGGGAAGGTTTCAATTCCAGGACTTACGTGGCAGAGTATACATGAACTTGTATTTTCCCCAGAATACTGTGACTGTTTATCATATATTAAAACCCATAAGCAAATTTTAACAGATTTTAAATCACATTTAAATAAATTTTATTGAAATAAATTTCATATTTATAATTTTACAAGTGGCATTTGTGACCAGGATGTAACTTTGAAATCGAGAGTGTGAAATATAATTTGGTTTTGATACTTTTCTTATCAGCATTAAATTTTGTAATTATATTCCTATTTTTATTCCAAGCACTTGAAATCACTTTAATGCTTTTATGAGCATCAGATGCTATTCAATGGCCAACAGCATGAAGACTTTTAGGACAGTAATTCCTAGAAAGCACATAGCACTATTTGAGGTTGTAGGACCAGAGGGACTCAAGCTTACTTGGCAAGGAGGTGCCCTGGGTAACCCTTTATCCAGTGCATACCATACCATTATGCACAGAGGTAAAATGTAGATTACTTTAGCTTCGCAATTGAATGAAGTGTAAGATCAAGCTCCTTCCTTCATCTGAACAGCATTTTGTGAAGATCAGCATAACTCTCATTATTTCCTGCAAAAAGATGGTCTTGTTTTTAGCACACAAGATGGAAATGAGAAGCTGAGTGTATATCTCCAGCTTTGCTGTAAGGGTTTCTATGTGACACAGGACAAGTTAATTACACTCTTCAAATTTGATTTTTTTTCATAGAAAAATGGGCTAATAAAAGACATCTTTTCTTTGAGTTGGAAAATGTTTGGAGTCCCAGTGAGAAAATCTAGCTATTATTATTGCATGGAGTTGTTCCGCTAGGCAGATCCCAAGGCAGCTGGCAAGTCACACTGGGCTATATTCTCTTCTTGTGAGCAGAAATTCTACTTCTGCTTCTACTGTTCTACTTCTTAGAACACATGGATTGTAGAATGTACCAGAATAACATCCAGATTCTTGTTTAGAAATGGTGGCCCTCTCATTCTGTGCCACCCTTTGGCTTATTATCATTAGGATAAATATACTTTGCAGCTACAAACTGAAACTATGGAGGATTTGAGGTTGATAAGAAAAATTCTGCACTTTTTTTTCTTGACTATTTAGGCCTGTTTGCAAGACATGCCAAGAAGGCTGTTTCTCAGATACCTGAAACTTCATTTTTTAATGATACAGACATAATTCCATGCCAGTGATTCAATTATTGTAACTTGTGAAAATGCTTTCTAACATGATCTTCCCAATTCTAGTGCTCCCTATAAAGCTTTCTTAAGTAAATAGTAAGTTTAAGCCATTAAGATAATCAGAATATCATGAGGTAATTTGTGTGTGATTATTATGTGAGAAAGCCTGAATGCTCTGAGTAGAAATCTAATTCTCTGGTAAGAAATTGTGAAGTGAAATAAATAGCTTAAATTATTTTAAATATAATTTTACTTCATGAAAGTGCGTGTTTAGAGTCCCAATCGCTGTTTGATTTTGTACTAGCCATTTAAAGTACAATTAGCAGTAAAATAGCCAGTTGTTAAGGCCACCAATAAATTAATGTTAGAAAACAATGACGACTTGTGCTTAGTATGCAGAGCATATGAACCTAAGTTGAAAAGAAGAGCATTAGGATTCTGGACACCTGGTCTACTCTGGCTGTGAATAAAGAACAGGGTTGAATGCTGGACTTCAGTTGCACAATTCTAATAGTTAATCCTCTTTGTAATGGTTGATTTACATGTTAGAAGATCTAAAAGACAGGAAGTACAGTGCCTAGCTTTGAATCTTCGTCTTAAGAGTTTTCTCTGTTAATCATCCTAAGACAGGAATCACAATTTATTACCACCTATTTTGCAGCTTTCTTTGTAAGGTTTCCATATATTATAAAATAATATCTAGCGATCTGAAAGCAGGAATGCAGTGCAGACTCTGTACACTTTATTTTCTACAGCTGAAGTAAGTATTTTAAATATGTGTAATTTATTAAATGCCAAATATCATTTATTTCCAAAGGGTAGCTGCATTATCCATTTTCATTTAAATGTGGAAAAATGTTTTAGCTGGATCTGTTCTAACTGTCATCTCTGGCCATCTTGTCTTTGGTCCATTGAAAACCTTTATTCAGTTTATAAACTGTGGTGTTACTGAAATACAAGTATAAAACAGCTAAAGCTTCGTATTCAGCTATCATGGATCAGACAACAGACTGTGATTTTCTGGGGAAATCCATGTATATATGAATGTACCCTTCAGGTCACAGAGTCCACACTCTTCAGTGGAAGACCGTGAGCAAAAAGGTGCTGCTCACACACTTGGAAAATGGGTACTGATTTCATAGCGTTCTCACTAATTCACAGAATCACAGGAGGGTTGAGGTTGGAAGGAACCTCTAGGGATTATCTAGTCCAACCCCCCGCTCCAGCAGGGACACCTAGAGCATGTGGCACAGGGCGACATCCAGGCAGGTTTGGAAGGTCTCCAGAGAAGGAGACTCCACAAGGAGCCTCTTTGGGCAGCCTGTGCCAGGGCTCTGTCACCCTCACAGGAACGTTCTTCCTCACATGGAGGTGGAACTTCCTGTGTTTCAATTTACACCCGTTACCCCTTGTCCTGTCACCGGCCACCATGAAGAAGAAGAGCCTGGCCCCATCCTCCCTACATTCACCCCTCAGGTACTTGAACATGTTGATCAAATCTCCTCTCAGCCTTCTTTTCTCCAGACTAAACAGGCCCAGCTCGCTTAGTCTTTCCTCATATGACAAATGCTGCAGTCCCTTAATCATCTTCATGGCTGTGTGCTGGACCCTCTCCAGAAGCTCCACATCCCTCTTGTCCTGGGGAGCCCAGAACTGCCCCCAATACTCCAGGTGCGGCCTCACCAGAGCTGAGCAGAGGGGCAGGATCCCCTCCCTCGACCTGCTGGCAACGCTCCTCCTCATGCAGCCAGGATCCCGTTGGCCTTCTTGGCCAGGAGGCCACACTGCTGCCTCCTGGTTAACCTGTTGTCACCCAGGACTCTCAAATGGCTCTCTGCAGAGCTGCTTTCCAGCAGGTCAATCCTAGGTCTGTACTGGTACCTGGGCTTATTCCTCCTCAGGTGCAAGACCCTGCCTGCACTTGTCCTTGTTGAACCTCATGAGGTTCCTCTCTGCCCAGCTCTCCATCCTGACTAGGTCTCTCTGAATGGCAGCACAGCCCTCAGGAGTGTCGACCACTCCTCCCAATTTGGTGTCATCTGCAAAATTCAGCCTATAACTCTTATAACTCTGCTTATAAACCCTTATAATTTAGTTCCTAATGGCTGCATCATGTCCAACACACGAAGAACCTTCCAGAAGCCCAGACTGTGAGTGCCCCACATGGAGTGGCCAATCAGCAGGCGCTGTAGGAACTTCAGCCAATCAAAATGGGGCATTCTGTAGCAGGTCCTATAAAAGACAGGGTCTAGGCCTGGCTGTGTGAGACTTGGGAAAGTTGGAGGTGGATGTTAAAGCTTGAGAGCTAGTGGTGCTGGTGGCAACATGTGCTGACCTCTGCTGCCCAGGTAGGACTGCTTTTCTTCTGGATGGTACCATCTTCCCTGTGGGACAAGGTAACCTGTGAGAAGCCATTGTGCTGGCTGGTCTGCTGCTTTCCTGGATGGTGCTGGTATCCCTGTGTAGCAGAGAAGATGGGGTAGTCCTTAACATTGAATGTATCTGTCACTAAATATGCTTTGATGACCAAGTTTGTTTCTTTTTCTGCCTATTCTGTCTCAGATTTCATGAATGTGGTGGATATACTTAAACAGACTCATGCTTTTGACACTTTGATTTTCTGCCAGGTTCAGCAGACCTCTGCCTACTTGTCCCACAGCATGTTCTTTTGTCAGGACAAGTGATTTGATTTATATCAGCATGGTTTCACACTTCTGTCAGATATTTCATGTAACTGTCTCTTCTAACCCTATATGAAAACAAGAGTTTGCTTGGAGCTCATTAGTGGAAACTTTAAAAAACAGTTGTTAATGCAAGTGGTGAGTTGCTAGGGAGGGTCTTTGATTTGTGGGCAGCTGCAGACTTCACTCAAGCTGATAGGTATGTTAGCAGCCCCCCCAACCCTGGCTAAAGGCAGAAGCAACTAAATTCGCTGGTTTATTATTGATAGTTCAAACAGAGTGAGATACCATTCAAATAGAAAACTGGGGGAATGGCTTGGCATTGTCTGTGAATGAGACCACTCTGGTTTCCCCTGTTAGGAAGGGACCTGTGATTTATTAGGTGCTAGTCTGAGCTCATTGGCATTATGGCAAGTGGGCAGCAGCTGAGCAGAAAGGACAGAAATGTTGTTTCTGTAACCACATTTTCCCAGGAAGATGTGGTTGGGAAGACTTAAAACTGTAATGTGATAATTGTTCACCTATTTATTGGGCAATTTCAGGGTGATGACCAAGTACCCTTTTGATATCTAAAGACTTAAGTGGAATATAGCTAATCTTAGACAGATCTGGGGCACTTGCTTTGAATTTCACAATTCCTGTGAAAGGGAAGATGAAGACAATGATAAATGCATGGATTAAAGGGATCTAGAAAGTAGATAGTTGAAACAGAAGATGAGGAAACACACATATGGTGATTTGGAATTGCAAGCAGGAAATTGTTCTCTATTCTTTATCATGCTCAACAAAATAATATTTTTACTTTTTTTTTAAGAGAGAAATATCCCAGCTTTTTGTTTCTATCATGAATCCAAAAGAAGCTCCAAAGTGTGAAATCTGGGCACAGTAGATAATATTTTCTCCATTAATAGAGGAAGTATAGTGCTTAGAATGCCTTTATCATTTTCACAAGAAGAGTAATAATAATAAAGTTGCTTTGAGTTCATCAAGTTTACATATCAAAAGGTTGCCTTATTTATCTTGTTCTAAAAAACAAACAACAGAACCCCAAACACAAAAAGCGTGTCTATTTGGGCCTGATATGATGGTTACTTCTAAAAATTGAAGTGCAGGTGTTTCTTTCTCATTCATCATATTGCTTGGGTATATGCAGAGTCCAGGTAATGAGTCTAACAAGTTTTACTATTATTTAAAGTACTTTCAGTTTTCTTGTTTTAGTGTTCTGAACTGCATTGGCTACAATTATCATTCCTTGCAAGTGTTCAAAATTCTTATAGCTTTAAAAAGCAAGCAAAACCAAAAAGCTAACATTTTTCCAAATAGAATTCATTTAAGTGCATAATTTTTAAAACCACGATTGTTGAGTTTGACCAAGACTTAAATGTAAGAGCAAATAGATATAGGGGAAAAAATCATAAAAATAAAAATTGGGTGAGACTTGCCTAATTTGGCTATAGCTTTCAGTATCTTAAAACTGATTTTAAAAGCATATTTCATTATTTTTCTGAAATGCTTTGTTTTCTTATGCTCACTTGAAAAAAAAAAAAAAGGACATCTGAAATCAAGGAGTGGTATTTTACTTCAGATCAAAAAATACTTAGTCTGTTTGTTTGTCCAGTGGACCAAAATACCAACTATTCCATTATTTGTTTATTATATTACATGCTGTTGTAAAGCTCTGCTGCACAAGTAAAGGAAACAAATAGCAGGAGTAAAAACAGCTCAGTAGGATTTTCAAAGGCAGTCAGTATTGTCCTTACCTTATTTTGCTTCCACTGATATCCACGTCTTTTGAGATACTGTCAGTGGAATTCTCCTTCCATTTATACATGTATAAAAATTCATGTGACATGAAATGTGTATGTTCCATGTCACCTGAAATTCAGTCTGTAAGGATTAGTAAGGCAAGAGTATAAACCTCTTTTATAGTTATGATGGATTTCGAGATCATATTGAAGTTCAGCAGTAAAAAAATGGAGGAAAGTCTGGCTTTAAGGAAGTTTAGTAAAATTCTTGCTTTCTCAGAATGCTGTGTAAATTGCTTTGAATTGGATTTCTTTCCTAGTAAAACCTTTTGACTCTCCTCCTCCAGCACTTAGAACATTCAGTTAATGAAATCTTCCAAGTTGACTATTTGACTATATTTCTTTCCTTTTTGGAAAAACTTAATTTGTTTATGACCTCAAGTTGTCTTACTACACATGGTGATAATCCTGATTTCTATAGTGACTTTGCCTGTTTTTAGTGTTGTGTTCTTGTTTTTCAATTTGTGTGAAAGCCTAAGCTAATCCACGTGGAATTCACTCTGGCTGATCAGGTAATTCTGTGAGACCCACTTCCTTGAATGTGCAAGAAATAAGTAGTAACTTGAATAAACTTATATGAAAGTACACACTCCTGTAGTTGTATACAACAGTAGTTATAATTGCATGTAGGGCTGGTAGAACCTTATTTTTGGATGTTGGCTGACATTTTATTAAGAATTTGCATTCAGTTGCTTGTAACTCCTTCAAGCTTTTACTAAATTTTTTCAGTTTGAATGTCATTAAGTATTTGGAGGGATGTCCGTTATGTAATGCCTCCTTATGGATGTAAAAAAACTCTTTGCTTGCAATTAAAAAAAAATACATATATATAAGAAAAATCAACCTTTTCTAGATGCATTAGGTATATTATGCTTTCTTTGCCTGAACACTGTTGAGGCTTCCCTGACCTGCTCTGGTAACTCCACCCTCTGCAGAAATCCAGCCAGTTTTAGAGGTTCACCTTGCTTTTGATCTTGCCCGTGACATGCTGCTTTGAGGCAGGACATTCCCTGTTGAGTCTGAGTGAGTGGACTGTGCCTGGTAATTTTCAGAAGATGTGGGGGTGTGAATGCATCACATGTTCTTCATAGCATCCATTTACACTTCTCAGCATAATGCAGTGTGGAGATAACAGATAATGGTGTGATAAAGAACACTTGCCTCTTGAGTTTCCTGTTGTCATTCTTCTCTCAGCATCTGTGCGTCTGGCCAAGTAGCCATTTGTCTTGGTTCCTCTTGAGGCTAGATCAAGGACAGCAAGTGCTATTGATGCCAGTTACTGCTGTAGCCCAGCTTTAGATCTAAAATCCTGGTCTTTTGGGAGAAAAATGAAATTCTATGATGGAACTTCCTTCCCCTAACTGGTTTGCAGCAGAACCTACAAAATAAAGCATAAAGCTTCCAAGTAATGACCCAATGCTAATAAATACCTTCAGCCACTTCATTGTGTTTGTGAAGTGTTACCCCACTTTCACATAAGTGTTGTACAATTTAACTACTGGGCATTAATAACTCTGATACCAGGTTTGCAGCTGACACAGAAAAGTTAAAGAACTGGTTCTTGTCAGACAGGATTTGAATAGTGTGGGTGAAATTCATTCTAGAGCTACTCTTTTGCTCTTTTTTGAGCAGAAAAAGAATTCTGTGATATGCAAAGAAAATGTTTATATGTGACAAAGCTTATTGCACAGAAGATTGTTACTGCTGATACCATTAGGAAGAACAAGCTGTCACATCAGTAATACCATGGTTTGGTGACTGGCTGCCTTAATTTAGCTCTCATTGATGAGTTCTATCTTGCAATTTAAACTCTGGCCTGAGACCATGGTGATGTAGGGTCATGTCTTAGTGGGCTTACAAACTTGCTGTATCATACTTGGTAATTCTCTTAAACTCTCGGCCTAAGTTTTCATCTGGTATCTCATTACTTGTCATTTATGTGGTTCATAATTTCAGACAGTAAACTGATCAAGACCTCTATAAAGTGGAGTTGATGGTAATAAAGCTCATACAGACAGATTTGAATGGCCTTGAAGACTAAAGTAATAGCAATTTAGTAGTATGAACTGTCACGTCATGTATTTCTAGATCATAGAAAACAATTCTGGGAAAAAGCTGTTTGCAGCAGACAGAGGACATACATGGGACTACTTGGACAAACATGGTGAATCCAGGGCTGCAGGCATCGATGCAGAACAACTGCATAGAATTCAGATACTCCTTTGTTTAATGACAGGTTGCTGGTATATTCAGAAAGTATAACCTTCTTTTAACCATATCAGATTGCATTTTCAATTCTTCTTTCTTACCTGTTACCAGACTGAAATTTGAGTTGCGATTTTGCTTTCTCTTTCCTTTCTTCCCTGTGTTGTGCTTACATGTGTTTCTAGCTTTGGTAGGTAATGTTCCTGATAGTGTGTGTAATGTGCTCAGTCACTTCTACAGTGGATTATGGGCTGGTTTCCCCAAATAGATTTTGTTTTTAAGTTTCTCTGTTTCCTATCTGTCTCCCTTTCTATTGTTTCTGTGCCAACACAAATACTTGGATAGTTCCCATATGGTGGTATCCTGGTTGGTTTTCCTCATTTGTATGTTAGTGTTGGTAAGAGACACTGTGATCCTTTCCTTACACGAGATTTGCTGGGGCATTTGAGCTTCAGAAAGTAATATGATGAATATATGGTATAAGGAAATGCATGAATATTTTTAATCTGTTTTCTAATCAGTTACTGATACATTTTTTCATTGGTATTTCATTTCAAATATGCAGAATTTCATTTGTCTAGATGCAGGGATTTCACACTTAGCTGAAATACCAGAATATCCCCCTGAAAAATTAACTCTCCTCTTTAGTTCTCATGTCTCTTGTCCCTGTTTTTCCCTACAGTTTTGTAAAAGACAAGTAGCTTGATTGCCCTAGCAACCACAAAAACATGTGGTTACAAATGAAACCTCTTACAAGAAAGTCTACAGTGCCATGGGAGCTGAGCTGTTGACTCTTTCGGAGGCTGCAAATGCTTGCAGGAAAAGCATTTCAAACACATCATTCAAAGAAATGATAAAAGCTTCACGCCAGTGATGCAGGAGGAACAAAGGAAATCTGTGCCACTGTAGGGCTCTTCAGTTGTTTCCTCTTAACTGCTTCAGGGCTACAAATTTTAGGCTTTTTTAAAGCAGGGGGTGGAATAGTAGGCTCCCTTAGCACTGGAAAGTATTTTCCTAAACCCACCTGCAATCCAGGCAATGGGACTATAATTCTTTTGCAGTAGTTACCTTTTCAAAGTTTCCAGTGTTCCAATGTTGTGCTCTTTACTTTCGTTAGACACATCTGATTCAGACAGTATTGTATGTTACTGCATATAACTTTGAATATCCACAGATACGTCTCAACTTTATTCCAATGAGTAGGTAGCTGCATGGAGCAAATATCTTAGAAGACCCTTTGAAAAGAAAAAGTGAGCATGTGAGCTATGCACCTAGGAAGCGTCAGGTGTTTCTACTCCAAGATTCATTTATACTTCTCCCTTCTTTAATTTCTGCCTGATGCTTGGTTGTGCAAAGATATTATAAAAACACTATCACAAGAGTCAGATATATTTAATCAACACCTCTCTGCGTACTGCAGAGATGTTTTTGCTTCTGGATTGTGTAGAGAAACTTAAGCTCATGTTCCCAAAGTAAGAGAAGGGTTATTGCACATGGGGAGATTGCAGGCTGGACCCCGATGGCTGTCACAGGAGTGTTGTAAGTTGACTTATGCCTCTCAGCCACATGATCCATAATAGGTGCTTGGAGTAATAGAAGTCCCTCAGATAAAGCAACATTAAATGCAACTAAAAAATAGTACATTGTAGTGCAGACTCCTGTCTGCTACAGTATCATATTGGTCCTTTTTGACTGAACACTAAGGATAAATGCATGAGGATAAATAACCGTATCGAGTCACGGCGAAGGTCCTTCTAGCCCCAGATTCTTACCTGCAGCAGTGGTGGTAGTGAAAGCCAAGAGAGCAGGAAGAGCAAATGGGCTCTCTCACTGTGCCTGTTTTGGCTTTGAGTAGAGTTAAAGTGAAGCTTGAACATTAGTACACAAGAATTCCATTGATTAAAATGAAGAGTTTCTTCTCCTCAAAGATGGACTTAGTATAAGTGAGGCTTGTGATCTGAAGGAATAGTGTATGTATTCATTCACCAAAAATGGGAGTGTTATACATAATACAATATGAGCTTCAGTTGTACCTCTTGTGTCTGTAAATGCGTCCTGGAACTGCCTTTACAAACAGTTAAAGTTACCAGAATGAATAGCTGGTCTGACTGAAGCAATGGACTTCCCAAGAACTGTGATTTGGTCCTCCCCTAAAAACTATTTCTTTGCTTTTTACATAAATCACTTAAATTACCTCCTTTTATTGCCCATCTTCTTCACCTGGTGTTATAAGACCTTTTTAATCCTGTAGCACAGAAACCTAACACTGCAACATCCTAGTCACCTGTAAATAAATCTTACATGTATTATTTAATCTTCAGGCTCCCAGAGGAGGCTTCAGGAGTGCCCATCCCCAGGTCCTGCCTGTGCTGGCACCGAGATTGTCAGCAGGAGCCCTGGGAGTCCCTGCAAGGGCAGAAACGCAGCCACCCGCGGGGAGTAGGGCTCTTACTGTGGTACCCCTGGGTTAAGCTGCATGTGAGCCCTCCTGTTCTCCACAATAGCTGTTGACTAGAAGTGACTCCAGTCTGTTCTCACATCTGAAGGAGAGCAAGATTGTATTTTTTCAGGAGCTGTTAGTGGCACATGTTTGAATTTACCCCTTTCTTAGGCAATTAGTTTTTTTTTTTTTTTTTTTTTTTAAAAGGGAAATATTAAGTCAAGCATAGTGCAGCCACCAGATGTAAATCAGAACCATCCAGAGCAAGGGGGAGAGCATTAACCTGGTAGACTTTGGGGGAAGCATCGTGTAGTTCAGACTAGTTGCAAGATGCAGCATTACTAGGGTACTTAAAAGTAATTCACTTGTGCACAGTAATTCAAGGAACAGGCTACAGTCCATCACGAAGATCTAAACACTACATTTAAGTAGATCACTGCATGATAGACTTAGCACTGGTCTAAACTGAAAAAAATACCTTATATCGAGACAGAATTACTGTTTCACCACAAAGGTGGAGTTACCTAGAAATTAACTGTAGAACACAGGATGCTTTACATCTGTTACAAGTTACAAATTATACTTTTGCCTATTCTAAAGTCCCCATCCTGTGAGAATGGCACAAATTTTGTGTACTGTTAATATCAATCTAGAACAGCTACTTATGTGTCAAGCATGAACTGAATATGAAGAGTTTGGGAGTAGTACTTGTATAAGAGTTACACTTTTCCTTTCTTCTGAGGGACTCTTCAGTTCCAAGTTGGAGCCATTGCTAGGTCAGACTCAGCATGCGATGAACTCAAACCTCTAGCTCCTTAGCCAGCTGCTCTGCGGTCAGTATTTGTAGTTACTGATTATTCCTGCTTGGATATAGTGCTTTTGTGCATGCCTGTTGAACTTCATCCGGGATGTGACAACATTCACCCTTACCTTTCACAATTAAGCCTAAGTACTCTCTGAGAATTATTTTCCAACAAATTATGCGCCCAATCTATCCTTGTAAGTCAAAAAGAAGTTTCATTAAGCTGTTCGTGAGGATTTAAATAGGGGTCTGTGTCAGGAACCATACTGATGCCTGAAAATGTGATATTAGGTCACTTCCACAACTTCAAGGCCTGGTACCTTATTATGAAAGACTTGACAAGCTTCATTCTTGACAAGGTATTTGCCATTTGTCAGCAGGATTTTTCCAGGAATGGAAAATGTAATTTGTTGATTCCTCTCCCTCCTCCCCTTTAAAGTTGCATTGTAAATTTGCTATCCTGGATCTTCATGCCTCCCACCTGTCTCTCAGCTGTTCTTCCCTTATTTTGGCTGGAATCATATGCTTTCTCACTTAAATTTCTCATTAAATTAAGCATATTAGCTTCTTGATCATAACTCATCTTTCTAGTTAATTCCATTGCCATGTAACTTTTCATCTTAGCTAAGGAACAGGGCACTGTTATCCTTGCTCTTATTATTATTTTTAATGTAATTATTACTTATATAATTCTTTATTGTTACTCTTGGTCCTCTTTGCTAATTGCATCTGTTTGTACTCTGGCCTTTCTGATTTTTGTGTCTTTGGAAAAACACTTGTCTGTAGCAATCTAACCTAATTTCCACTTTGTCTGTGCTCTCTTCCTGTGTTTGAGGCTAATAACGAGCTCAAGATTTAGCCAGATTTGTCTCTTTCTGTGCTTTCCATCCTTCCTCTGCATCGGGCCAGTTTGTACTTGTGTCTCTTTGCTTTGAGGAATTGCCAGGTCTCTCCTTTTCCCCATGAACTTGCCTCCCATAAATTCTTAACTAGTATTTCCCTGGAATCCATCTTGCTGAAGTTTATTGTTTTTATTTGGCTCTTCTCTCTTTGGTTTCACTGCTGTTTCCTGTATTGTAGTAACAGATTTCTCTGTTACTAGAATTATTACAATATTCCAGAGAAGCAGCAGGAAGCTTCTGAAATTTTAAAAATGCATGAAACCACATCCAGCATCTGAGTGTTGTCAAAGAGCACTCCCAGTTCTCCTTGAGCACTGCATGGTCACGCCAGGTTTATTTGCTGGGGCAGTGTCATGGGAACATATGCAATGCATTTTTTTAGTGTCACTGATTTGAGTTTGTGAGGTGACAGGCAAGCCAGCCCTGCTGGATGACTGCAAGCAATGATTTGAGAGTTGCTAATTTCAAGTACAGCCACTGCCCGATTGGAGCAGGTCCTTGGTCCATTCAAAATAAGGTGGAAAAAAAAAAACCCTGACTTAGAACGCAGTGCACGCAGCTGATGACTACTAAGGATAAAGTTCAAGGAAGAATTGCAGGGAGAGCAAAACTGTAGAGTATATTCTTAAGTTTGACTGGCTCCTTAAAATTCAAGCACTTCCTTTTCTAGTCTGATCCAATTTTATTTTCAAAAGAAAATGAATGTTCCCACTGAAAGTACTTACTATAGGAAGGTTTTCTTTCCTCAGCTCTCACTTCTTGGAGTTGCCTTTGTTTCATTTTCTCCTCAAGCACATAACTTCTCTGAAAATCCTTTTCAAAGAAGTCTCTTTCTTCAGATCTTCTTTTTAAAGGTCTTTTTGGTCAAAGCTCAAGTTAGGATTTCAGAAAACAAGGTAACTGCCTGTCCTGATTAATTAACCCCTTGTTAACCTTTCTTACCTCTGAAGAAAACATCCTGTGTATCTGTTTACAGATGTGAATGTATTTCCTTGGCTTTCCTTTGCTTTTCAAAATTGAATTCTGGTGTAAAAGATGGTGCATGTACAACAGCGATCCCCAAAATAAATCCTTGAATGTACATATCCTCTTGACTTTTTTAAAGTTACTAGTGTCTCATAAGTACTTAGTTTCTTATTAGATAGAGATTTAAAAAAAAAAAAATACTTGAACTCATTTGCAATTACTATCTTTGCTGAAAAACCCTTTCATTATTTTGTGTGGAGTAAGAAAGTCTTACCAAATTTCTTTCTAGTGTCCTGTGGATTCCCACTTCTTTCATACCAGCACCCAAATGTTTCTGCATGGGAATCAGGTGTTTTATGGGTATGTTGGTGAAGATCACGGTGATTTCTGTAGGCAGTGGAGTTAATGCTGCAACAGGCCTTCTCTCCTTCGGTTAGGTCCTTACCATTTCAGGCCTGAGGAGGAGAAAAAGAAATAACATGAGGCTCTAAAGTGATTAATTAAGAGGATTAAGAGGATTACATGAGTTAATGTATGCAGAGTGCTTCAAGATGAAAGAGAATCATAGAAGTATTAGGCAAATGTAGTGCTAGTAAGAGTTAAAAGTCAAAAATATATGAAACACTGTACAAACGTAAAGGAGGTGTTTGGCAAACAAGGATCTAACATGAGTAACATGTAGTAGTCTTGTAATCTTCAAGATGCTGTGAATGGATGCCTAGTACTGTCAAGTCCCTGTCAGCTACAGGTGAATTCATCCTGCAAAATATCCACAGCAGGAGAAAATGTTATCAAAATATATATATTTAAAATATTTTAAAACTATGTTTTTATATTTTTTAATATAAACAATACAATATTTTAATATATTTAGGGTACGTTAGAATGGAAAAGCCTTTACTTTGTAAAATACTGTGTTTTGTTGAGAGGGAGGTTGTAAGGCTGGTTTGGTCAGCACTGTGTGTAAACACATGCAAAGATGATGAACTGCAGTTAAAAAGGATCCTGATCTTCGTCCCCCACGTGTGAGGCAGCAGGTCCTCGGGTCAGTGTGGGCTGGGTGATCCCTGTCAAGCACCGACCTGCCTCTCGCTCTCGTTGCCTTCAGCAGTTCTGCAGTAGCTGTGTTGCAATCAGCCCATGTCTGCTGCCAGCCTCCTGGCCACAGGGTTCAGCTCTGCTGCCTGACGTGGGGTTGACCAGAAGCTCCCCCCTTTGGAAGATATGAATAAAAGGAAGTTTCCAGCAGTGCAGGGGTGTAAAGAGAAGCAAACACAGCCATCTCCTTATCTACACAGAGCAAGGAGTTGAGGGAAAGGCCAGGACTGCGCAGGCCACACTTCCTGGCAGATGCAAGGAGAGAAGCATCTGCAGGCAGGTGGTGAAGGACTTCAAGGCTCAGGCTGGAAGGAGGGATGAACAGCAATGCTGCACCCATGCCGGAGTCACCACAGAGTGATTCCAGGGCCCAGGAAGCATTTCCATGGGCGCCGGAACACGGGAGGCCTGGTTTACTGCATGTACTGGTTGAGCAGCTGTTTACCTGAATCATGCTGAGGTTATGAGGTTAGCATACATAGAATCACAGAATGCCTAAGGTTGGAAGGGACCTCTAGAGTTCGTGTAGTCCAACCCCCCTGCACACGCAGGGTCACTTAGAGCATGTGGCACAGGGCTGCATCCAAGGAGGTTTTGAAGATTTCCAGAGAAGGAGACTCCACAGCCTCTCTGGGCAGCCTGTTCCAGGGCTCTGTCACCCTCACCGTCAGGAAATTTTTCCTTAAGTTCCTGTGGAACTTTTGATGCTTCAGTTCGTGGTCATTTCCTCTTGTTCTTTTGGTGGCCACCACTGAAAAGAGGCCATCCTCTCACTGCCTCCCATGAGGTACTTACAGACACTGATCAGGTCCCCTCTCAGCCTTCTCTTCTCCAGGCTGAACAGGCCCAGCTCCCTCAGCCTCTCCTCATAGGGCAGATGTTCCAGGCCCCTGATCATCCTCGTGGCAAGAGAAGAATGGCTGTACAAGGGAGATTGTCATGTAAGGCACAAGAGACTACAAGAAGAATCCCTGGCTCACTGAGATACACAAGGAGAGCATGAGCTTGTCTCCTTGAGGAATCTGTGCAGAAACTCCAGAGTAGTTACTGCAACCGGCTCCTCCATAACATCCGTGTATAACGTGTCAAAGGAGAGCAAACACTGCTCTCCTTGGACTTGGATACCAAGTCTTCATTGGAGGATAAACAGTTGTGAATATGAGTTTGAGAAGAGGAACGGAGGTTCCTAAACACAGAGCTTGTAAGGCAATGCACTGGGAAAGCAGATGGTTGTTGTTATTCATACGTTCAGGGAAACAGAGCCTTGCATGCATTTTTCTGTCGCCACAGCAGGAGAGCACCTGGCTCAGACTCCCAGCTCCTGACTCTAATGGAAACAACCCATTTGGGGTTTTTTTTTAAGGGCCATGGGCTCCTGGATTTGTGTCATTGCCCTGGATGGGGCAATACCGAAAGCTGTATAGAAGATGGTAGGCTTTGCCATAATCACAGTTAGCTAGTGTAGTGAATGATCAGATATATCATGAAGCTGTGGTTTTTAACTTTACTTTTGTATATAAATCAGGATAACAAGTAAATGAGAAGAATCAAACTTTTTTCAGTAAAATTATGTTTTTATCAACCACATTGACTGCATTTTTTTTGATTTATTCTCTTCCTGACATTTAGCATCAGGTATATCCAAATAGCCAAACGGTTTTAGCTCAGCATTTGCTGTATTCTGAGATGATGAATTGTTCAATCTCCTTAAATCTTAAAGTTTCAGATACCACTACCAGTGATCCTGGTTAACTTCTTTCCTAAAAGGGACAACAGTTGTGCTGACTGTAGAATGTAGGCACGGTTTAGGCAATGATAACTTAAATAGGTTATATTTGTATTTCACATTTCACAGATTGCAAAATCTTTTACAAAGTATTACCTGTAATCTTGATTTCTGTATTTCTTCACTTAGCAGTTTTTGCTCATGTGATACTCTGTTGTGAGAAAGAACTTTTCATATTCTGAAAAGAGTAATAAAAAATCCATGGAAAATTTGTTTATGAATTTGTTGACTAACAGTTTTGAAGAATGAAAGAATTCCATTAAAAAGAAAGCCTCTGCAGTGATGAACATATTCCTACTCCTAGAAATAATTATTTGCTGCAGATGATGACTCAGAATCGTGGAGTTTGTTTCTTTATCATTATTAATGGCTTTTCTCAATTTGCCTCTTTTCTGGTTATTTTTATAGCTCACAATGTTGCCAAACTGTACAAAAGTTTGGAGCTTGCTTTTTTGTAACATAATAGCTATAGGTGCATTGCTGTTTCAAAGCTAGCATTTCTTATTAGATTTAGAGCACTTACATAAAGAGCGTCTTTATTGCTTGTCAGTAAAGTTCTATTATGTTTAAGTGTCACGCAGTGGCATCCATTGAGTTGTACAGGTTTTGAATGGAGCCCTGTGTCTGTGGATGGGTTCAAGGGAAGAGGTGATAGTCCTGTTTGGTGACTGTGCCTGTGAGCCAGCAGGTAAACAGTTCTGAGAAATATTAGGCCTCTGTCTCCTTTCCTTAGGTCATTGTTATGACAAGAATCATCCTGTTCTTTCTCTCCTCTTGCCCCTTCCCAGTTCATACATGCTGCAAAGCA
Source organism: Crypturellus undulatus (assembly GCA_013389825.1). Classification (NCBI taxonomy): domain Eukaryota; kingdom Metazoa; phylum Chordata; class Aves; order Tinamiformes; family Tinamidae; genus Crypturellus; species Crypturellus undulatus. Next base: position 33,208 of record VWPW01025332.1, read on the forward strand.
CATGTAGGAGGCAGAAGTAAAACATAAATTCTCTGGTGTTCTGAGTGTCTGAATGCTAAAATTCTTCAAATGTACTAAGCTGCCTGTTTCTCTTTATTTTTAAAGCTTTAGTTTAATTCAAGTTTGCATAAAAAAGTCACATTGTAGAGCAAAAGGCGGACACTTTCTTACCAAGAATGTAGAGGTGCCTGCCTGATTCATGACAGTTAGTCCAATCCATAAAGTCTACTACAGGAGAGAACTTCCACAAGATGTGGAGGTCAGACCTGGAGCCATGCCATGTCCTCAGAGTGCTGGAGCTAGGGCAGCTGGCCAGGAAAAGCTGCGATGACCATGGCACTGTTGTGCTTCATGCTGTTTGCCAGAGCAGAGTAGCTGTCAAATGTGGGCATCCTTGAACATGCGGTGCCCTGAGTTAGCAGCAAACCCGGGAAGGCCCTGACGGGAGAGGGGAGCAACGTCGGCTCCCTAGGTCTTCAGTCCCGTGGCTCAAATCAGGGAGTGAAGGCCTTTTAAGGCAGACTAAACAAGCCAAGTTTCAGAGGCAGATGGACAGTTTTCATGAATGTGCTGGTAAGAGAGGCTACAGTCCTCCTCTCTCTCTCCCAACCAGCTTTCTAAAAAGAACTTAAAAATTATAAATGTTGTTTGCAAAAGCCTCTAAAATAACTTCTGAGTCCCTTTGGGATGAAAGATACTGCACAAATGAAAATGTCATTATTTAAATGAAAATGTTTTAGTTATAGAAGCTTCTTGCATCCAAACTCATCACAGTTTGGATTTCATCAATCAGAAATGATTGTTTTGTTTTCTGTCCTACTAGCTGAAACTTTTCTAAATCTAGGAGGACCACATTTTTTTCTTTAGTGGCACATAAGCACCACCTTCTGGTAAAAACTAGTATTTCTCTGGGATTATAGGGATACAGAGAATATCATTTATTACTGCAAAACTGTTCTAGATTTATTACTTTGTGATACTATCAGAATTCGCACTGTGAAAAGATGGCTAGTTTCAGGATTTTTATTGAAATTACAATAACAATAGTTGTAGCAGCTATTATATACCTAATTACTCACATTACCTAGTAAGTTAATCATTCTTGCTAACAAGACTCACTCAGGGTCAATAGTTGGCTGTGTGAGGCACAAGTTCAGTCACCAAAAGCCAATCATCAAAAGCTAAAAACACAAAACATGAGAGCTACCAGCAGATAAGTCCAGAGGAGCACTGACATGCTCTTATAATTTTTGTAACCTATCTAGGAAAGAGGGTTTTAGAGTGCTGCTTGCAAGAGATTACTGCAGAGGACAATACTGAAGTCAGTAAATAACTCAGTAGAAATGAAAGAGGAGGGGGAATTTTAGAGGGAGTGATAAAAGTGCTTGTGTTTGCTTGAGAAAAGAAGTTTTCTAGACTGAGAAAAGAGAAATAAATTCACAAAGACTAGAACCTGCTCTTTCTGTACCACCAGATACCCCCCAAAAAAGGAAGTGTGCCTTGTTAGGCACGAAGTCTGTCAATGAGATCAAGCCAGGCTCATGTGTTCGTGATACATTTTCTGAGAAATATGTTGCACCCACAGGGCAACATAAAATAATAAATGATAATAATTACTGATGACATAGAAGTGCTGTGCTCTGCATGGCACCCCTTTGAAGTGGGAGCAAGGAGAGCACCCTTGGCAGGACCAAAGAGACTTCAGGAACTTCAGCAAAGAGCTGCACGACAGGGAGCAGTTTTAAAAGATACCAGCCATGAAAGAACTGGGCAACTTGTCAGGCTGCTTCAAGATTATGCTGATCGACAGTATTTTTACTAGAAACCTCACAGATTGGTTTTTGTTTTGATTTGTTCTGCTTTTCTTTTTTAGATTTGCGCTCTCTCTCTCTCTCTCTCTCTCTCTCTCTCTCT